>JAQSVV010000412.1:0-29990 GCA_036375495.1 Agrotis segetum
AAGTCTTGAAAAAAATCTGGACAGAGCGATAGCAAAAACATTTATCTCAATAGCAATTTAACCCTTCGTAACAAATAGCGTGATGATATCGTATCAAAACGATCGCGTGTACCGACAACATAACAGACAATAAAATATCACGCCGTGAAATTTAATTTGTGACCAATAATTGTCCATATCGTGATCTGTGTATGTTTTCTTGATTGCCGCGTGATTTGAGCTGAATCGATTTATCTATGTTTGAATACGTAATCGGTTACAAAATCGATCGTATATTTATAAATGTCATGGATTTTACGCTTCATTGTATGAATAATTGAACTATAAAACGGTCCGATGATAGCTCCATTTTACTTAGCTTCGAATTATTTATATTTTCTGTGTTTATTGCCTCAGCTGATTGAAAACCGTTATGCTTGTGGAAAATGGAGCGTTAAAATAATAGAACTAAGGTTTTTTTTAAGTCTCTTGTTGTTTTATAGCAGTTATATTGGCCCTGGTATAAGTAACAGTACCTTACGATGGACATAAACTCTGTTAGGGTTAAAAGTTCAAATAAAACAGGCGTGGCGAGAAGTCTTAGTGGTTAAGAATAAACTTTGTTAGTTATTATGCTATTATTTTCTTCATCGACACTAAGTTTACATTAAAACTTTTCTATTTGTTTGACTTAAGTTACTAGGGAAACGTGGTGCTTATTAATATTCCGAATAAGTGAGCTCCAAGTACAAAATACCTAGTTACTATTTTTGTTACAAATTTACTTATTACTTTTCTCACAACATCAAATCCACTCAATTTATATTAGCATCCATCGACAACAATAAACAACTAAGAATTCAAATCGTCATTTTCAACAAAGACACGAGATTAAAAAAACATCGGTAGTCATAACGCGTTCTAGCAATAAAAGCGATGTAAAGCTACCGCTATTCTGCTGTCCGTACATCGCAATTACAGATCGTTCTACATAACGAAGCGCGTCAATCGCTTTATGAGATTCCCACGACTTACGCTGAGTGTTCACATGTGAAATGTGCCTTATTTTTTGTATTAAATATGCTTTACTCATAAATCTATTATAGTCTAGTTCTTAAGGAACAAAAAGCTTGTCTTTCGGTCCTAAGAAAGTTACTGGAAAATAATTTTTAATCAAAGGGAAACTTTTAAATAATTTACAGAACAACAAAAAATAATTACATATGTGTAATTTTTTTTTCATTCATCTAATAGAAAGAAGAATAATTTCAAGAAAAATAATTTAATGTTTAAAGGAGGTGAAGGGATCAACTCCTTTAAACATTAAATTATTTTTCGTTAACAATTTTTCCTTAAAATATCTTAATCGCAGCTTTTGAAATCAAAGTTCTATTCCTAAACATACAATATGAAACATTGAAAAGAGATAGATAAGAAACGGTCAAGCAATCTATTATTAAAATTAAATTAAAACAATTTAAGCTTCATGTACTGAAAGAGTAACAACTAACAAACAATATGATATTAACCTAATCTCATTAGGTCATATAACTAACCTTTAAACTTAAACTTAATAATTATATAACAACACTATGTTTACATAACCTCGATTACTCCTCACCCCATTTATCATACACATTAATCTGATACAACCTTTCGTGTGTGAAATGTTGTATGAGTTGTATGGTATCACACTCGAGGTAGATCTAAACTGATTGGACTAAAACAATAATGTAGTGTTTGTTTTTTTAAATAGGAGGCGTGGTTGAAACAGATTTTCTAATAGATTTAAAGTTTGGATAGATTTATAAGTGTTTTTAGTTAGGCAAGCTGATGATCTGGTTAAGATAAAATTTGAAGAGAATGGGAGTAATTGGCTAAGCTTATCCAACCTTTACAAGACTTAAAAAAAAAAAATCAAGCTGATTTAGGCGTAAAGGGCGACTCGCTATCCGACCATGAACCATGCCCGGTTCGAGCAAGAGCGAGAAAGAGCGTCAGCATGATGACGGGGCCCCCCTCTAGAGGGCCAAAGCCTGCCGGGGTCGCTGGACTTATCTCATTACCGTGACCCCAGAACATAAACTGCTATTGAAGGACACCGTGGATTTTAGTCAGTACCTGCAAGTCTGACAGTACCCCGCCTTGCCCGAGTTAGGAGGACTCACTTGATGATTTTACCACGCTCAAACAAAAGCTGATTTAAGCATACAAAGAAACTAATCAAATGCTGTCTTTTTACCCAGTTACTGGGTTGTGGTCAGGAGGTCAAATAAACATACTGCAATAGCTTCATGTTCAAAAGAATTCAGTAAGACCCGGTTTATCCAAAAGTTGACCTCAAATTAATTTTGATAACTCCGCAGAATATTATGGTGTACATAACGATTAAACCCATTTAAAATAAAAGCTTCTAAAAAGCATTCTCCTAAGAAACGATTGAGCTGATAAATGCGAATGTTCCAAATTCTCAGCCAACACGGAAGATACACAAAATAACATACAATTGACTTTCATGTGAGTTCGTAAGTGCTAACAAAGAGTCGGAACCACTTGTAATATCACCCGCTAAATGCTATGTAGGGTGTTCGTGATACACGCTACTGTGAGACAGAATCAGGAATTAAAAATAATCAAATATTTTTGTTTTTTACAAAGGACAAAAAAATTCTATATTTGAAAGCTAAACGAAATTCTATGATAGGGCGATAGGAAAATTTTATTATGCTACGTTTCGTGTTGAAGAGTTACAAGGTTTGTTCTTGTATGTCTTGGCCGCGCCTACCTTACATAAATATTTATACAAATGAATATTAAATTATGAACATTGATTGCAAATATTATTCTTTTAATGCTTCTGGTTCAGAAATTAAATTATTGAAATCGATATAGACCCCGGCAGATAATAACATATTCGTAGTCGTTACAAACTGTGCCAAACTATAAATCAAACGTATTGTGACATTTTACACAGAAAATCATAATGTAAAACCGTTTTCTATAGAAATTAACAATTATAATCGTTTGACATTTAGCAACTGTTTTAATAAAAACAAATTCACAATCGTTTATCATAAAACTAATAAATGTTTAGAATTCTGTAACAATTTTAAAAACAACCGTAATCGCTGTTTCTTAAAAACGTATACAAAACTAGTAATTACACCAATTTGTTGTATTTGCATAATTATTAGTGCTCAGTGTGCTTTTAATTACAAACTGTTATTATTATTATCCACTGCTACATTTAAGTCCTTCATATTCATTTACCTTGAGAACGGTTTTTATTGAAACTAAAACTCTTAAATGCCATTAAAATTAATTTATATTGTTATTATTCATATTGAGCGACGGGTCAGTCAAATCGATGCAATAAATTGTATTGAGTTATTATTATAAAGTACTAACATAAATATTAATAATAATATCTGTAATGAACATCGGTTTTGCTAAAACTTCTTAATCTGCACTTGAGCATTTTAAAACTTGTTTGATGATCTTTCAATGTCACAGTATAACGTCATTCATTGTAATTATTCACAATTTAGTGTACTTAGTGTCTCACTTTTAGTGTTTATTGCACTCAACATCATTACTTTATTCTGGTGCCTCATTTAAAATCCAACCAAAAAAATTCGTGTGTATCACCTAGCTTATTTCAATCAAAACAACATTTTAATTAAAAGATTATTATTATTTTATTTTAATAAAGGTACAGCATTTTCTCAAAACATGTCATAGGCATTTTAATTTTAATCAAAAAATAATAAAAACCCATTTGTTTTCTTGACAAAAGTTCACCAATATCCCAAAACGTGGTCCCTGTGTTAACCCGGTGCGTGCGTGCGCGAACACAGTCCAACAAAAGCTGCTAATTCGTCCTCTATCAATCCGTTGGTCATCTGAACGTGCTAATTTGGAAACTCGGCGACTTTCGCTACACTGTGTTTGTGCGATCATTATCGGTGATAGTATACGACACATAAATAGTAAGTGTATTGATTCATCATAAATTGTATTTGTTTTTGCATTTAACGAAAAAAATTGAGTTGGTAAAGATTGTATGAGCTGTTCTTTTTTTGCGTAAAATGGAATTTCCTTTTCAAATGTTTGCTCTGAATAAATAAAACGGAATTTGACTGCTTTAATAAACCCGAAAATTGGTCGAAATGTGAGGGTTCTGCCAAAAATTTACAGATGTGATTTCATGTATTAGATTAAAACCCAAAATAATCTCAATTCAATTAAAATCATACCTACCTTCAATGCAAACAAAGCTCTTCACTGACTCACATATATGCCCAAAAACCAACGGTTCTTCGAGCACCTTACTCCACAAAGTCCGCACTTTCCTCCATGCCACCCATTACAGACAGGACATGCCTCCACACGTTTGGTCTATTAACGCAGCCATAACTCGGAAACATCTTTTGTACCATGATTTTTGTGCTAACCGTATTTGAATGCGCTCGCGCATTGTGAGTGTGTATTAACACAGCACTTAACCTGTTAGAGCCTTGGTAATAGCGTAGTGTGGGTGTCCAGAGGTCTCACTATTATTGTATGTATTGCTCGGAAGACGGTAGGTGTTTGTTTTTTTTTTTTTTTAATTGTCGTATGGGATTTAATTTATTTTGTTTTATGTTTAAGTAATTAATATTGTTTTGTTTACATAATTTTACCACATTATTTACATCATCTGTCTTGTCTGGCTCCTTAGCAACTATGTTGCAATTGACTTCCAGTCCAACCGAATGTTACAAAATACTGTTTTCTAAAAACCATATTTAAAAAAAAAAAAGATATGTAGGCAAACCCACAGTGAGACAAAACTTAAAAAAATAAAAATTGTTTTGAACAATAACAAAATTCTCGTAAAACAGATCAAATATCAGAATAATCCTACAAAAACTGAATGAATATCCCGTATCTCTTTCCTAAGAAAACATTAGTAAAAAACTTTGCAAAACCGTTTTAATCCCATCATTGCTACCTCTTAAATAAACCACAGAAATGGGTGGTAAGTTGTAAATCATCAATCAACCCTTGTCGTGGGACTTAAGTCGATAATGGGACAAAATAGTCGCATTGTTTATTTTGACCGCACCCCGCACGGGAGGGTTAAATAGGATAAGCAGGCTTTTTGTGAATTCTGGGACTTTCTGTTTGTTTAAGTGATTATGAGCTTTTCAAGCTTACATTTTAGAATATTTAAGATGATTATTAACTACTTCAAAATTTTTCCCAATTACATATTTTTAATGATAAATTTTTTTTTGTTGGTTTCAGGTATGTTCTCCATCACCGTTCATGAGCAATACGGTAAGCCATAAAAAAAACATTTAATTTTAAATAATTAATCACTTGCAGTCAAAATTGATTACGAAGGTAAGTTAATATGCTTAATTGTTAATTGTACAGTACATTCATTATGTTCAACCACATAAACAAACATTTAAGGGTAATTAAGAACGTACAATTGCTTCATAAAAGACACATCAAACTTTATGTCAGTCTTATTACTCATTCGACACATTTTGCTAATGAAATACCTACCTACGCAGACTGGACTCACAATCCAATAGCTTTATTACAGCAATAGAACTAATTTCATTTTAAAATCCCTTTAAAAACAGTTATTAGCTGAGCAATTCCTAATAGGGGTGGGCGGGATTCACTCGGCTATTCTCGGGCTCTCTCGGCCGCGCTCGGGGTCACTCGGGTCGCCATAGACGCCGATAGAATTATGCTTCAATTGTTTTACGTTCGCGCCGTGCCCGGCCAGTGTTCTTTTTTTTTCAAAATGAAATATCGAACGACGCATCGGGGAATTTGTAGCAAGTTGTTTTTTATCGATTGTCTGGTGCTTAACGGTTGGGTATCGATATTATTTTATTGCTGTACAACGAAGTGTGAAGCGATGTCGACACGTTTCCAACATCAATAATCGATTCTGGTTCGTCATCAGATCTGTTGCTCGATTTATGATTCAATCTCTGCGCCCTCCAGACAATAATTACAGAAACACATTCGCACGCTTATTAAAAATAGTTAAAACAAAATCGTCCGGTTACACCGCTCCCGTAATTAACAAAAGGTTAAACTGTAATCAAGATGTAATTGTATACAATCACTTTTGACCCGAGGCTGTTCGTAATTTAATATCTTTGGAACATTAAAAAACAAACTACATTAGGGTTGTACTATACAGTACGATTACTGACGTATTTCTATTAATACAGACGTACTTTGATTTTGGAAGTGACAGATGTCATGTAAATGTTCGTTAAATAATATTTGTCATTCGGGTCACACTTCAATGTGACAATGAACCGATCATTTGTTCTGTCAAAGTGTAGACATTAACATTGTTATTTGAATCGTACCTAACGTCATGAAAAACGTAATAATTTAATATTCATCGCTATGTCAACTGTCCCCACCCTTGTGTATCACTAATCTATGTAAAACTATACAACGTCAACTTAGTATTAATCAGATAATTGATAGTCCCTTTGACACATTGTTAATAATCATTGACGTTGAATAAGTTTCCTGATAATTCCATTTGACGTAAAGGATATATAATATTTGTGGTTTGGCATAATTGCATAACAATATAGTGCTTTGGTTTCTAAGCAATACAAGTATTTTCATTTTAATTGACACTAAACTTTGGAGTTTTAGAAATAAATAAGTAGTTAGATGGATACTTGAAAAATGGAAATGTCCTTAAAAAATACTCAGACAAAGATGCAATGATAACGCTTATTAACATCAATAAAAAATTATAACCCTTACAAAAATGTAATCTCAAAAAAAATAAGGAAATTAAAACCTATCTTTAATCAAATCACGGGCACATCTCTATCAACATTAACTGTGAGCTCTTAATGTCTCTGTTTGATCTCGATCACCGACGATTATAACCCGAGTTTTAATTGCAGGTTAACCGTACGATGGCACCGACCACTCATAATAACGTTTAATATTTACTCTTGAGTTTAACTTAGTTATTAATTTATATCGATAGAGGAGATTATGTTGTTTTATTTTTAATTGTTTTAAGTTATTTAGTTTTAATGTTAGTGGTTCATGGGAATTTTCTTGGTTCAGTTTTTTTATAGACCACTCAAATGTTTTAACTTCTTATGAACCTTACTGATGTTTACTAAAGTTTGGATGTGGATGTTTGTTACTCCATCACATCAGAACGACTCAACAGATCTTGATAAAATTTGGCTCAAAGATAGGTTATAGTCTGGAATAAGATATATGATATCTTTTATCCCGGTATTTAGTTCTCGGGGGATAATTTTCGAGTTACAGCCAGACGAAGCCGTTCATAACGGCTAATGTGTGTAAGTATATCATACTAGCTATGAAACTGTAAAAGCCAAATGAAAGGCCAGATCTAATACTAATAAACTACGTGTCTTTGAGATTGAGACATTCTCATTTATTACGATTATTCATACGTTATCAAGAAATATTCAACTTTTAAAATACACGTACTTTATACCAAGTATATTACTCATATTATCACAGTAATAACTGTATCATCAGTATATACATCTAAGAATATATATCTTGCAAAAATCGGTTTGGATTAGTTCCTAGTATTTTGGTCCATTTCTCTAGTGTTTCCATCAATCCCTTAGAGCCTCAACTTTCAACCCATTACGATGAGCCTTAATAACCTCATTTTGTTCAACACATAATAAAGCCATGCGTTTGAACACTTCGCACAATTTACCAACTAAACTTTGCTGTTCAAAAATAATTAACGTAACCCTCAACCTTGTTCCTTACAAAATAAAGTTCAATATGAAGAGTTTCGAAATTTTCAAGGTAACACAAGTGCATCTATGCAGTAATATCATCATTGCTGCATAGTGCGGCGCCTGCAGCGTTTGGCACGACTCTATTGTTATCTTTTTCATTCTTATAGAGTTTCGTATCTCCATCTCTGTCATGCGGGGTTCTCGCATTGTCATTTTTGTAAATTGACCTCTGATCCTGAAATATAGATATTATATCACAAATGAATTATAAGTAAGTTACGGTGCTTCAATGGGATGGCTCTACTTGGGCCTGTTTTGGCCCTAATGGTAATGGCGCCTTTATTTTGCATAAATTATAGTGTTTGGGTATGTAATTAGATTTAGTTTTGCATATCTGCTTTATTTCTTTCTTTCAGGATGTCTAGTGACTTGAATGTTGGTGTTTTATTGTTCAAGTTATCACTGACTGTGTTCGAAATGTTCGATTATTTCTTCTGAAAGTAGGAAATCTTTTCATGATTGTATATTGATATTTCATGAATTTTAGTTTAGTTTCTCTTAAAAGCTACATACATAAAGTCGTTTTCACCATAGTTATCAAAAATCCTTCGATATTTAAAGATATTACATACATAGGTATTTTAAAATTTTAACTAAATCATGAGACAGAAAAAGTTACGCCATTATGTACGATACATAACACATATCTATTTATTTCATAACCTAGTTGGAAACACACATGTGAATTTATTTGGTCTTTCTATCCACGTTCTAACTCGAAGGACCACTGCTTATGTGTGCGTATGTGTATACATGTATACGTGTATGTGTGGGTACTAGACTGTCTATTGTTTACACTTGTACCGATCACTATCGTAAAAGATTATCTACAAATTGAAAGCCATAAGTCTGAGCCGCGGAGGCGGTTGTTTTCATAATCTTTATTGGGTCGAGGTTAGAGATTAAGATGGGTGGTGATAGTTCATCATTTTAGAAGTTTGAGCTGTTATTTTTGTGCAATAGATAGTGAGCAAAAAATGCTGAGAGAATAAGTAATGAGTCTTCAATTCATTGCACTTTTTTTTAAACTATAAGCGGTCAGTCGCGTGTTACAGATCCATCCGTGTGCTTTTAATTAAGCAGGCAGTTAGGATTCAACCTAACTCAATTGAATTAAGCTTGTGTTCAGGGGTTGTCTTATTTAACTATTATCGTGGGTCTATATAGGCTGTAACGTTACAAAACGATCGTAATCTACTTTTTTTTACATTGATACTAGGAGTTCCATATGGGTGCATTTTCAAACATTTGAACTCAAATACACAAACCTGGTACACCTTCACCTTCTAGAATATTTATTCTATCTCGAAAGTACCCGCGACACACAACGTAGCAGTCAATCACAACTGCACCAACCATACCATTAAATTATACAAAATAGATTGAAATATCAAACTCGACCCCACCAAAAACCTAAAACTATCCAATTACATTAAACAAATAGCCATAATATCCATATTCATACAAAATCAATCACTATTTCCATGTAATATTAATACATAGGTTCGCGTACAGCCTTAACGAACGGTTTCTCACGGTCCGCCCGCCCACGCCACCCGCCCAGCATATAGCCTTATTTATAACCTTATGAACGCACTTTACACTTCGCTTTTTAGTAATGGGTTGTTTTCTAGATTAGGTTTTTTATTTGGTGTTTTATGTTTTAATTAAATATGTATTTTATAATGTGGAATAGTCGTGATGACAGAATCAATAAATTTTAAATCGATGTATTATATCCAATCCATTACTAAGTATTGAAACCTTATGGGATACTTAACATAACTAACTACTAACGTATGGGGTACTTTTTTACGTAAAACTAGATATTTTTCACAACATCTAATGTCATGGATTTCCGCAAAGTAACGCCTGATTCCATAATTTATTGTTAAAATAGAATAAATGAAGTCGCGAAGTACAGCTAGTCTCTAATCTATTCTAGAATTATAATGATAAATAGCTTATTTTCAATTTTAAACACCATGTGATTAGAATAGCTATTCTAACCTCATAAAATCACACAGCAACTAAACAAAATCTTTACTGATATTGATACTGCAATCCTGCATCATCCCACTGCTGGGCAAAGGCATCTGTATACAAAATCTTTGTAAATCATTCATTTATATAAAAATTTTGATTGTATAAAAAACACTGCAATCGGCCACATAACTTAGGTAACATTTTCTCTACGAAAATAACCCTTAATACTACGACACAAAGATGTTTTTTAATGAAATTGCTTGTCAGACAATCAACTAAGTTATGACAGTGTGACTGTAAACAAAATTTATGTTAATGATTGGTTTAAAGTTTAACAATATAGTAAAACTCTACTGCACCTAAATAGTCGACTTCAAAATATACAGGAGGTTATGCGAAAACGGCTTTATTTCATGACAACATATCACCTATCCCTAACAATAATAACTAGCATTATTTTGTTAATGTAGATTAGAGTAACATAGGATAAATATTTTTTACCTGTAGGCTACTAACTGCATCATCAGACACCTCGCGTCTTGCTTCAGAGACTGTGGAGAAAAAAATAAACAAATGTAAGGACCAAATGAAAGACAAAAGAACATAACCTAAAGACGTTTGAAAGGTCCTATTTAAACTTGCCATAATGCCACTTGGAATAAGTGTAAGTGTAAGTGTGAAACGCGCATGTCCTACCATTAATAAGGCGTTAGGGGTTTACAGTTAAAACAGAATAAAGCAATTATTATTATTGGATCCAAAGATAGCCTCATTGACAATCTCAATATACTATTGTTGTCTATCGTAAATGGATCTAGAGATGACTAATCTGAGCTCGGAAAATTCTGCAGCGTCCGTCTAGTTCTTTCTATGTAAGAATCAACTTTCAATCTAACTGGATACAATTTATCATGAAAGTCTAAAAATAATTGTAATTATAATTCAAATATAGCCATACTTCTCTGCTATATCTATTTGTAATTGAATCTCGATGATTAACAAAATGCTGAATTGACATTTGATCAAAGTATCATGGAGAACTAAAGACTTCAAACAACGACTTTTTTTTAAACCTTACGCATTATAAATGTACACTAATGGATCGCAAGTTATGTCGAAGTCTCAAGACACCTTCTATAAAGTTCAAAACCCACTAAATCTCAATAAACCTTCTAATTTACCTCCACCATACAACACAATTATGAACCGTGCACCGTTTCCCGTCCTAAACCAGAGCCTAACCTGGGAAATTCTTAGCACCGGTAGCTCGAAGCGTTTCGTGGGTCCCTCCGTAATAGCGCACGATTCCCCACACACGACCACTATGGGAAACCAGGGAGGGAACGGGAGGGAAGAGGGTCAGAGGGAAGGGAAGTAATTGAGACTTCTGCGAGATGTTGACTTGATAACTGTTATTGTTGGCGATTTGTGTTTTGGTGTTTGTTCGTGGCTGATGTATGGGAGGGTTTATTGAGCTGTTCTGTGTCGATGGGTTTTCTTGAACGTAGGTTAGTTCCTTTCTTGGAAGATACTTCGTATCTTAGAGGTTAACCAGAGATTTTGTAACTTCGCCCCGAACTAAATTTCTCCCGTATTGTGGATGAGTTTACAACTATTTAAACTAACGCCAACACCCAGACTTCAAAAACTACTAGATGATACAAATATGTGTTCCTTGTGAGAATCGAACATGCGACACGTAGCACAGCAGTCGATCGCTCAGCTGTTGCGATAACTAGACTTTAAAAATACTAATGACAACGAATCAGAAGTCTTAATTCCCTACATTACTACTACCGTTTAAACCAAGAAACTCCAAGGGAGAAAACCAGTATCTAAACTGCATGATTGCAATCTCTAAAACACGATTAGTAAACCATAGGTTAACGACTGTCACTAACGGTAATATCAGTAAAGAAAAATATTCGTCGCATGCGCATAGAATATGTTATAGAGATCGAATCTGATCATAAACATGTGATATTATTTGATCGCGGCCCGATCTTGTACGAAGATTGCCGATGTGCGCCGATCGGTATCATGATGTTTTTAATTTTATGAGTAGTTCGCTTGTGAGTATAATGATGTCGACTGTCTGATTGTATCAAGGTAGGTAGGGTTTCAGGTGTGGGAGATGAGGTATGACGCTTCCATCTCGAGGGAAACGTTTTATAAGTGAAGTGTTTATGAAGTGAATTTGAAAGCTCAAACTGTTCCAGTGAATGAACGAGATGGTGTTAGACAACTTGTATAGCTCTGTCACTTTCACTCGCCGGAACAAGCCTGGTTTAAGACGTTGTAATACCCCCAGTAAACATATCTTTCACGATACATTTTGCTATCTTATAAAAAATCCGGGATTGCGAAAGTGACTTAAAAGGATACTGCGCCCTTGGCATACAAAAAGCAATTAAAGGAATAGGATAGGATTGTATCAATAAGAGTTTGACACTCCTTTCAGCTTCACCCTGAGCTGAACCCTCATTTGATGATGTTTACTCGTAGAGTAAAAAACATAGATTTACTTGAACTTGACTTATTCATACGTTTTTGAATTGTTTTGATGTCTATCTAAAATTACAAAATTATCAAACTGATATAGCAATAGGAAGAAATACTCAAATTACAAACAGATTTGTCTAGATTTTAGCATCACATTTTCAATGAATTTCATTTTTTCTTCATTTTGTCAAGTAACACGACTTTCATATTTGTGTTTACCCTTTCAGTTTTACAAGCCGGATAATACCTAAGTGAAACAAAGCTAAAACCGGTAGACCAAGTACTAGTTAGCAATTGCGTCAACACTGGATCAATACATTAGTAATACTAGTTTACATGGCATTAGGCTTGGGTCGAACCAATTAACATACACATTAGGCTTGGCATGGGGCCAATATTCTGTCCTACATTCATTGTTTTTCCGTATAAACATATCGATTAAAGCAATCGATACGATTTACGATGCAATGAATTTTGAAAATTGTGTGTACTTGGTATCCTTGTCCCGTCACTATAATTTATCGATATTACAAGAGGAAATTCTAATCCTAACTAATATTAAGAATGCCAAAGTGCGAGTAAGTCTGTTTGATAACTTATAATGCCTGAACCGATCAGTCAGGTGAATAGAAACTGTCATAGCGTAGGATACTTTTCATCCCGAAAAACAGTACTGGGGCCTTACCACGCGATCCAGTTTAGGCTGTGGGAAAGAGATGGCGCTAGATGACTTGTCTAGCTCTGTCTCTTTCCCACAGCCTAAACTGGATCGCGTTAAGATCTCGTGGTAAGGTCTCTGTTCTCAAGGAAAACGCCGTATCCCAGTAGTTCCATTATGAAACCACAACAACATTGTTTGTCGCGCTACGTTTACAACCCAAATTGATTAAGTAATGATAAGTGACTGCGACCGAAATCGCGGGTGTAAAAGTAAGTTGACTAGAATTCTATGTAAAGAAAGAAAATAAAGAAAGAAAACTGTGTTTATTGGCATTAAAACTTTAAACGAATTCAAACTAAATAGTAATAAATATGTGTATGTTTCATCACGATATTTTCGTTCACCAATGTCTAGTGATATTTAATACGCGCTAATAAAAATCTTTAATTTATCAAATGCAACATATTGCAATGACTGTGATAAGTATGCATTTACACTGCTCATTAGTCAAATTAAACATATCTCTCTAAATATGAAGAAAATATTTCTTCTAAACTTATTAAAACCAATCACTGTACAGTTTAACAGGAAAAATCACAATATTGCCATAAAATATCGGATTCTGAATACATTACGATTCTCACGTCGAGTTCTGCCGGTACACGCCTTAAAAGTACGGTTAACAAATTAACATAAACTTGAATAATATTTGGGACTTCGTAATTATTAACACTATTCTTAAACTAGTGAAAATCACGCGACTTTTACAGCTTATCATTAGAAAATGAAACGGGATATTTACCATGTTTGTTATTGGTTTCGATTTTCCGATATACCGACACTGTTGCAAACACCGTGATCACAGATGAACTGAAGTCATTGCGGGTGTCTGTTTATGAGTAGACAAAACGGTCTACCCTCTTTTTTTAAAACGCAATAACACATGCGACGCGCATCATAAACATGATTTTTGAGGAAAGAAAAATCGTATTTACCCTCTTTCTAGTTATTTTTTTTGTGTTCAACACCAAACCCCAGAAGTAATACTTTGCATACCTTAGAACTAAAATCTGATCAGTACCCTTAGCACAAATTTTCACTCTTTTACTTTACAATATTTGCATTTCTTGTATGAAAAAATGGGATAGCGCCTCTAGTGTGCGAAAAAGGAACTAAATTTTTCATTGAAAATTGTCAATTTGAAATTATCAAAGTTCCAGTTTACTTTACGTCTCAAATACTGAAAATTCCTACTAAGGGTACTGTTATTTCTAGGCTGCTTGTGACTTACAAGATGAGGTTTTTAAAAGAAATTAAAAAACACCACTGCTTCGATATTTATAGTGATTATTATATACTTTATTATCATAAACATATATTACATATTAATATATCGTCGACCGCTTTTTCTTGGCAATACATAATTGTCAGTTTAATATATAAAGTCGATAGATAATAACTCAGGTATTAATCATAAGTTATTTGATCGGATTGAATAGTAATAAGCTAAGGTCAGAGATGTTCGCGGTATGTTGCGTATACAGGGTGTTATAAAAACTTGGCATAGAAAACTAGTTTTTCGCAGTAGTATTTGCAAACATAAAAAACAAGATTAACAAAAAAAAACACATGTTTAGACGATAAATTACAAAAAAACACCTAGGTATTTAAAAATGTCCCTCCATAAAGTTATCTCTGATCTGAAACTGCTCAGCATAAAAACTATAAACTCCACAGCTAGTTTCTTTCAATCTGGATCATTTTACAAGTCGTTCAATAAAATACTTTATCATAAAAAATCTAGACGTTATGCCACGCCGGTACATAGGTATAGCTATTATACAATTCCAAAGATTACATCGAAACATCCAACTGAGCTGGAAATATAAGCGCAGGCGCAGATCCCAGACTCGATTCCTTGAAGTCCCTCAAAGGGCAGAATGTTATACTAAACAAAATAAACCTTAAGATGTCCCCGATATGGCTCTAAATTATTCGAAGCGGTCCCAACCACCCGCTGAGCGCGTTAGCAGTCCAATTCGAAAAATAAAATATCAATTTTTTAAATAATAAAATCTTAGAGCAGTCACACGAAGTCATAGCGACCAAAATTTATTTGTACAACAGTTTTAATAAAAACATGCTGTATTCTACCTTATTTCCATGTTATAAGGTTGTTATATGTGTTGAGAACATGAAAAAATAACTTGGTAACACTGTAAGGAATCGCATAAATTCGAATAAAAACGTCAAAAATGAATTCTCAAGATCGTAATCGCAATAAAGTTAATAATATCGCGATGAAATTTGAAAATAAATAAAAAACAAACAATTGATGTGTGGCGTCGTTAGGAATTAGTGTACAATGCGGTTCAGTTTTATTAGGGAGTCACTTTTTTGGTTGGACGACAGTTTTTGTAGGTCTTTTTATGATTGTTGAAAAAAAAACAACCTGATTTACATCGATTTACATGAATAGACTAATTAATTTAGAATGTTTTTTTAAATGAAATGTTCTAGATCATCATTGAAATAAATTAGTATTTTACGATTTTAACAAATTGCTAAATCAATAAATTAAAAGTTCTAGGACATAACAGCGCCTGTATTAGACAACAACCACATATCTCCAGTTATATTAATTAATTCTTATTTAATTCTTAACCCAAAAAACTAAGTAAGTATCTACCATTTTTTTAACATACAGGCGCTAAAGCCACCGAAACATTTAAATTGAATTCATTCCGTTTGATGTCAACCTGCGCACACGCAGAGGTAGCGGGTACGCCACCTTGTAGTTCCAATTACATTTACAATCTATCGACGGGACGCGATTGGACGGCGAAATGTTAAATTTGATCACTAGACCGACCTCTTTATAGTGGGGTGAAAGGCAGAAGCGGAGAGCGAATACTACTTTAAGCCTAGTTTTAAAGAATAGGTCAAAATCTGAAGCAAATGAAAAAAACATGTTTTTTCTCACAGTGTGAGATTTGAATTTATTTTAAATTCTTATTTATGCACTCCGCATTTTTTTAAAGACAGAAATGTCTCGAATAACGGAACAAATCAGTATACCATAATAGATAATAGTCTGATCTCTAACCCTTTCCATACTTGCAGCACCTGATACCGACCTACAAGTATACTTAACCCCACTGCTGGACAAATGCACCTACCCATAACTTCCAAAACTTTGAATTCAAAGCCAAAATGGACCACTATATTACCTAGATTACCATATACACGAGCCAAAATGAGCCGCTATATTTCCTAGATCATCTAAAGCCTAAAATACCCGCCTCAGCTCCTCAATCACACCGAACCGTAGCTATAAACATTCGCTGTGTCACCGGATTGACATCCGTCTTCCATTACTCTTTACAAAGGTGCCGACGGTGTAAGGAAGTCCCTCAAACGACTTACGTTACGCGCTCACAACAGATTTAATTTAAATTTAGAATCCTGAAGGCTTTTAGTATTGTCGCCATTTTAATTGTTGGCCTACAAATGTAATGTAATTTGTTGTTGCATACGTAAGTAATAACGAATTTTGGGTAATTGAGTTTTTGACACTCATCATCATCAGCCTATAAATATTCCCACTGCTGCGACACAGGCCTCCTCTGTGAGAGGGGGTGGGCCATAATCCACCACGCGGGCCCAGTGCGGACTGGTAGATTCACATGTCTTCGAATGTTTTGGTTCTAGGACATGACGGTTTCATCAAGACGTTTTCCTTCACCGTTTTGAGAGCAATTGTGATGAAATAAATTACACAAAGTAATGCGCCTGTCTGGATTCGAACATTTCGAACCCATGACCTACAACTCGTAAGTCGGGGACGATACCACTAGGCCACCTCTGCCACTGACACCGACACTGTTTAGCAGTAATTTCAAAATACAATTCTTTTATAAATACTTCATTCTAGACCCGAAAACCCGATAAGCTTTCAAAAACTTTTAAATTAGTTTTTCTGCAGGTTTTCGTAATAGAGATGAATCTTGCCAACTATGGGACCCTCGAGAAGTGGTGGCCTAGTGGTATCGTCCCCGACTTACGAGTTGTAGGTCATGGGTTCGAAATGTTCGAATCCAGACAGGCGCATTACTTTGTCTTATTTATTTCATCACCACTCTCTCAAAACTGTGAAGGAAAACATCGTGAGGAAACCGGCATGTCCTAGAACCAAAAATTCGAAGCCATGTGACATCTGCCAACCCGCACTGGGCCTGCGCGGTGGATTATGGCCCACTCCCTCTCAAAAGAGAGGAGGCCTGTGTCCCAGCAGTGGGAACATTATAGGCTGATTATGATGGGACATGATGTGTAAGATGGAGACGGATGATCATCAGCAGTTGAAAGGACTAGTATTTTTTCAGTGGTTTTCTATGTATGTTAATAGGCTACGAGTAAAAAAAGATCTACTATCTCTTACCCATACTTCACGAAAACATAGATAAGAAACCTTTTCTAACTGTTGCAACGGTAAGGTTCAAAGAAAGCTATTCCCATCGCACCGGATGCCATCCTGAACCTTACTCTAGCTAAGCAGCTTCTAATTATACTTACTTAATATAAAATCGCCGAGGGAAGGCAGTTTCCACGGACAACATCACATATCACGGATAATCATATACCGGAAACCATCTTCGCAACGCACTGGGGGTCTACCGCCATCTCTTTTATCAAGGAAAACTTTTATTCGCAAGATTTAATAATTTAACCTTTAATAATTGTTGCCTTCGTTTTCTTCAGTACCTTTAGCACGAATTTTCACTCTTTTACTTTACAGCGTCTTACCGGGTACTTAAGGGTACTGATGTCTAATCTGCATTACTGTAAAGATTCATAAAAAAGTAAGTTTGTAGATTTTACTATTAAAAGAATTCAAACAAACACCCATTAATTCTCACAAACTTTCGCGTTTATAAGTTTAGTCAAAGGTAAGATCACGCATATTTTAATAACAATTCATTCCAAAAAAAAATTGGAGCTAGAAGCCATGTATAAATAACTCCAAATCTTTTCCCACCATGGTAAATTGATTACCATTGATGTTGATTTTAATGTTAACAGTTAAAGTAATACTTTTCTTATCGTTTCAATGGCAATCTAAATCAAATCCAAATAAATTTTGCGACAGGTTAAGCTCTTTCATTGACGTCCATCAGCTCCTGCTATAAATTATCATTAAAGAAATACTGTTTAATACGATATACCATAAAAGAGGTGGTGGTACAGGCCCTAGTTGTGAGGTTGTTTTTACGAGCGGGTCGCTGAGGTGACATACTAGTAACAAATGCTAAGCAAATGCGGAGATGCGGCAAATGAGTGGTTATTGACTTATTTGCAATGTTGCTTGTGCAAGTTGCAAAGTAATTTTGTAACAGCAATATTCTGTTTTATTTTTTGTTGTCAGATTTTGTTGAATTGTATTTATTCGGTCTTAATAAACCTTTTTCGTTTAGACATAATATCAAAAAAAATCAAATAAAATTTTCACGATTAATAACAACGAAATATTCAATAAAAAATATAAAATTGTCCTCTTGATTGGTAAGACGTCTGATGTACAGAATCAGAATTCTAGTTTCAATTCCTGCTCGCAGTATTTTCTCTTCACAAAAAAGCTTTACAATTAGCGACGAACAGAACGTTAATGTAATTAATTATACGTAAAAATAATTATTTAGGTTTGTAAATAGATTCCTAATTACTGCAAAAACTTAAATAAATAATGAAATATGCACAAATACCTATACCTAAAAAAATATTATTTTTACTTATAAGTAAATTTTAATGTAAACAGTGAAAAAAAATAGGTCAAACTAAAGAGCAAAATCGCCATGTCGAACAAATAATTGTATGACCTTATATTAAAACTATATCCCTGAGGCGTATATCTATAAATGTACCAATAAACTCTGCTTACTCAGTTATAAGAGCCAGCATTATAATACAAAGTATCACAAAGAGACTGAAGTAATTCCACATAGTGCGCGATATATGAGTCGCACGAAGATTATTATAGTAAATCTTTTCGCCAATTATAATGCGAAATATTGCTGAACTATTTTTGTTTATGAATACAAAAGGAGCAACTTAAGAAGAATCATAATATGAATTGCGATGAAATTCGTAAAATAGAATAGTTTATTTCTAAAGTGACCTTTTTAGACCGCTTGTTCTGGATTGGTCACAATTATACCGAGATATAGGTTTTTTAGAATACAACTTTGCAACAAAAGTACAGTTTTTGCAGTATTGATTAGATTTAACACAGAATGATGGACACCCCTAAATTAAAATATTTTATAGTTTCTATGCGAGCACGAAGCCAAAACTGTAGAAGCGTTTTCAAACCGTGACTTTGAAGACTTACCGTGTCTTTCCTTACCTTGTAGACTACTTGGTGTCTAACGTTTGTAATTTTGCATTATATCAAAACATAGACTAAAACACTGTCCCGTTTACTCCTATAAATCGTGAACATCCAGACCCACAATCACACACAACCAGCTGAACATAATTCTAATGAATTCCGTTTAATCCCAAATCAGTTTTACTATTACTTATTCAACTAGACCCAGACTGGGGTTACTCGAGTCAGACTTTCTAGTGCAATACTACCACCAGACAACACCCCACCTTATTCCCATTTAAACAAGATGCAGATTTCTCTAACACATTCGCTGTCATCTTCACTAAGCTGCTATTTAAAATTCAACTCTGTTAATAGGTGGTTATGGTTTGCTTTGAGTTGTCTGAGCTAGTTTTTCATGGGCCGAAGGTATTGGCATGGTAGTTTCCGTGAGGGTCGCGGGATGATACCAACCTTTCACGCGTGGTTTGTTTGCCAGTGGGCACATTTCGTTCTTGGTGAAATGTTATTCATTGGTATTTGGACAAGGGTGCTGGTTTGTGGCCATTGTTGAACAGGAGTAGCTTTCTATAGTGGTAAAGGTTATGCGTATCACGTTATTGACCTGTTGTCGGTTGTGGTAGGTGCTTCTTAATACAACAATAGTGACCGGTTAGTAGCGGCTTTTAAATAGCAAGTCCTGTCTAAACCATTCTCTTCCTAGCCTTTTACATACGCAAAGCCTTTTCTATGAGGCTCCATCCATTAGAAACTAGATATAAGATAAGTCCATACAATGTTTTTGTAAATATCGAGACACCACATTCGAAATTGACATGGTTCAAGTCGCCAAATAGACAGACAATTTTTTTTTAATGTATTAGGGTTTAATATCTGCAGACGATTAAATAATCTATTCATATTGGTTTCACTAAACCTTTGTGAAATAAAAAACCATTAAAAAATAAAACACCAATTCATTCTAATTTTCATGTCATTTTACCGGTCTTCACAGTAATATATCTTCACCCAATGTAACACGGCAACCGTGCGGCATTCAATACATTTCACTATTTCACTCCACCTGCTAGTGTTAGTTATAGTTACCAGCGTCTATTGAAGCTACACGGTAACAGCTAGATTGTATGCTAATACCTGACCAGCTGATGCGCAGCTTGAAAGAGAATCAATGAGGAATGGGACGGAAGAAGATAAAGTTTGACGTAGGAACTTATTGTTTAAGGTTAAGCTATCATCAATGCTTTCACTTGACCCAGCATATATTTAAGACTACTGGACCTGGACATTGTATTCAATGCCTATCATCAATTACTATCACATTGAGCAGCCTACCAAAGTTGTCCATGATCAACATGTCCCTCTCTCAGAGAGGAGGCCTGTGTCCCAGCAGTGTGAACATTTATAGGCTGATGATGATGAATCCAAATTATGAGCAGAGTCTATTTTTGGCAACTGTATTTCCCTCCTTCTAAGTGTTTAATAATAATGTCTATGACAATTCAAAAGTGCCTGTAACTGGCCTACTTGAAATAAATGCTTTGATTTTGATTTTTGCATGCTTTAGCAGTCTCTAATTAAGCTTAAACTTTAGCCTTTGCATGTGTTATGGTGTATACTTTGTTGTTCGATGAAACAGCATCAAGTCATAAGTAGTTCAACCAAAACCAATAACTCGTCAGTCTACATATGAACGTCGTTGTCACGGTAGGGTGGCTCGCACGTGTTATTGGCACAGTTGCCGCGTCCTCGGACGACACTTGCCTCACATCCGCACGCAGCCACCGTGACGTCCCCGCGCACTCGATCATCTACGGGATGATGCACTATGATTTTGAAGCCAGTGGATGCATTTTAAGAATACAGTTACTTCAGGCATTAGACCGGGAAGTGTGGAAGTTTTACTTTACTTAAACGACCACTATAGTCACCATCAGAACACTGAAGTATTTAACGTTAGGCACCTTCGAAAATTTGTGATAGGAGCCGTATGTGTAATAGTGTAGGTGCCATTTCAGCGGATGCCGAATGTGGAATACCTCAGAACATGAAGAGTACAGTTTCCGAAGGCTTTCTTGACATGCTTAATGCTTTTACATCTCTGTTGATATTCTTTCTTTCATACAAATTTAGTTTATATTCCGAGATGATTCCATAAGTGTCTCTAGATTTATCTTTTGAAAGAAATTATCAGTAAATCAGCTCTACATTTGAAGTACAAGTAATCAAAATTGATCTATGTTACATATTTTTAATATATTATTTATCTTCTGATTTTTGAGTTTCAGAACACAACACCATTACATCGAGTGGTATACATATACCTACCTATTTTCTTTCACACTAACTTTTTCGACACAGACCTTCAACCATCAGTCTCCCTTACCGACAGAAACTTTGGCAAACTATAATCCATCAAAAAACAAGTATGTAGAACCCACAATCACCAACGGAACAGCCTGTACCCACCACTTGACACTGTACCGAACATTTTCATCACCGTTTCCCGGACGGGTCGCTTCCACCCGCTCCGACTCGGCTGCCGAACATAAATCGGAAATAAAGGACGGTTTCTCAATCGCGGCCTAAGTAGAAACATCCTCTGCTATGATTTAATAGCAGTAATAGCTTGGCTAGAATACTAGTGTTGTATTAATTGATAGTTTTTTTGCAAGTAGAGCATTATGGCAACGGATATTGGGTACTGAGAAGAATAGAAGGTTTTTCGTTGTGATTATAGCGAGTGTTTTGTAATAAATCAGTCTGTTTAATTAGCAGTTATCAGTGTGTAATTATGTTGGGCCCCTTTTCTTTCATCCTTTTCAGATGAAAGCCTAACTATTGATCTTTAGAGCCCAAATAACTTACAACTATTCAACCCATATTTTCATAAACCGCCATTTTCTCAACTTGTCCTCGCACGAATGCACTTCAGTGCAAAATAAAGAGGTCATCACAAATATTCAAACATTCCTCAGCACTACAATGTAACACACAATTTCCTACAAACCCGTACACTGGCGTTCAACCCGACTGACACACAACATTGATATTATTTAATGTCGTAATAAGAATTTGATGACTCGTTATTAGCTGAGGAAGGTTGTCGACGGCAAATGTTCCGATGTGACACAAGGTCGGCGAAGTACATGCAACTAAACGTCTTCTGACCTCATGAGATATTTCACAATCCGCACATTTTGTGGCCTTTGTCTTATAGAAATCGACACTGTAATTTGGAGTTAAATGTGGTATATTTTTCTGTTGGATTGTTGCAAGGATGTTTAGGTCATTAGGTTCATTTTTACAGTATCATATCCATGCTGTAGGTATGTAAATGGAATAACTGTACCCTCTAATACTTGCATCCTCTTCTAATAAGTATGCGACTAAATTAAGAGAAGCAAACTCTCTTGAAGACCACACAGATTCAGATAGGATGTTTATGTCACAAATATTATACGATAAGCTATTTCTGTCATGATTATCTCAATTAAATTAGTTAATTAAGCAACATTTACTGCATATTTGGATTCGTAAGAACTTAAATTATTGCACTTTTATGTTGATTTTAATTCGGTTAGATTGACTTATGACTTTTACATAAAATTCTCATCTTTATGCAGCATGATACCGAGATCGAAGCTACTTAAAAAATACAATTAGGTATCTGAGACGTTAATTTATTTAAGATTTGTCGTCATGATTACGTCTGTTGTCGTCTACGATTTGACGTCAAGATATCATTTAGAAAAACATTTATACATTTTATGAATGAGATAATTTATTTGCACTGCATTGTAAATTCTAATTCAGGTCAAAGTCTGTCTTCTTTGACTAAAAATGTCGAATAAATATGACAGATATTATACAAGACCTTTCACCAGAGACGAACAAACAAAATTTCATATGAAATACATTAAATCCGTCGTTCTATTTATGAATTCGAATTCGCGGCGCGGGCGCACGAGCGGTGACAGTTGAATGCGCGCGCGCATCCCGGGCGCCCCTCATCCATATTGATCCATCGATCGATCTATGAGTTATTGCGGCGGCACTGTGTGATCCAGATCGCGATATATTCTATACGGGCGTGTTCTCTAATGCATTTTAATATAGCCCACGCGTGGGAAATGGATCATGGAAATGTCACGTTATGGAATATGGCGGATTGGCGGCCTGTCACGTTTTTCTAAGGTTTCCGCGGCTTTGCCTTTGTAGACAGATTTGAAGGAAGGATTGGTTTTTGTTTCACTATTCTAGTATAGCTATATGACTAGAATTATCTCTTTTTTGAAAGAGTGCGGACAATCGATTCATTATTAAAGAAAACATGTAGAAGATACACACTAGACATCACTCTCTTTCCAGACATATCGTTCACGCACTCCGTTCATGATTTCTTTGGGTTTTCCCCCCTCTTAATTTGATAGCACATTCAAGTCAAGTGAAAAATTTCAAGACATTTTTCTACGATCCCTATTGGTACCTTCTGTAATACTAATAATTACCATACAATAATTAAAAAAACCACAAATGCACTAAAAACCTTCACATGAGTATACATAAGACATACATACATAGGCATAACGTGTAAAAGTACCTACATAACGTTTAGTCAAGCTATAATTTCCTAACAATTGTACGTATTAAGTATCTGTTATTTATAAAGCGAGATATATGCTCATTCTAGTATGCACCTTGCTTACTTATGCACACAACTGGTTATAGAGGCTAACATAAGTAATTGTTGGTCATTTGAATACAGTCACAAACACTATTAATTTAATTTTTTTCATAAATAGGTTCTCATATGTCAACCTAGGTGGTCGTGATACTTTATTAAGACCTCCTTTTAAGATGGCCTAATAATAAGGTCCTCATTTTGTCCTAAATTGTAATAATTTTCATTCCAGGTATATGGTTCCGAATATAATATATTGACAGCTTCTCGTAACATCATCTTCCTGCCCTTATTCCATTTTACTTGTGGTCGGCGCAACACGTTTTTTTTCTTCCATTCTCCCCTATCACACGTCATAGTATCATCTACTCCTTTTTTTTCATATCATTCCTTAGACAACCCATCCATCTGTTCTTTGGCCTTCTTTCCTCTCCATCCATCAACATTCATACTCATCACTCTCTTAGTCACATGATTGTCATCCCTCCTTATCATTGACAGCTTCTCATAATTATGTTACAATGAAAGAGGTAACTCTTGTGTCAAAGTTACAATCTCATCTCCACGCTTTAGAATTTGCTAGTTTTATAGATATGAGTGTTCTTAACTGTACCTGTTAATACGTGCATCTAATTAGTTATTATTTTCTTGTAATACAATGAAATGAAACTAGTTTCCATTAGCACTGACGAGCTAATTACACCACGGTTAAAATGGAGCCTCTTTATGTTAGTGCACCTTAGCGAATGTAGTTAAAATGTAAAAGCAAATGAATTTGTTAAGTTTTAACTTATTCTTGAAGTGATGTGTGTTGATGATAAGTTCTCATTTTTTTCCTTATAAGCGCACATAATTTCTAAAACAATGAGAACTGGTTTATTGTAATACCTTCAATTGGAGTTACAATTTCATTGTTTTTCACAAATATTGCTAAAATCTACTAAAAATAGGTAATATAATAACAACCCCGAAAGAAAGATATATTAAGAGACTTAGAAAACTGACTAGTAAATTCTTATCACCTATCATACCAATCTTATTATTTTGTGCAAAGGCTGACCAAACCCTATAGAGAATCTTAACATCGTTTAGAACCAGTTCGACATTAACAACTAATTGTCGAGCCCGAGTGAACGATAACGTGCGTCGCTTGCGCAACGCGAGGCGGGGCGACAGCGACCAATCGTTCGTCGGCGCTGCACGCATGCGCGGCGCGTGCCCGCTATACCTATCTTTTGAGATCCGGCTTTTTGGGGTGACGTCACTTGACAGTTGTGTCATTGAGATATTAAGACAAACTTATAAATAGTTGCATGTTGATCATTTTTGCGGTTGCTAAGAATTTGGAATACACGTCATCTACGTTTTCATCTCTATCATAAGAGCCTACATAACAGTCTGATGAGCAGTGATCTCTTACTGGTTAACTATGGAAAATGTTGTAGAAACAATTTAGTTCAGCCAAATAAAAAAAATTACTCAATAAAACTCTGAAAAAAATTATTTATTTACTTACATACAAAATGTAGAATTAACCTTCAGATAGTATCTAACTTTCAGCTGAATTTTATGAAAGCACTTAAATATCTCTGCATACCATGTTGCTACTGTGTAATGAACAAAGACAGAAATATTTCAAATGCCTTCAAACTACACATTTTCTTCAAACATGGTTTCAGCTGCCTCCACAGTATTAGTTACTGCCGCACCTGTTAGCCATAAGCGTGATAGTGCAGTCGTACTTAGATCTGTCTTACAGTAAGCACTGGTAGCTATAAAAGCAACATTTTCTCAGCGGCTTTCCGTTAAGCGGTAACTCTAAAAGGCAGCACAATGCTTCGCTAAAGCGTAACTTGTGCAAAATTTCTTTTCTGCGAATAGATCTGTTTTACGACGGCATTTGTTTCGGCGCGCGCGCAGGCCGCCTTTGTCCTTTCATGTGCCGACACTTGCGTTTTTTTACTCGCTCACCCGACACAATTACTCATTGTTAAACCTTTTTAGTGCAAATTGTTTTACTATTCGCGAACTTTTAGGTTTATGCTCGAAGCAGTACAGTACAGCGGTGATAAGACTTTTTACTATTTCCTCAACTGTTGTTGCCGCAAATTTTTGCATGTTAATTTCTTCTTCTATTTGAAGTAATGAGCTTGTATTGTTAATAAATAGTTAATGTTTTTGTGTTTGGATATTTGAAGTCGACCGACATGCTTGTTGCGATATTTTCATTGTTTGATGTGTAGTAATGTCCGTCATAAATAGTAAAGAGTTAGCCTGCACCAATACAAACCATTTCCTCAGTTAAGTCTTACGACTTGCGCAAGAGGTTGGGCATTCATACGTTACTTTCATTCTTTGATCTCAATGGAAAATGTTTATTATTATTGTGATAGTAAAAGGTAAAGGAAAACGTTGTTGCTTTGCGGTCGGTATTCACAAACATGCCTCTTGGATTCACTTCAAACTATATTGGGGCTTATTGATTTCAATACCAGCTGTCTGTAATTATTTCGTCATTTAACTGTGAGGAGACTATGACGTGTCCATCCATACTAAGTAAAATATATTTCTTAGTAACTTGTGTCATTTTATACCAAGCACATAAAATAGCCATACGTTTAGTAGACTAGTCACAAATGCACCTACAAGATAAAACAATACCACTTGATATACGCACGTGATTCTATCAGATCAGTATTGTAATTCAATTAATCAGTCTAGCACATATTACTTTCAACGTAACCGAATGTGTGTTGATCGCGTGGGTATCAGTATCATTGTATTCCAATCCGATTATGAATTGAATCGATTCGGTGCAGCCATTGTGAGTGACAATGACATGTCTGACAGCCGCATACTTTGACGACTTCATAGTAGTAATGTATTCATGTTTCTAAATTAGATTTGTTAGTGATGTCATTTGATATCGTTTTCCGGGTAGTGGTTATTAGTTACTATTAGTGTAATGAAACTAATGAAGCATCTGTCGCCCAAATTAAAAGGAATCATTTTAATATTATACGGATTTGATCACCGTTTCTTTGGCCCATTAACTGGGGAATTATCTATGGTAATGCTTATTAGATTTTAGATACGCGTGTCTCTGATTGAAATCTTTGATAGAAATGAATTAATAAGAAGAATCTTTCGATCATCGTGGCTTACTGTACCAATGCTGTAAACGTCTAAAGATAAGCTATTTAAATTTTAACATTTTATCAATAACAAAAATTAAATATTTTTTCTTTCTTTCTTTCTTTAAATACAAAAATCCCATACAAGAAGCATTGCCTCGCTAATCAAGTCGCAAGGACGGCTGCTGAGCGAGAGGCTAATAGATTTGGTTCCCATGACAAGTAACATGTTGATGATATTTTCCAATACGAATTCCTCGGTTGCAGGGTCTTTTTTGACCGTTCGATGGCAATAGCCTATCCCTTATTACATGACACATAAACATAACAAGCAATAATTGGGTGTACTCCAGTTAACATTACGCTTCAAATTAGGGAGGTTCCTAATGTAAAGCTTACGCCTTGTTATATTATGTCACTGAAATTACAAGACGCGTTTAAAATCAGCACCTCTATTTCAAGAGCATCTATGTCCATTATATCGTCTAGCGCCATCTATTTAAGGATCCACTTCACAAACAGTATCACTATCGTTTTATATCGCTATCGCTGACATCGCGATGCTCCACTAAGATAGCCGGCAGAGACACAGGTCACTTGTCATGGGAAGCGAGGCGGTGACTAAGCATTACGTCCATTCCGACTTAAGGCACTGCTCTGTAGGTGCGATTGGTCGACAAATGTTTTCATATAGTTGTTCTATGTGTGCAAAATTAATGCTCCAATTTTCAAAGGTATTCTGGATGTAATCTAAATGATAAGACGAACGTAAACGTTACTGATTTTTGAGCTTTATTTTTAATTATACCTGCAAGATGTAAACCGCAGTCCCGCTTATTTGTCTTTTTGCAAGATCAGATCATAAAGTTAGACACACTAGAATTAAACTTAATTTCAAAAAGTTTTAGTAAAACTTCTCCTTAAAACCTAGCAAAGTATAACTTACATCAAACAATAGGAGTAATAACAAAAAAGCTAGTGAAGCGAAGCCGCGGCACATCATAATACTCCAAAAATACCACTCATCGGTTTGATTCCCGGGTTAAAGGTTAGAGCCGAACTTCACAATAATATAATAGCTGTATAAAGGTCTAATCTAGTCTATTATTTAAATCCGTATCTAATATAATGGGATTTGTCCGTCTATTGACATTTTTAAGAGACATCTGATGGTTCTATAGAGGTTAATGAATTAATTCTCTTATGATTTTTCGCTGGTAATCGTTGATTGGGAGATAAGTTGTGTCGGGAATGTCCGATTGACGCTTTGGTCATAGTTGTCAGCTGTATTAAAAATAATAAATTCAATACTTACCTTTATAGATATAAAAAAGCAATGGCGCCTGCAAAATCGAAATTCCAATATAACGTTCAAAAGATAACAATAATCAATTCTAATTTAAACTAACTGTAGTTTTTTAACATTATAAGCCAAATCATGTTTGTCATTCCACACGGTTGAGCAGATGTCGATGAAATATTTTCTTTTGATAATAAATTGAATTATTTCTAAATTCACGCAGATTGCATCTGCATATCACAAGTTCCAAGTCATCGAATTTTAAACATGTCTCGCACAATCAATTATGTTCTACAATTCCAAACTCACATTCATTCATTCGAATTCCAAAAAATTGAATTGATTGCGCAACGTCATTCGTCCCTTTGCATTCTAAGTTTGAACTACAATCGCGAAAACGGTTTTCCGTTACATTTTGAATTTTATTACAATGGATTAAGAGTGAAATAACATAGAATGAGAAAATATTATGATTGTTGAGCTACGTGGGATTCCATTTAATGAGGGTTGTTCCAATACCGATTGACGCAACTGTTGAAATATTTTGTCACAACAATTTGTCACGGTCTGTCAAAAAATCGCGTGTCACGCTGACAAGTCACGTGACAGACGTCCCGCTGCCAAAAGGGATGAATTATATCAATTAGGATCGATTAATCATACGTTTTTATCGATAATCGATTGGTTAACGGAATCGTTTAAGATCAGAGGTGAGCCCCTTTTGATATGACAAATAATCGAATGAAAAATCGTTGAGTTTGTGTGTGCCCATTTTTTATGGATGACCTTTTCGCTGCATATCTCTTTTCAAATCTTTATTTCATTCATCATTAACAATATTATAGGTTATGGTAACATTTTTCGAGATGAGTTTACAAAATTGCGCAGTGACATTTTGTGTGGACGTGAGAAAAAATATTGGATATTTTAAATCAGAAATGCAAGCCGCACCTCACGTATGACAGCATATATTATAACATCTTAATTATACGTGCTACTAGTGATTCATTATTTTTTCTGAGTACTAAAGAAACAGCAATTTCCCCATTAACCATCAATTATCATATTAGTAGAACAAACGCTCAAACAGCGCGGAAAAACAACGCTTTAGCGCCAAGTATTAATTACAAATTACAATTAATTACTGTAACACGTGCATACAATGAGTGAGCGAGCCCCGTGAACGAGAGTGATTGAGTGAGCGAATGAAAGAACGGTAGCCGTAGTATTTTAACTGCCTGTAATTTATTAAGGTAGTTATTTTAATTTAAATAGATTTTAAAAAATATTGTATTTTCATAAATATTGAACAAAATCAACCAAGTAACAGATATTTTTAAAATTGTACGACATTTTACAAAATCCAGTTTCTCTCAAAGGTAACTAATTAGTTGCAAATATCTATGCACTACCTACGCAATTTTAATTGAATACCAGTAGCATTTATAAAATAAAGCACTTCACTTCAAAAAAATACTGCCTACATATCCAAGAATAATCTTGATAATTTACATT
>JAQSVV010000413.1:0-55628 GCA_036375495.1 Agrotis segetum
TCAGTCAATGAGTTCCTCTCACGAGTGGTCTACGATTATAATTTATTACGAAGACAAGATGTCTGCGTATTATTTCATTTGTAGGATATGAGATAATAAAAACTGGACAATTTTGTTATTCTTCTATATTTTATAATAGTAAAGCCACAATAGAAATACCTGCGACCGATATGAATGTTATGAAAACAGAGTTGCGTAAGGATTCATTCCTGAAGCAAAACTAAAGAATTTAATTACGAAATCAGGATTATAAGTGAATATTATTGCACTGCAATATTCTTTAGTTGTAATCTAGATAAATTTAAAAATATTATTTTAGCATTCAAATATTTATATAATTATTTGAATGTTTTTATCCAATTTAAACAACAGGGTTTTGGTCCTAATAGTAAGCGCCGTGTGAAATAACGACGAGTTGCTTAAAAATTATAAGAATGAGTAAAATTAAGTTCAGGTACTCATACGATCATTAATAATACCAAATCTAACAATAACAAGGGTGTATGAAAAAATGGCGAAGCAAAATTTTGTAAGCAGAGCATTATTACATCGGAAATATAATTCGCAGTCTGCATATTTAAGTTTTTTCGAGACAGAATTATTTAGAAGCGGTTGGGTCTGCGAGACCCTACCTAATATAGTCGGCGGGTGCAGACGAACGCTTGCCTTTATAAATCCTGGGCCAGTGATTAGGGTCTAATTAATGCAATCATTTTTAAAATCGTACAAAATTTATGGATCCAGTTTTTGCTGAAGGTTATTTGATTGATATCACTCCCCAAAACCTTGTGGTTTTATGCAAAATTTCTAACTATTTACTTCAATGGAGTAATAATTATTCTTTAGATATTTATTTAATATCCATGTCTGCTATGAGTCAAACAGTTGTTGACTAATACTCGTAATGGTATTTTTCAATGTGAAGTTTTTAGGGATAAAAACATGGGAATTCATCAAAACAATGTTGTTATGTGTAAGTTGAGTCACTTATTTACTTGTAGAACGACTAATAGACTACCTATAGAAAACCATTTAAGCAAGATTTAAAGACGGAAAAATTTAGTTCGATTTATGTATGTTTCGCGGTTTTAAATATGAGACAGACCTGATAAAAATCAGCCTCATTCTGTAGTCAACACAAACAAGTAGAGACAAGTTCGTTGTTTATTTGAGGCAATAATAATACGGACGACCTCTAAAATGAAAGCTGCAGGGTGAGACTCCGGTCTCCGGACTCCGGAGCTGTGACTCATTTCAGACAACCAGTCTCAACTTTGAAATATAAATAGATCCATAATTTTCCTCATATTTATCTGTTTAATTATTACCTCTATTTCATAACTGTCGTCGGGTCAGTGCTTCAGAGAATGAGGTCGGCGAATGATTAATATATTTTATGTATTTCACTTCCGAGTACAGCTTATTAATTGCAGTAGTCTCTGATTAATTTCTAGTGTATTAACCTTTAATATGATTTGTGATTAACAAAAGACACATTTAATCTACGATTAGTCAGTACCTTCCATGTTCTATTAAAGTTTGAAGCAACCATTATGATCAAAACTTTAATGAGCTTTTTTTACAAGTGACTGCCTGGAAATATATCGTATCGATGGCAACTATAAAAAGGAAAATATTGGAAAACATTTTAAAATACGTATAAGTACGAGTAGCTGGTAAAAACTTAAGTGTATTTCAAATAATATTTCGCTACTTATCATTTAAACAGCGAATGTCTTGGGCGAGTGCGGCACAGGACATGAGTCAGGTGTCGTTGACCCGGCCACACCGCGTCATCACAATACCTAGCCGACGCCATTATATTTTACACCAGTTTTTATCATCTCACCGCTCAGTTGACCCTCCCTCGTTTCATTTGAGAACGTTGAATGATGCCGATCGACATCTTATTGATATTCAACTACAGTTTGATTTGATTTCGGATCCATGGCGAGCGGCGCGGGCGCATGGACTTGATTAATAAATGATAAGTCTGCGTGATAAGAAGATATATATCTTAAGGATAAAAGCCCATGCTTTTTAAATTCTGCGATACGTTTTTTTTGGATATGGGCTTGGGTCAATTGAGTTTCAAATGGGTTCATGTTATTTAGATTAAGTAGCAGAAGTTTCTGAAAATCTTTCTTTGTTATCCTAAAGTACCTTTTCTTGGATTTATCCTAACATCGTGTTTATAAATAAGCCATTATAACGAACCGAGTTGTTATATTTATTTACTATGCTATGATTTATTCATAATATTAAATAACCAAGAAACGTAGAGCACGATGGTGCCACTAACTTAGTTCCTTACATTATTATTTATCGCTAGAAGTTGCCTCAAATTAATTAATGAATATTTATTGTCCGTGCATCCGGGAATTATATATGAATCACATGTTCCAGCGAAGCTGCGCCACAAAGTCAACTAGAAATATTTATCAGTTCAGTTCTATTAGCGATTGTTGAAGGCAATGCGGGGCATGTGGGCTACTCATTTGCAAATAATACATTACAAAATCAACCTAAAGCCATGATGGACGTATTTTATTATGACAGAGTAATGCCACACGCTTTGAGCGTTAAGATAATGTTCATGGGTCATTTAATTTAATAGTTAAATACATATTTATGCAAATTTTCCTCGTCTTATTTTTACTTCCATATGGTTTCCTGTTAGTTCCTAACATTCATTACGTTAATTAGGTTTCCTAAATATTAGCATGTTTAAATAAAGACGGAGAATGTAAGACAGGAAGACCTTGTATAAATAGGCGTGTGTGGGATGTTAGTGTCAACATTTCTGGAAACAATTCGCTTTGTGAGGTGCGGGGGCGGCGCGTGGAATCGTTAACCCTGCGGTTCCTCGCCCTATTGCTTCCCAGAATTCGGCATAACCTCCGTTCGTCCAGGTCCTTCCGTCCGTCGCCTCTGCATTACTATTCAAAGCATGCACGACTTATATATAGCATTGTGCTCATTCTAAAGGGCTACTGTACATTTAGTCTGGTCTTTCGTCGCTGAAGACTAGTTTCATGCCGCTGTTAACGTGTAATTTGATAATATTTACGTTATTGAATGAACCTATCTGCATTCTCACCCAGTTGCAACATCATGCAAGGTCAGGATAACCACACTGCTATGAAAGACGACTTCCAGTTAATAATCTGAAACAAAAAAACCTGTCGTTAATTTCTCGGTAGATAGCTGAAGAAAATATTATGTAAGTAGTTTTTCTTTACTGCAGAATTGGGTGCTGTAAACAAATAAATAACAGTAGTCTAATCTATTACTACGAGTATCTTATATCGTTCGTTACGTTGTTGCTTTTATATATTCGGTTTTAAATTCATGAAATCATTAAAAAGTAATGCATGCTGCGTGGCAATACTAGCAAATAGCAACCATGAATTGTAAAAAGAGTTGATTAAAGAGATTACTTTGTTTAGTGTTTTAATTGGACAATAACTATTTCACAATTAATGTTTCCTCATGAATAATTCGTATGTCTTCGGGCAAGAGCGGCGCGCGCCGCGGGCGACGGGATCGTTGAGTTGGCGCGCGCGCACTCAACCATGTGTGAATTTAATCACACACACATAGCCCAATAACTGCATGATGTCACCTGTATATTACATGTGACTCAAGTAGGACATGTGTTTTCCTATTGGGGTTTTTAATACTGCAAAATAATTAATTTTACTTTATTACCGCCAAGTTTTGCAAGCAAGGATGAAACTATTCCCTCCTATTAAATAACCTAAGTAAATAATTATAATGTTATTTGACACTAAAACATAGACTTTGCCCGTGTGGTACGAACTTATTATAATATCGTATATGACACGTGCTTTGCTTTGTTGAAAAGGAAACTATTGAGTTTTAACAATATTCGCCTGGTTCATTCACATTCATTATATTAATATATCTACATAATTACCAATAAATAAAAACTATAGCACCTAATCAGTGAGATAAACTTCTTCATGAAGGCTTTTTGTACTTGACGTAATGTTTCTAAGAATATGTTAAGTAAGTAGAATTGTTTTGAATGACTGTTTACTTTAACTATTTAACTATTGAGTCACCATGGTCACAGTATCCTAGGCTGGAATGTGGCATACATTTCATTAAGAGACACGTCTTGAAGAAGTTCATTCTGAGTGAAAAAGGAAGGAACAATAAAATTAATACCAAGTATCTATGTTATTGTTATATAATTGAATCTGTGTAAATGTTATTCTATTTCTGATCAATTACTTATTTCAGTTTGCCTTCATACAAAAAAGGTAAGATCAAGGCAGGCATGAATAATGCTTTACATTTTCCCAGTTTAACGTTCATTGGCAGGTTAGTAACAACAGCTTTAAAACCGACATTGATAAAAAGATGGTTAAATATTACGGCAATGGCAAATCGTTAGGCCGCCGCCGCCTACATGGTACCTAACCCTTTTCCTATCGGGTTTATGATCAGCGTGGGCGAAAAGTAACTGATACGATACGTTTTCGTTTTGTTGTAAAAACATATGGAAATGTATTCCCCTTAAATCCAGTCGTTTTTTCACCGCTTAAACTGCATGACTCTTGGCAAATATTCTTCATCTTCAATCTAAAATTATGGTTTGATAATTTTCTCAAAAGTGTGAATGTGGACACGCAATCAAACAATGACCAGTATTAATGTCTATCATTAGCACTATTTCCTGACACAACCATTTTTCTATAATAAACGTGCAAGAATCACCTCCAGGCCTACGCGTTTATTTCGAATGATGATGACTGTTTGATGTTAGCGCAGTTGAATGGTGGCGGGCGCGGGTGCACACCTACGGACCAGCTAGCACACTCGCGTAGCTCCGTGTTTGTGTACACTAAACCACTTCTGTGTGGGTTATCGTTATGTCAACGAGCCGATAATGTCGTGGACTCGTGTCACGAGTTACGTCAACGTCAGCTGGCCCGTGGGCCGCGGTTGGACGAAAGGCCCGTCGCGCCAGAAAAAGAATGCCGGCTATCTTAAGCTTATCTAAAGAAATGACAATTAATCAGGTATTTTGGAATTTAAAAAGTCCTTGATATCATTATAATGGTATCAGTAGGCGAAATTTCGTTTAATATAAAGCAGATAAGGTGTAAACAGAAAGCACTTGGGTTTTATCAGTGGACATGATAGAATTATCTGACGAATAGTGACGAATTATCATAAATAAATGGGGATTTAACCGTAATTTCTTTTGTTCTTTATGGAGATATCAAACTCTTTCGCAAATCCTATTCAGCATCTGGTAAAAGTAGAGTTAACAACTTAGTCAAACAAACTCTGACTCTGCAATGGAACTTTCCGTAACTCTCCAATCGCGATCCACCTCCGTGTGAATGACGTACGATGACAAAAATACAAGATAACAGAACGGTTATCGTTAAATCACGCTCAGCTGTTAAACTAGTTCGGCACAGCATTCCTGAGGGAACGCCAGCGCCGCCCGGCGCGGGCGCAGCGAGCCATCGACCACATAAAAAGATAATTACTTTAAATGCACGCACACTGCTGCATAACTAAGCATTCTTATATTCTGTTATCTTTTTGAGATCTATTTGCAGTAGCCAGGTTTTATTGCTATCTGATTTTATGGAAATAAGAAATACATGAAGAAATGCGATGGTAAAAGATTTAAGAAAAGTTAAGCTTGCAACTCAAGTTTCGTAGCAGTTTTAAGATGATTTTCAAGTAAAGAAAGTTCAGACTTGCAATGTCATAACTTCTAACGACTTGAGATGATGTAACTGTGTGTGACGACAGTCTTCAATCAAAATGTTTGACAAAGGCGTCCATTTTAGAACGTGGGTATGACGCGGGTTATGGTCAACAATTCCAATAACGAGGAGGACCATACTTGGTAGACCATTTGAAACTAGACGTAACGTGACATTATCAATGGACATTCTGTGGGAAAGTATTTATTGCAGTGCCTGGCGTTTGAATGGATAATCGTCAGCAGCTATTCAAAAAACATTACTGAGCTCTATTATGCATGCAATGAAAAACGATTATTTTATTTAGCACCGAACGTGAAATAAATAATTCATTTAACGATGCCAATACACGTGTTTCTATTCCCAAAAGATAAACAGTTTAAAATTGAAATTGCTAAGCAGTTATTTATGCCGCTACCCAAGTAGCATTTGTCTTCCTTAGAAAACTTTCAGTTCATGTTTTTATACATATAATTGAATCAAAGAGGCGGTTTTATTCCCACAGGTAGTCGCTGTTAATCAATGTCACCACTCAGTTGACAAAATCGTGTCAAGCTACAATAGGCGTATCACTCATTTCCCGATTAGGAACCCTCATAGAGTTCGTTCAGAAGCTAAATTATTCTGGCAAGCCAAACTAAACCAGTCAGCTTCTGCTCCATGTGCCTCCTGGTGGATCAGATATAAAAAAGATCCAAATAAAAGGGCTAGGGAGCCTAAAAATCGAACAAAATAAAAGCCAGTGTCCCTTACCAACCACAACAAGACTTTGGTGATGTAATTGTCTGGATGGCAACAGCGTCATTCACTGGAGCGAAAGAGTCACTACGGTCAGTAACCCCGGCTTAATTTGGACACAAACCTCTTCCGAAGAGACCTGTGTCCAGCTGTGTGACTTTTGTTAGGTAGAGGGAGAAGCTTGGATTAGTATTCAACTATTCAGCCTTTGAGTAGCACGAGCGTATAGTATGATAAATTGTTTATATTTGTCGGCATCATGTTAGTAGGTGGGAGTTAGTTGGCGCCGCTCCGTACACTCTAATGTAATTTGGGAACACTCAATGCTAGTCTATTATTGTCACTAGCGTGTTATAATAACGTTGTTTACGACACCATTTCGCTGACTTTACGATTAAATTGTTTCTTTAGTCGTGTCGCTTTTAGATTGTATGATGCATGTTGATGATTTATTGACCACATTTTCCGTAACGATTAATTCCTACGGATTTTCTGGGGAATAATTTGTCCTTTTTATGCTGAATGGGGATTTAAATTCATACGAATAAGCGAATGAGATTCGATTCAAGGAGTTTTATATGTCTTTGTATGGACAGCTTGTTGTTGTCAAGCCAAGCCTATGACATTGACTGGACAAGTTGAGACTAGTCCGTACCATGACCAACTCGAACCATTCCAGGTCACCGAACACACTTGAGCGGATGAAGCAGATAATGAATGAGACACCAGTAAAGATAAATTATATAAAAGCAACGGAATTAAACTTAGAATATGAAACATCTTAGGTTTATGACAGTTGGATACGGAAGCGTGAAACCGTATGACTTCATGCGTACACATTACATCATGAATGGATAATTCATAGCCATGATAATGGCAATGTGCACTAGTCTCTGACATCATAGCTTTAGGATTCCAAGTTTTGTCATCGACCTTACGCAACGCTTTAATATTAAGAATCTTTTCTGTTTTGTTGGAATGACGACCGTCGAACAGGCAAGTATTTTAGTCGTTCAATAATGTCTTAGTTAGCTGTTCCGTAGATTCAATTTTAATGTCCTAATCAAGAAATTCTTGACGCCTCTTCGTTACAGTTCGTTAACTGATTAGATAGGTTGAGCGAACCACGTTGTATTTATAGTGTTCCGTACTGACGTCGTGCAACAATGAAATAAAATGATCTCGGAGCCCCTCTGTCTTGGCAAGTGCCGAGACGTTCCGAAACATTGAATTGATTACAAAAACCAAAGCAAGAGTCTAGATTCAATCTATTTCAGCCGTATATTTTCACGAATTTATCTCGCTTTTGTTAGTATTAATAGATATAGCACCACAGAAGCAAAAAAATGATACAGATTAGACAATCAATTTAGGTACTCAAGTTTTTCAGCAGGATTGAAAGTCGCCTTATTTGCAAAGATCTAGTTCAGCGAATGGCTTCTTAAGGTATTGATGTTATATTGATTTGATCTAACATAACATGAAACAAATAACATTGAACGTGTAATAAATAATTTAATAAAAGAAAAACAATTTCTATTCCGAGCCGTGGAATGTAGAGCCGATAAATAGCAAGAAGATATTTGTGGTTTTTTCTGCTCCACATTTTAATGAAGTGAATGCCAAAATATGATCAAAACATGCAGCACCAGGTATGATGATAGGTTGATGAAATACTGCTATGCGTCATTTAGAAAGTCCCTGGAATCACGCCAACGATGATCCGGAAACTTATAGGCGTAACGGCTGTTTGTATTGAACATTTTTCCACATTCCATTCTAAATATATTAGTGACGATGCTGACAATCGTGTGGTGGTGACGTGCGCTGACGCAGCACTGCCCACGTCAGCACTACTGAATCACGCACTAACTCCCGCGCATTGTGCCGCTGTACTCCTGTCCACATTAACCCATATCGTGCTTCCATTTTCATAGCATTTTCCAGAATATTGCGAAAATATGTTCTAGTTAACTATTTAAGAGGGGTTGGCTGTTGACTGTAAAATAAATACGAGTTCTATAGATAATTACACCGTCAGAACTTGTAAATAAGATTTCAAGAGAGATAAGAGAGCCACCACGCGGTCTGTTAACAACATATTTTCAGTTAAGTAATAATTATAGGTGGTCCTTTATGACACATAAAAGTATAGAGACAAGGCGCCAATTTATTTTAGAATTAACAACATCAGCAAATACAAAAATAACCTCTTCCAGTTAACTGTAAGTTTAAACGTTACAGTTTAGTTTAGTATAGTTTTTTAAATAAGACGCCTTCATTTTCGGTCTACGAAAAACGCTTAAAAAACTCAAGTAATTTAGCACACACCTACATTGTAGCACTAGTAGCAATTTCAATCCAAACTGCGCACTTTCAGCAGGTGATATTGCGTAAATACAAACGCTTTACCGTCGCCAACTGTGTATTATTATGTTCCAATAACGCATTTTATTTTGGCAGGTAGTAATATAAAATCTTTCAATAAGCTATTAATAGTATTATATTGATCATGCTTTGAGTTCCTGCTCAAAAATAATTCAGTAATTATAAGTATGTAGGTACTACAGTGCTGAAATTGAATTTGCTTGTGATATTAATTATTTTAGTTATAGACATAGACACATGTAGAGAATTTAGAAAAGTAAGATATCTCATGCGATATACAGGAAAACTGACATCAAAACTTGCAAAGAATCTAAAAGTTCTTAGTATTTAATCTAGACAAACAGTTGGTAAACCATAGAATGCATTTGACTCTACAGGCTCTATGTAGGATTTTGCCAAAAACTTTATTCTTAACGTGATGTGTATGTTATTCATAGACGCATTGAGTATCGAGAAGTAATTTCTCGATACTCAATGCGTCTATTAATAAAATATCAATAATGTATTTTTCGAGATATTTAATGCATCAAGTTTTAGATCCCAAAGTTGCTATATAAAACTAAGATTATGTATGTTTCATACGTCTTTTCTAGGGCATTAAAATCAAATGCAACTTAGTAAGTTTGTTATGTGGCCTGGCAACCTACACATAAAATAGCGAATGAGTGTTTGTACTCAAACCAGTAGATAAGTTAATTAGCATAATGTATTTATATCAAACTGTTTTCCAAGAATTAATTGTGAGGGTTAATGTTGCTAGTCATGCGTCATTAAAAATTGTACAATGTAATACTGTCTTCAACTAAATTTAGTTTTGTATAAAAATAGTCTATCCTTACATGTTAATTTTACTGCGTGTGAGACACGAAAAGTGTTATCCAACTCGAATGAATAAATGCATAAAACTGTTTAAATAACGCATTAAATAAATTAATTTTGGGTTATTTTAAGGAGGAAATAACAAAGAACCAAACTCGAGTTTCTTCAACTAGATCTAAAGTCACACAAACATGTGCCTGAAGCAAAATTTTAAGTCACTTCATTCGTAATCAAAATACTATCTAACATAGTTAGCAACTCATCAATAAGCACTGAACAAATTCCAAGGCCATATCTGAAACCGTCAAAAATTTTGCAGAATAGGTAAAAGGAAAAACGATGCGAAAACATGTAAGTTTCTCGCATACCAACCTACCAAAAAATAAACATGTTTACCTAATCCACAAAGGTAGGCCTATTTGTTTTGGTGATTTTGAGTAAGTAATTTATTTTATTTTTACCCGACTGCGCGACGCAAAGGAGGGTAATGTGTTTATCAGTCTATGTATGTATGTATGTAAGTATGTATGTATGTATGTATGTATGTATGTTTGTTTCTATGTGGCGTTCTAGAGACCAAACGCGTGGGCCGATTTTGATAATTCTTACGTCAATCGATTCGTCTTAACCTTGCGAGTGTCACTAAAGACATGACAGTAATCAATATTTTCCACAGCGACAACCAGACGCCATATTGTCAAAATGAAAAAAAAAAAAGTCGATGAACTATGTCGTGTGGGGTATCGTTGAATAGGTATTTTAAAATCATCTTTAGGTTCCCTTAATCGTTTTTCATTTTAAATAATAGTTTAGGATATATGACGATTTAAAGTTTTAACAAAACAATAATTTTCGCTCATTTTCTTACGTATTGATTTATATATTAGAAACTAAAAAGTATGAAATAAAAAAAAAAATTTAACGAAAAACAAAAAACCCGACTGCGTTAAAAATACACTAAAAAGAAAGAAACAAGCCCAGTAGTTTAGAATTCACTCATTCACACTCACAGTCGGGGCCCATTCAAATTATACCAATCAAATCTTCCCAAGGGGCCCCGACTGTGAGTGTGAATGAGTGAATTCTAAACTACTGGGCTTGTTTCTTTCTTTTTAGTGTATTTTTAACGCAGTCGGGTTTTTTGTTTTTCGTTAATTTTTTTTTTTTTTAAATAATTCTGTTATAAGAATGGTTTATAAAATAGGCGGCGGACCCGTGCTGAAACCTAGTTTGTCCAACTGGGTGGAGTACGGCTACTATCAATTTTGATTTTGGATCCCGTGCTCAAACTGATGACGTTATTGTACAGTGAAACAAAAACTTGCTTTATTTGGAGCACGGGATCCAATGTTTTTGTAGTCTTTGTGCTCCACCCTATACAATATCTAATTCTAGTAAAGAATAGTAGTATGTGCCTAAAAGCAAAGAATTTTACGGCATTAATAATTTTTACAATTTTATTTAGCTGAAGGACCAAAGCAGTTTAGTGTAAATCTTAAGTATTATTAAATGCATGATTGTATTTCGGTCGAAATAAAGCTTCCAAACCTTGAGTTCTAAATTTCAAGACATAAGATTAAAGGACCAGGTTTTTGAAACCCCAAAATGTAACTTGAAATGAAACAAACCAGACATTACAATTATGGAGCATTATTATATAACTTTACATTCATATATGTATGCAAGCAGTGTACGAGACACGTAGGTCTAATGTGCAAAAGGCAAACGTTGGTCAAAGGCATCGCCATCGGAACCGGCTAGAGTGTGACTCATTGTCGAGGGACCAGCCGAGCAGCCATCCCTTCTACGGACAATATTGCACTCAATCGAAACACTTTTATTCACTGTAGCCGTGTTTAAATCCAATTCGGTTTTATAATATTTCAGGTAGGTATAAATGAAACACGTTGAAAGCCCTTATGCCAAATTCTGGGATGCTCTTATAAGAGCCTAGATTTGATAGAAAGAAAAAAAAGTGGTTCAGCAAATCATCTAGGTAAATTAATATTATGATTACAGAAAAGAAACTGTTTGTAACGCTTTGGTTAATAACAAAGGACACCTGAACTCAGAATTTCTTTGTTCTGGACAGATGAGTAATTGTTGGCATTATGCGGCCGCGACAGGTCCCGACTTGAACCTCAGAGGCGATCGCCCTCCTCCGGGGACCTCGCGATAACCTCCGATGATTATAAAAGTTTATAAAACTTATAGCCTTTTGTTGCTTGCCCAGAAATAACCCTCCCAAATGTTAGCGGTATTCGACAAATTATAGATCGTTTTGAGTGACGTGATGATAATTTATTTTGTTTCAGTCTTGTTTCCTTTTTTTTTGCAAAGTATATTTTTTCTTTAGCGTACTGACTTATTTAACAATTCTTTCTATTGCCCAGGCTTAGTTGTAAGTAGGTATGTCTTTTTTGCTCAAAAATAAAAGAGTAACTTGAGGTTTCACATTTGTCACGTATATTGTTGTTTCTATGAAACCTACTATTAAATTGCACTCATGCTAGAGGAAAACTTCTTTAATTAGTAATTTATATCTCTATCCATATTCGGAATTAGTCAATAAATTGTCATTATCAGTGACAATGTCGCAAAGTTCAGCGCTCGGATCGCGGCGCGGGCGCAATCGTGCTCCTGACGTCACGTGTATGATAGGTTCTTTATCGTTCACATGTTACACGGCCGATTGTTGTGCTGTGGAAAACTCATAGTTTTCATCCGAATAGGTAGCTCCAACAACAGTTGCATTCAATACACTTCCTTTCGGGACCATCCATGGCAAGACTGTACAATCCTTTTGACAAGACCACATGTCGGCCTTTGATTTTTGATGTGGCATTGCAAATTGCTTAATCAACCATGACATAAATATTATATGTATAGTACATAGATACATGGATTGTTAAAATGTATCTTTTATGTATGTACACGCTACTTAAAGTTTTTGAAGCAAGTTCACCATCGAGAGGGTCTTTAACTATTGAACGCCAATAAAATACCTAACTCATATGAGAGTCAAATTTCTTTCCACGATTCGTGGTCAAGCATACATATGTGAGTCAAATTACATTCATCGATAAACAGTCGGTGTTCGGCATCGTAAATAAAATAAACCGATGGAATTATGTATGACGGAAGACTCGCTTACGTCAGAGGAAGCGTTTCTTTTAGTGGTTCCAGTAAGCGAGAGAGGCAGATAAAAAGAGAAGCGGAAATGCTCGTCGGTCTGTCAATGCGACGACAATGTCGTGCTATTTGTGTTAAACGAGCGATTTATTTCAGTCGGTCGCGGCGTGAACGTCCGCGGCGGAATTTCGGCCGCGAGGAATCCGATTCCGTTAGCTTGCAGCTCGCGCGAGGCCGAGAGAGCCGCCGGCTCCGGCGCGGAGACGGCGGCTGTGCTTGCTGATAGGCTTAGATACCTGTTGCCAGGCGGTGCGGCGGCGCGGCGGCGCTAGCGCGAGGTGGCGCGGCGCTGCAGCGACGCCGTCGCCGGCTCGCCGACACCCCCTCTATGACAATGCCACTATTCGTGCACAAGGAAAATTCGAGATGCGGCTGACTCATCACTTCGTCCAGCGACTCCGCCACGCTGTTCGTCTCGCTGAATACACTTTCCATTCCAGAAAATTGATGCTAATTCAAAATTTTACTACCATTTTGCCAAACATCATTCTGACGTCAGATTTGCAGGTGTAATTTATTTTTTTTGCTTCTTACCTAAGGGGGAGGGGGTTTCAGCATCCACACGGGTCATGTCGGCACAAGCACGGTGTTCCGGCTGGTGTTCACTCACTGCATTGTGCACAGTAATATCCGATCGTAAATCACACTAAACGACAGCGAACAGGCGCTCGCGTGCCTGGGGCGCACGCGCACGAACGTCGACCAGCCTTGCGCGCGCTCACGGAACTGACTGCGCCGGCGCTCCATTTGGGTCACTGTCATACGGTGGTGGGTGGTGGGGGACACACGTTCGCCAGTTCGCCTCTGAAAAATTAGCGTCTCGCGAATATGTTTCATCGACGCGGGCGTTTTCCCCTCGACTTGTGCACCAATGGCTTGCGGTGGTGCCGCCACTAGCCGTTCACTCTTTTCGGCGCGCGACTTTGTAAACTCGCGACTTCATCGTCCGAATATCTACCACCAACTGATGAATGCCTCCACACTTGTAGACTGGCTCTCGTTTGCCACAACCACTGATCATTGCGTCTTTTGTAAAACTATAATTGAATTTTTGTATCGCACTTCGCCTCTACCTACCGCCGCCGCGCCGCCGCCGCCGCCGCTGGAGCTGCTTTCTATGACATTTAACGGTGCTAACTCGTACTTAAAGCTTAACATTCATTTATTTTCATTTTTACGGTAATTACTCATGCTGGGGCCTATTGAATATTACCGTTTTCTAAATTAACGATTGAAACTCTTCGGTTAGCAATATTATTTATTTAAAAAAAAATTACTCTCACAAAGTTGAACATGCAGCAATATATTATTATTAACTTTATTTGTCCTAAACAATGTACCTACGAGTATTACAAATTACCTGAAGTGAAGAAGACTAAAATACTATATAACATAATATTAGTTGGAAATTTCAGGTCACGCTTCAGGAACAGTAGAGGTTAGTTTTTTTATTTATAGCTATTTTTATTTTTTATTGACCTGGTGTTAATAATTGTATTATGTAATTCTTTTACGTCAATAAAACTTTTCAAATGTATTGCGTTTTGAAGATCAAGTTCAAATATCTTACTGGTTCGTATAAAGAATGGAATAACCATAACCGAACTGGTTGTGGAAAGAATAATTGTCCATTCTCATTCATAAATCTGGCGCCAAAGCGTCTGCGTTGTCTATGGCCGTCGGAATCGTTGGCTGGAGAAAGTTACCGGCCAAGCACTCAATCAAAATGACGGACGCGCTTAGAATAGAGACCTATCGAGAAAGATACTATTCGATACGTCTGTTGACTGAGTTTTGAAACATGTTTTAAACAGAGTTAATAGTAAAGTATTAACAACCTTTCATGGGCTTAAAATACTTATGGTTATAAATAAACAACTTTTAATAAGAAACTAAACCTGGAAAAAACGAGTGTTTCATTCAAAATGCAATATGTTTTTTCCGTTCAAATTGATGATCGATAAAATAATAAAGTTTTAGATAAAAATAGCAGCATGAATAAGTTGAATAACTATGAACTAAGCTGATTATCATAAATGAAGTTTTTTAGAACTAAATCATGGAAACCCATACGTTCATACACCTACAGTCAATATGTTGAATGCTACAGTTATGCTAAATGAACATTGGTGCTTTAAAATGATCGATTCAAATGCCTTATTTTCCATGTCATGTTACAACGACCTTATTTTCAGGAACACAAAAAAAGGTTCAGCCAATAAAATAATTACTTGCAAAATGTGTAGCATATTTAGTGATTTGAATAAAAATATCTTCTGAAAAAGGTAATAATTTATATTCTCTTAGCTTAGAAAATAAAACAAAAGCTCCACAAAATAAAAATATAGGTAATGGATGGAAAAACTGCTTTAATTTTGAGTAGAGCCATCGAGAAAAATGTAGATAATCATATTTTTCTTTATGATATCGAATGTTAGTATAATCTAATTACTTTCTGCCTAAGCAAAACGGGCAGGAATCAACCGATATAATTGAATTTAATCAAAATAAAACCTGGCAGTCGCCCAAGTCAAACATGCATGTTGTGTCAAGTGATCAGTTTGGTTAATTTACATTAGCAATGAAGGCCCATTGATGCGGTGGCATAACAAATGACAGCACGACACTTGAGCATACACCCCGGCCATCATAAAGCTGGGTACCTGCTCCTACCACATTCCGGTTTGAAGTTATAGGGCTGACACTCACGAATCACAATGTCTATAGAGTCAAAGTCAAAGTCAAATCATTTATTCCAATTAGGCCATCAAAGAGGCACTTTTAAACGTCGATTATTAAATTTAAAGGAAATAGAAAGGGATGGGATAGATTCTACACCCATTCGCTAAGGTAGGTTGTATGGAGAAGAATGGGCAAGAAACTCCATACTTACTCTTTTTCAAAAATGTTTCACAATGTTTTGAAATTACATTACTTTACTATTACAATTACATTAGATATGTGACAATGGAAAGAGATGCGTACAAAATGCATCAAAGAAAAAATTGACAATAGGTTCAATATTTTCCACATGACATTTTTTTTTAAAGCAATGAAAGTTAAGTTTGTTTCTTTTATTTAATTTATAGATCGGAGTTTACAGTTTTGCGTCTCTGTACTCCTGAATGAAAAGCGGAACCTTCATGGTTTGCGTTCTAATAATATGTAACTGAGTACGGAACTCTGGACTAAAAAAGTTCAATGCCAGAATAGTTCAAACTTTATTGGGGTTGTAGACCGTAGTGCAAAGAAATTAAGGTAAGAAACATGGTCAAGAATACTCAAAAGTAAAAATTAATGAAACTGAAATCATTACCTACTTTCCCAAAATAATATGTTCATTTAACTTATAGAGACGTCAGTCACCACACCACGTGCATAGAAAAAAAAAATAAAAAAACAGGTAATAAGCATCAGCCCTATTCAGGAATGCCCTGGTCAGTCATTGCACGTTGATCACATTCTCGAGTTCGACACCAGCCCATCACAAACTATTGATTAATTGTACGTGTGTCGTTAATTTTAAAGTGATTGAACATGGCACGGTCATTGAATTATTTATTAATCTAAGGTGTACTAATTTAATATACCTATACACATTTTAAATAAATACTTAACATTAACAGGAATATGTGCACAAATATTATAGTCGAATGAGAACCTCCTCCTTTTTTGAAGGCGGTAAAAAAGATAAATTCAATCAAAAGGGCTCCAGAGTATGTCAATGGGAATAAGTGCCCAGAACGCTAGCAGCACTGCCACGTTGTATGGCAACGGTGATTCTTTGGCCTAAGAATAGGCCAGACAGTCGTCCGGACACGTGAAGAGTCGACTGGTCGTCTGAGATATCTTTAAAAACCATGTGAGCACTCGGACCCCATGCCCTATTTCAACCTCCATGTTTTTCCTAGCTCTTATAATTTTAAGAAACAATCTCAGTTACAATCCAAATGATGAAGATTTCATTTTTCATAAATAATTCATCGATTGATTACGTGTTGTTATTAAATACAAAAAAAAAATTTACATCACGATATCTTAATATCAAAGTCTTTATTTGTTCTGCATGGCTGGTATACAGATGAGTTCTTGTTTTAGTATTATTCAATACCTAGTCAATTATTGAAAGTCAATCATAGTTTGTATTTTTTTACTTACTTCTACTAAAAAAAGTAGTTCAGTAAGAGTTCGAGTTAAGTACGATAAAACCGGGCTAAAATCTATATACATATAATAAAACTGTAGAAAATTAGTTTTTGTACATTAAAAAAAAACTCAAAAAATATAGCCAGGGTTATAAAGGACAACCAATAGAACCCATTTCTAGCATTTTTAGAATTTTTGTCTGTTTGTCTGTTTATCTGTTTGTCTGTTTGTATGTTTATTTGTTCGGGCATCACGTAAAATGTACGAAAGTTATGCAGATAACTTTAATACACAACGACTGACCGTAACTTGAAGTAACATTTAGTTTTTGTTTCATTGAAATCGGATCAGTCTATCAAAAGATATTTGAATTCAAAGTGTACCAGAAGTAAAATTACGGTCAGTTTACACCGAGACGCGCAGTACTTCAGTAGCGCGATCTAGCTTGGAATAAAAAAACTACATATTCAAATATATGGTGTGGACTGGAGTGGAGTGGTTTGGAGTAGGATCGAGTGGGATAAAGTGGGAGGGAGTGGGATGGAGTGGGATAAAGTGGGATGGAGTGAGATGGAGCGGGATGGAGCCGGATGGATCGGGATGGAGCGGAATGGAGCGGGATGGAGTGGGCTGGAATGGGATGGAGGGGGATGGAATAGGATGGAGTGGGATGGAGTGGGATGGAGTGGTATGGAATGGGATGGAGTGGGAGTGAGTGGGATGGAGTGAGATGGAGTGGGATCGAGCGGGATGGAGTGGGATGGAGTGGTATGAAATGGGATGGATTGGGATGGAGTGGGACTGAGTGGGATGGCGTGAGATGGAGTGGGATGTAGTGAGATGGAGTGGGATGTAGTGGGAGGGAGTGGTATGGAGTGGGATAAAGTGGGTTGGAGTGAGATGGAGTGGGATCGAGCCGGATGGAGCGGGATGGAGTGGGATGGAATGGGATGGAGTGGGATGGAGTGGTATGGAATGGGATGTATTGGGATGGAAGTGGGACTGAGTGGGATGGAGTGAGATGGAGTGGGACTGAGTGGGATGGAGTGAAATGGAGTGGGATGGAGTGGGATGTAGTGGGATAAAGTGGGATGGAGTGGGACTGAGTGGGACTGAGTGGGATGGAGTGGTATGGAGTGGGATATAGTGGGATAAAGTGGGATAAAGTGGGATAAAGTGGGATAGAGTGGGATGAAGTGGGATGGTGTGGGATGGAGTGGGATGGAGCGGGATGAAGCGGGATGGAATGGGATGCAACGACAAAGAGACAAAATCACAAACATGTCAAATGTTCTTGAAAAATCAAAATTAATTCTAATAATAATAGGGTATAAATGAAAACGATTATGATTTATAAAAAACAAGGCGAAAATTAAGCGGTTCGCACTAAGAAATACATTGTCAAAGTCCGACATCCACGCGAACGAAGTTGCGGGCACAGCTAGTATTTAATAATAACAAAAAAACACAAAACAAAAATAGTATTTTGGTAACTAGCCTAAATATTGATGACAAAACAAAGATTAAAATAGTGCTACGTCGTAGACTCGTAGCGCTACGAAAAACTCGTAGCCAAAAAAGATTATTTGTGTACTTTTTAAATTATCATATATCGTTGCATTTTTAAACGTAATAAGTTATTGGGTTATTAAATTGCCTATATGATTTATGAAGCACATAATAATGACATTACTGTTGTTGAATATAATTTCTGCGTAGCAGCTGTAGCACCTGCGTAGCAGCTACGTAGTTTTAATTGGGGTTACTTACTGACTAATTTTTTTTAAATAAATTAAATAGTGGCATAAGCTAGCTTTATGAACCTTTTTAAAGGTTTTAGTGGATTATCTCTTTATTAAATACGCATTTAAATAAAGTCCATGTAAATAAATCTGCTATTAATCACAAATATATTTCTTTGATTCATTGCTATAGAATTTTAATTAAAAGGTAATAATCACTGCACTTCATACTGGGTTGTGGATGTCCGATAGGCAGTCGTTTCATGTAAAATACTAATATCCAGCTTTGTGTCTGTCTTAAATAACCAAAAAATACCAAACTCTAAGGAATCTATCTTGTAAAACTGAAATAAAATGACATTGAAAACAACCGTCAGCTTAGCAAATTGTTAAATTTCTTGATGATTTTAGGAGAGTATTTTGTTATCATAGGTTTACGGACGCAATATTGCTTTATTTAAATTTTCTGTGACGCCAATATATTACAAGATAAATTATATTTCATTTTCTGTATTCTTTATGCAGCACTGCAAGACGATTTATTATTATTTTTGATAAAAACTATTATGCGGTCAATAGTTGGTGGGAGGTCAGCAGTTGGGTACTTTACCCTAGTTGGGAAAAGGCCAGGCAGATGATGAATCACTGTACTTCATATCGGTCCAGTTCAGCCAGTTAAAATAAGTATAAGTGCCCAGGAGGCTGGTAGCCTTGCCACGTCTAATGGAAATACTAATTCGTTGACAAAGAAATAGGTCGCAGCCCTCACTCGGACCCCATGTTCTCAGAGCTTCCAAAACGACTGAAACGCAGTCGTATCTTCAAATTAAGTTATTTCTGTTTCAGAACGATTTCAGTTTACTTACTAGCAACTTATTTGTGGCTGAAACCATCAATGCCATATTCGTATAGCTTCCTCAAGTAATTAAATAGTTGATAGTCATGTCGATAAATAGGGAGCATAAATCTATGATATGGCTAAATTCGCAAGAATTTAATTTCCAATCAATTTCTATACATCAAAGTAACCGGTTTATAGAAATACAGATTCAACGAAAATATAATTATATATTTACTTTTGGATCAATCCGGTTCTACACGGTAACAACAATCCTACTGCAGACGGTGAATATTTATTTTATTTTTAAAAGAGGCAAAAACCTCTGCGAAGTGGGGTTGTCAAGATGAAATCTTGGTTACCAAGGTTTCTGAGATTTTGTTTGTTTTTTGAGATTTTGTTGTATCCCTTCAATTTATGTTTTTGTAACCAACTACCAATTCAATGTTCGTTATCCTATCTAAAAACTCTTTCTTTTTAAAATCTGAATCTGAATTGGGTAGTAAAAAACGCACCACAATAAACTGGGAATCAAATCGTATCGAATTCGTGAGGGAACCGGTATGTCCTAGAACCAAAATCCAACAAGCACTGGGCTTGAGTGGATTACAGCACACTCTCTCTCACAGAGAGGATGACAGTGTCCCAGCAGTGGGAACATTATAGGCTCCTTTAGATAAATAGATACATATATTTAGCACAGGTGTAAAAGTGTACGTTACACCTGTATATTCTGGTCGCAGGACTGTCTCGCTAGATAACAGTTACCCTGGAACTTAAAGGGATATTGAAGAACACCGTGGATCTTAGTCAGTACAAGTCTGACAGACCTAATGATATATTTTGGAGATGAGTACTAAAAGAATGTAAGGATCTACACTTTTTTTTTTGTCCTTCATTACATGAGTCCACTTATGACCAGCAAAGGCCTTATATAATAAAGATGGTGTATTACTAGTTTTCTGGGTGTTCATTTAATTAATTTAACTTTGCTACGAAGCTGTTCTACGAAACTCTATGACTAAGTGTAGTTGTCACACACATTCATGTATGTCATCAGCCAGTTTTCTTGTGACTTTCACTTTTATGTGATTAAGTAAAGTCTAACATACAGTAAAGTCTTACATGAATGGATGGAAGTTTGTTGCTCAATAACGGCTGAGCGGATCTTAATGAAATTTCAAATTTTCTCAAAGATAGGTGATAATTATGGATTCATAGAATACGATTTGTCTCGGTATTATACGTACCCGGGGGATAATTTTCTAGTATCACGCAAGCGAAGTCGCTAACAATGGCTGCTTTGATATATTAAGGACGATCTTGACAAACACATCAGTTAAAAAAATATATCACGACAAAAAAAGACCTAATCAGTCCGAGTAGGGGTGCCCCAAGTTCCGTGCTCGCTACGCTCATGTTCTCTAACATAACTCCTAAATTCCCCGTGCATTTTTCGACCATGACAAATATGAAAATATACCTAACAACCAATAACATTCATTAAAATTAATTCGACTGTTTCATTAGTTTGTTGATTAATAAAAAGTGATAATGAAACTAATTAAATTATGTTTCAGTGAATTTCAATGAAATATGATTCGTTCCAGAAAATAGTCATTGAAACAATATCCGAAATAAAAAATATAAGGACGAAATACATATTGAACCGTGTCATATTTCTGTGAAAAGAATTTCTTTGAAATTTTGTTTGCGAAAGAACGGAATACCGTCTTGACTGCTTTAGCTTAATGGTAGCAAAAGCGATTACATTAGAGCTTTATACCCATATTACAATTACAATGTTATTATCAATATAACATGATGTATAATATTATTTACAGTCGCTGTTAGCTTCGCCCCGTATTTGAGACGTAAAGTAAACTGAAACATTGATCATTTCAAATTGACAATTTTCAAGGAAAACATTAGTTCCTTCTTCACACACCAGAGTCGCTGTTCCATTTTTTCACACAAGAAACGCTGTAAATACTGTAAAAGAGTGAAAATTCGTGCTAAGGGTACAGAATGCTTGAAAAATTACGTGATAATAAGTGCTACACAGCGAGAAGTGAGCGTATATCGTCCATCGCAGACATAACTGAAAAGTAGCGGTACTCGATTTATTACACGTTTCATATCGCTAACAACGTTCTCTTGCTTCAAACATCGTGAACAATCCGATACTTATCTCTTTAATAACGAGACCGAATACTCTATGGTTAAAGTGATTAACTTGGAATTTTTATTTTTTTACTCGTTTGAAGAGAAAGGAGTGGGGCGAGACGACCTGGACGTGTACCGCGAGGGTTGGTCTTGCTTCAAGGAGGAACAGAGGAAGAGCTCAAAGTTACCCAGGACTAAAGCCAAGCAGTAGGGAAGCATAGGTTAATTTAAAAAAAAAAAACTTAAAAAAAAGTAACCTACTTCAAAAGCAACCACAAAAAAGGATAAAATAACATTTTTCTTGAGTTTTCTGACTTGACGGTGTTTTTTAATTTTTTGAAAAAGAATCAAACAAGAAAATTGATTTATGCCTTTGTTAAGTAGAAAGATATTCAAATTGAAGGCAAATTTGCTTACCAGTTTGTAGTAAAGTAAGCTAACTATACCATGGGCTTCGCCTAGCTACATGTTAAAATTAAAATACTTTATGGGAAGACATAATCTGGATTTTAAGCATTTTTAAGCTAACTTTGGACCAAATATCATCCAAATTCGTTCAGTAGTTTTTGTGTGAAAGTGTTACAAACATCCATACACACTTCCTCAAAAACTCTTCGATTTATAATATTAGTAGAATCAGTAAAATCATGTACAATTGTTGCAGATGTGTTCGAAACTAAGATATTATGTATTTTACATTATTTGGTTATGAAAATTGATTTTTCTTGTAATCATATTTATTTTGTTAGATACGTATATGAGTAATGACATCTGTACTTCCCCAAGGATGTGAATTAAGTATAACTGAAGAATGGTAAAGATTCGAGTCATTGCTATAATATTATGAATGATCTAATGGGCGCGTCACCAAATCTTATAACTCGTTCTTTTAGTTTTGGAAGACATTAGTAGATATCAGTCATCAATTCATCATAATTATTGAAATTATTTTAAACCAAGTGAAATAAAAAAAAAAAGATTAGAATATAAAAAGGTTTGTTTATTTATCCTACTTACTAATGGATGGATATTTGTAACTCTTTCACCCAAAAACCTCTGAACGAATTAGGATGAAATTTGGTACACCGATAGTTTATAACCAGGATTAATTCACAGGACAGTTTTTATCCCGATTTTATGTTCACGTGGGAAAATTTTCGAATTGTAGCGGGTGAAGCCGCTGGCAACAGCTAGTAATGGATAGACTCAAAAACATCCCGATAATAATATGACGTAAATAAATAACGTCGGGTTGACAGCAAGTCCCGAGCTCGCTTCGCTCGGTCTTAAAAGTGCAGTCCATCAATTACTTAATAGATATTCGATAAAACTTTCATTTCCTATTAATAAATATCTTTTTTATTCACATTTAACCAGTTAATAGTGCTTTTGACTGATGCAGTTAAAACTACTTTTGACGAAGAGCGTTAGTCAAGAGTATTATTAACCAATAATTTTCAGTCAAAACCACTTTTGACCAACCTGTTCAGTCAAAAGTAGTTTTGATAGATTTTCATAGTCAAAAGTAGTTTTGACAGATTTTCTTAGTCAATAGTAGTTTTGACTGGTTAAGAGTTTTGACTGTGACATATATACAAAATGAAACAAAATGTCCTAGATGTTTGGGATCACATGAATGTTTAATCAGGTCAACCGTGACCTTGGAACGAAGAGGGCTACCATGGATTTTAGTCAGAGTCCGCTACAACTTGGGCGGTAGGGTTCATTTGATGTTGTAAGTTAGGCTACAATACTAACGAGAAACATGGGTTATTATATTTATTTTTAAACTGTTACTCGTCCGAAGCCGGGGGCGGGAGCTAGGTGCAAAATATCGCATGATTAACTCTTTGGTATTAAGTACTTGACACCATAATTTATCACTTGCAGTTTTGTGCATTATCAGCAAGTAAATGATTTCTTTCATACACATCCTGCATGGGATGATCGCTTCGGTTATTTAGGTGTAACCAAGTTACAAACAAACAAACTTACTTTCACAATTATAGTAATAATAGACAGGATATTAAAATGAATAAATAATATAAGTTAGTTAGGATAATTAAGGAATTTAGAATATGATATGACAGCTAAAATAGATTGGTAGATAGTGCTTATGTAAAAAATAATCAACAATGTAAGTATTATAGTAATATTTTGATGCCAAATGCCAAGTTTACTGCGTTGACTGACTGGTGTTTTAATGTACTTATTGTTTTCATTTCCCGCTTCTATAACTGTCTGTAATGTCCATAGACATAGAGAATGGACTGCAAGTGAATGAGACATTTACAATTTACATATTCATAAATCAATAAGGCATAAAATCACATGGCATACCTTTGTAGCTAAACATATTGAAAATCATGCATGAATGTTAGAAATGTCCAGGGATCTAAAAACGCCACTTTAGCAATGTTGCTAATAATATTGTGGTACGATTGTTTTATATCAATTAAGGATCTACTCTATTGATAGAGCAACAGAATTTATTATTCCAGTTTGACTTTCATCGCAATGCCCATTATTATGATGTGACCTTTTTAGACTCGCAGAAGGCAAGTTCTGCCACGTGTTCCGTAAAACGAGTTTTTGAGGAATCTTAGCATAATATATGCTTAAGCGTATTCTTAGATAGCAAATTCTACTTAAGTAGCTAACAACAATGATAAGATTAGGACAAGGTAATAAAACTTTCAACAACTTACCTGAACAAAGACAGCTCATCAAACTCTTGCGCATCAATGTTCCAAAGAGGCAGAATGCACAGTTCTAAGAGCTTGACTTTACAACTCTCAATAGAACACGCGTGAACAGATAAGAAAAAAAAAACTCCAGACAAATATAAGTATCACGACTCACGATATTATGATGAATGCTTGTTCGGTGGAGCAAGTCATTGACGTGACTACACCAGTGTTTGGCAACACATTAAGAATGACGCGGACATGACCTGATTGAAAAAAAAAGCGCGGCAAAATCATGGCTGGCTGGGCGGGGCGCGGGGCGGGACAGGGCGTAGCGCCCTTGGCACCGCCCCCTGAGTCACCGGCGTCGGGTGCGCCCGCGCAACAAACAAACGATACTCGCTACGAACAACATTATAGCTGAAGTGAAATAGATCAACACTTCTCTCAGCTTGTTCACTTCTTATCTTGAATACTCGTATTTTATGGGATTAACATCGGAGAGAGAATCTTTATTCCAGCAATATGTTTATTTGTTAAATTTCTATAGGATACCCTAGTCTCAGTCAGCATTTGTAAAATAAAAGAAAAAACCAACAAAAATATGTTGATCGACGTTACTGTTGTGTTGAGGATATCGACATCCTGAACAGATAAAGAACGGGTCAGCTATCTACAACGAGTGTAATCTAATGCTAAGTAGCGATATCAAAATAATTAGATAGCCTGATTCTTTGAAGCACGTTATTTTATCGAAATTTGTGTAACATTTAGTTCTTTGTTTGTTAAGCTACACAATTTTTATATAATTTACGACGTTGGAGGTATCTGGCGCACTGTTTCAAAACTGTTCAACGTGGGTGCAGTTAGCTAGCCAAAATATGCGACAAAGTGGTCAGAGCCAAATAAAATAATCTTTTGGTGTACAACCAATATATCGGCGTATGACTCACACCTGCCCACAAATCTGGTTTCACAGCATCCGTGTGTTGTTTTTTACATTCCCGACCATGAAATTATTTAAATAATTGATTTACATCGACGATTCAGTATTGAGGTCTTAGAACTATGTTGGTAGGAAAGCAGCAATGAACTAAGAAGATTGCATTGGTATTTGCGTATCGTGAAGTGGTGAATGATCGTATGATGATTACAAGGTGTCACGTAAGAATTGCGGAACTTTCAAAGGAGGATCTAATTTCTGTGTGGCCTTGTTAAGAATCTAAGGCTATTGATCAAAAGTTATAGAAGTATTTTCCTGAAAGGTAGCTTAGAAGATTTAAGTACTAATTTGTATGACATCAATTTTATATGTAAAAAAATTAATTGTGTTAATTCTTCTTCAGAAGTTATTAATTCTGTGGTTTTGTAATAAATAACTATGATTAACATTGAAATATAATAAAAATAAATAAAATTAGTTTTTAAAATCTGGCATTGATCTGATCAACACACCATCTATGTGTATGTGCACGTTGAAATCTTTTATTAGGAATTCGCACTTCGTCTGCGCGTGTTTTCAACTTCGAACTCAGTGAATTCAATTCCAGGATACTTTTGGAAAATCTAAAAATTCTCTAGTAGTTTCGGAGCCTATTCAATACAAACAAACACTAAATCGTAGTAGACATACTGATTTTCCGATTTTCACCCCGCTAGGGGTTTATTTTTGAAATATAAATAAATACGTATCCTTTATTCGATTGAGAGATCATTATGCCTAGTTTCGAGTTTATCGAAGCAAGCAGTAAAATCCTTCCCTTAAAACTTAATCACGCCTTTTCACCAATTTAGGGGGTGATTTTCGAAAAACCCAACAATGTCGAGTAGTTGTAAAAAACTAATAAGGACTATTTTTTATTTACTTTATAATCATATTCGTACCAAGTTTCAAGTTTATAAACCCAAGTAATAAAATTTTACATACAAAGGTTTACATGCACCCCTTTTTACCCCCACATACCTAAGTGGATTTGCATGCTCACTTACATTATAAACTGCAACCACCATCCAAAATTCAGGTTACACGTTGAGCGGTTTAGGTAATACCCTTCCCCTTAAATTTGGAATATCCCTTTTCACTAAATTGGGGGTGATTTTCGAAAAATCCAAAAGCACGTGTTTGATTATATTTGATCTAGTATATAAATACTGACTTTCAAACACGCGTTATGATTTTCCTATACAAAATTTAACATCGTCTAGATTACCAATGGAGGTTAGTTTTAAAATAGTGTCAATCTTTTTTATTAACTTGTGTTCTGTTTCGTGGCAAGTTTCAAATTTAAAAACCCAAGGAATAAGATTTTTTATACAAACGTATTCACCCCTTTTCACCCCCTCAACTTAGAAAATTATTGATAAATATTTAAAATGAAATCCTAACATGAGCTGCGAATTTAAAAACTAAATAATTTTACTATGTAGATCATATAGAATATTTATTATTTATGTAATTAAATTATTCAGATATTTTTGTTCTAACGTAGCAAATCAACAAATTGTACAATAATATAAGTAAAACACATGTATTCTACATTACTATCACGAGTCAGTAACTAAAAAAATAGTACCTAAGTTACGTTTGTGAGTGAGAACAAACTTTGAAAGGTATATTAGATAATACTAACCTTATTCTCAGAAACTCTTTTCAGGAGAATGCCCAGAATTTTCCTGAAAACATTTTATTGTTTTGATTTTACTCTCAATACCAATATTTTACTGTGTTCTTTAGTACTCATACTAATATACATTTGAAAGTTACATAACATTTTATCATGCTTGTAGATCCTAAACGATTGGGCAGAGCTATACCAATTTTTTCATACATTATTTATTTAATTTAAATAATGTAATGTACTTAGGTATTTGTCTAGTAGTGGGAGAGTGTTGGCTAAAAAAATCACGACTGTTTTGTTTTAATGTGTTAAGAACCATACATATAATAAGTGCTAAAAGAATTAAGGTCATATGAGATTATTTTGCTCATCACACATATTTCTTAAGGAACCAGGCTCTCTTATCAATTTAAAAAGAAGTCGAAATAACAAAAGTTCAATTTTGGTTCAAATACGAATTTTCAGACATTGTTTACCAACCACTTACTATATTACCAATAGATTTTAATTGAGGTCGATTATAGCTTTGTTAGCAACCAAACTTTACTTATTTTGAATATCCTCATAAAGTTATTGCCTTACTCTAATTCTCATGCTGCATTCATATTTCTTCACAGCGTTTGCTGCGGGCACTTTCAAATCCTCCGCCACTCCGGGCGTCCACGGTGAGTCACTCTCGGGGAGGGCGCCTGGTGACGTCATCGGCCCTCGCATTGGCTCTAACTGTTGTTAAACACCCTGCCCCCGCCACATTCCTTCCAAGAAGTCACGAGTTTTTATTTATTTTTGTTTTGTAAGACTCGCTTGAGCTATTTGTCATCGATGTGTTGCGTGTCAATCTTGTATTTTTGTTTGTGGTTGCTATCCCGGATTTCCCCCTAGCCCGTAGCTTTGCAATGCGTCTAATATATTGTCAAAAAGAAAATAACTCTTGGTTGCATATTACTTCAAGGAGAACAGCCATACTTAGAAGCACAAAAAAGTATTGCTAAGACCTAAACACGTCTCCAAAATGACACGTGTGCCTACTTATCATGGAAAAGTACCGAATGCTAACACGCAGTTTCCATAGAAGGTTCTACTCGTAGTAACAGGGTCTACATAAATAATTAAGTATGTAATAATGTAGTATGTAGTCCCGAAAATTGGTTCATTTAATTAACTCTTTATCAGAATCATTAGTTATCTCTCCAAGTATATAAATAATTTAAATGTTATCTGTAAGGTGTCAAAATGTAGCGTTGCGTGGATCCAAGATTCGGCCGGGTGCGGGTGAATGACCGCCAAACCGCGCCAAACGGCCATATTGGATTCGTCACGGAGCGCGCGCATTATGTCTTGTGCGCAAACTTGCCATCATTCACCGACTCACCGGCCAGCATCTCATGTGCACTGCTAACGTCACGTTATTACCTTATTACACGTGCCAAATCTAACATTATATTTAGAACAAACTATTTTTGTTTGCCCGCAGTCAATATATTGTATATCGATGCTTGCGAGTTTATTTGAAATAACCATTGAAATAAGAACGCTTATTTTAAGACCTGCCTCATTGATAGATGTACACACATAGTGTACACATTATGTTGTCATACCTAGGTACTTAGTTTAAATTCTTTTTATTTTATCGTCAACTCGAAGGACAAATGCACAAGTAAATTATAGCAAAATATAGGCAATTATACATATTGTTATATATATGAGGTCATCTACCTAATGATCGAATAAACGTACCCATGTTGAACATCTTTCAAATACATTAATATTATAATATAAGAAAAACATAACAAAAACATAAACTTATTTTAAAACCTTCATAAAAATATTTATCTATATCGTCTAATTATATGGCCAGCAGGACCAGTTTTGGGTTTTAATTTAAAAGGTAAAATTATACAAACCTAAAATGTATCGAAGGCAAAGCTGCTTAGCAACAGCCTGCTGTAGAGACTTCGATTTCTCTCTACGGCGGCGCGTGCAGCCTCGGAGCCACTTCCAAACCAGATCGAATATGCCGCGTGCCGCTATTCTTATCACTTGCTAAAACTAAGAATAACTACATTCACGGAAGATATTAAATTCTATGAATATGCAAGCATGCTATGGAAAATAACTGTACGCAATGTTTCTAAATTATACGGGGGATAACGATGCGAAGAGGCGTTTAGGGGTAATAAATTTGTTAAATGAGCTACATTATATTCTATTATGTTAAACTTCTTGCATAATTTCAAACCATATAATATATAAACAAGGGCTATTCTAAGAGTGTTTTAACATGAACTTACTGATACTGACTGCTATACTTTGGTTTGATCATTAAAATCACTTAACTTCATAGCCTGCAAAGGCCAAGATCTAGAAAAAAGCCTCAGACGGCTAAATGAAATGATTTGAGTTCGTAATGCGAAGGTATATAGGAACTGCATCAGGCTTAGGGCAGAACTTAACAAATGAAATCCCGTAAGATGTATAGCATGTAGGTGACATTCCTCGCGCAAAGGAGAAACTAGTCGGACGGCATTCAGGGCTCGCCCTTAACCGCCGCGGAGGCCGGGTACCGTTGCTGCCATTGCTCTGGCAAATACCAGCAGGGCTGGCTGACATTGTCCAAGTGACTAATGCGATTACAGAAGCTGGCTCAGCACACTACGTGGTTTCTCCTATTTTTTATACGTCAATTACGACCACAGCCACACACTGAGACTTGTCTCTGACTATCTAACAGCTAGTAGTTTCTCTAAACTACCTATCTCCAATCAATACTTTCAAAGAAATGTTTCACACGAAAACTTCAGATCATGTAAAAAGTTGTATTCTAGCAAATAAATAGATAAGCAGTAGAAAATTTAGTCTAAGTAATGATGATGAAAGTCGTAGAAGAAGGAATGGCAAAAAAGCCAGTAAAATAAGGATAGATAAATGTAATGACAGTTTCAACTAATTTTTAGACTGAATTGGGTTAAATATAACATGGTAGTGATGACTAGACCACGCTTTTTACCCGACTGCGCGACGCAAAGGAGGGTAATGTGTTTATCAGTCTATGTATGTATGTATGTATGTATGTATGTATGTATGTATGTATGTATGTATGTATGTATTTGTTTCTATGTGGCGTTCTAGAGACCAAACGCGTGGGCCGATTTTGATAATTCTTACGTCAATCGATTCGTCTTAACCTTGCGAGTGTCACTAAAGACATGACAGTAATCAATATTCACCACAGCGACAAACAGACGCCATATTGTCAAAATGAAAAAAAAAAAAGTCGATGAACTATGTCATGTGGGGTATCGTTGAATAGGTATTTTAAAATCATCTTTAGGTTCCCTCACTCGTTTTTTAATTTTAATTATTTCAATGCTTACGTAAAATATTAGGTATAGCCAATTTATTAGCATTTGCCTATTGGCATTCCGTTTATTTTTAAGGTCTTTTTTTAGCGTGGTTAATCATGACATGATTGTGACATGACATGTCCCTCCCGCACCGGGCAGGGTGGGAGGGACTGTCAGACTTGTACTGACTAAAATCCCACCGTCGTGTGGACACGGCAGTGGTCTGCCCAAGCGGGGCAGTCATGCCCCGTATGCTCCACCATGTACTCCGGTCAATCCTCGCAGTGGTGGTCCCCAGACGTTTCCTCCTTTCTCATCAGACACATGAACCTCCCGAAACATCCGTGACCGGTGAGGACCTGAGTCAGGCGGAAGGTTAGGACGCCGTGACGTCTATCCAGCCACTCCTCGAAGAGGGGTCTTTTAAGGATGAGGGGGAGTTTTAAGCTCATGGAGATAAATATCAAATTCAGACACTTTGTAAATAAACTACTTACGAATTTGGACGTTCATGATTCAATGTCTTTTAATTTAATTTGATTTTTGGTTGTTTTTCATTACTAACATAGTTATAAGATTCTTGTTTACTAACCCACTATGGATGTTACTTATCCGAAATAAAGAGTATTTTATTTTTATTTTATTTTATTTATAAAATTATTAGATTAATTATCTTTTTATAAATTAATGATGACAGGATGACATAGTGTAATGACAAGAAGGCAACTAACAACACTTCACATTTCCACGGATGTTCCATGTTTTATTATCAAAAGATAATTTAAAGGTTTGGTACTTAGAGTGGAAGAAATTGACCTGCTATAAATTTACAGAAGCACAAAGAACTTAGTGATAGTTTTTCGTTAATTTAATTTGTAAATAGAGCGGTTCCCGTCGTCGTTCAAAAGTTTCTTACACAAAAACCTTTTCCTCACACTAACGAATATAACAAAAAAAATATCAATTTTAATCCATTAATCTTCCTGACTGAGTGTTACATTTCAGCGACCTATTTTGACTATAGGGTCAAATCTTCAATTTTGAGGCTTCCGTTGAGGGTAGTGACACTCAATACTTTTATTAAGTACTAGTGCAACCTGCATTATCCTCAACGGAAGCCTCAAAATTGAAGATTGTCTCTGTAGTCACGTAAGTGTAACTGTGTAATAGAAATTAATACCAAGATTGGATATGGTTTCTTGGGGTCAAATATTTCCAATATGTTTTCAAAGCAAAATATATACAATTATATACACTAATGTGATCTAGACAGCCCTGTATGACACGATTCACCCAATAGAGCATTGCATTGGTAGAGGTTGCCCGGGCACGATCTGTCCCATTGGACTGGCTCTAGACATTGGCATGCAGACTAGCCAAGATATTAGATTTACGTCGCTATAACCACATTTTCGAACCCCTGTTATGTATTGATTTACTGATATGCAGCGGCACAGAGAATTTATATTAACATACGACTGACTGGGTATGAACGTTGTTAAATAATAATTAACAAGACTGCATTCAATTAGGCCTTTGTGAGTGAATTGTTAATCTTTCTACAATGTTTCCGGCATTGTTGCTTTGATAGACAACGATTCACCATCAGAATTAACCGTCAACTCCTTTGCCTTTATTTTTATCTTGAATAAGGACAAGCTTCCGGAGGCTCTTTGCCCAACAGTGGACTGCAATTGTCTGAAATGATGACAAGTTGGGTACTTGGGTTACATTACTTTTTTTTTGTTGGGAAATATGATGTTTAAAGTTCTTCGACAAAGTGGAAAACTCTTTTTAATCGACCAAAAAATATTCATCGAGCGATGAAATTTGATTCAATAAGTGTTCGACATAACAACTACGTGATATCTACGAGGAAGGAACGACCGGCCTTGAGGAATGCCGCCGCTTTACATTGTAAGCAGGGATCTACAAACCGCGACCGTGCGAAACTTACCATTACAATCATATTCGACGGTCTAACCTCTTCATATTTCATCGCCCGTTGCTATGGTAATGTTATACCTTTATTACAAAGAAATATATCAATGTATTGCTACCAGAGATGCAAGATTGCGAGTCAGCTTTCTTATTACATAGTTAGCTGGATTCGCGGCTAAGAAGCCACGGTCTCACAGCGCGATGAGATCGTATCTGGAGTTTCATCTCGACCGACGCAGTGCTCCGACTCTATATTAATTGGCTATTATAGAACGAACTTTGTTGTTTTTTGTACACGCTAATACTAACTTCAGTTTTAATTAGAATGTAATTAAACTTGGTAGTCATACCGATCAGCTCGAAGGAATTGTAAATTAGGTAATGTTTTAGAATTGTGCCCTGTTTTTGGAGTACAACGTTGATAAAATGATATCAGACGGTATTGTTTATTACTGCCAAACTTAATTTCCCGGTAAGGAGGAAGCTGATTAACGTGTTTGATTCATCGCATGTGGTGTTGTCACTCCAGGGAGAGTGACCACAAGAGATAATGATACGAGTCATAATGCTCTGCTAGAGACTCCATTTTTTTTTAAGTCAGGATATGAATAATATGGTGCCTATGGTCTTTAATCTGCAACAAATGTGAAATACTCTGGTTTTAATGGGGGATATATTTTTAAAATTTTTAAATACCTGCCTACATACTCGTATATCATGTAATTGACTCTTATATATTGTATGTAATCAACATGTATAGTCTAATATAAGCGCATATTTCTTTCGTACCAGCAGTAACACGTCTATATCAATACCCGACATCCTTGAGGCTTTACAAAAAAACACTTGAATCGCCTTCAAGTCTGTGATAAATCCGGTTTTATCCAGAATGATAGTAACCCTAGGTTTGACTCACCTCTGCTCTTTGTGTGGCAGGCTATGATTCAGTGCTTGCGTGATGTGTGGTGATGTTCCCATTTCACTGTGATCACACACAAGGTTGTTTTTATTTCGGTATAATGCTCATTATGTAGTCACTGCACGCCGTTGTCCTACTGTCACATGTGGCTTGTGACGCGTTTGTTTTCTAGAAATTTGCGATTGTAGACAGCTAGTGAGTTTAATCGAGTTTCACTATATTATGGATTGTAGTTTTCAATGCGATGTCCGATGTCGTACGTAGTGCCATTATTGTGTAGTTATTATTTACGTATTAAAATGTCATAGGAAGGACTTATCTATCGGCATGTGGTTAAAAAACCAGGAAACTGAAGTCGGGAAGCGTACCTACTACCGCAATGTTGCATAAGTACTCAAAAATTTTTTTTTATTCAATTTTGTTACTAACTTTTCCACTGTGTAAATTAATTAACACATTAGTATACATAGGTATATTTAACATGATTGTGACTTTGAAATATTCACATTCATTCAGCGTTAACGCACATCCGTTCATAGCCAAGCAAAACATAATGAACATATTTAGATTATTTCTATTTACTGAATAACATAAACAGTGATAATATTGTTTAAGCACACTCTGGGTTTTAAAACTTTATGTTCAAATAAAGTTGGGTCATAAAGTGAAATGAAAACTTTTTAAAATAATTAAAAGCAGAGTGTAGGACGTCGACTTGCCGGCCTCAGACCGTGACGGGTAGCCGACGTTACTTTATAATTTCAAATATTAATTATATTTCGAGGCATGTCCGCTAATTAGACTCGGAATAATTTTCTGACGGGCTATCGCAGTCGACACGTGAAATATTGAGCTACTAAACTTAAATCTTTCTAATAGGCAGCTAATGGAAATGTTACAGTAGCACCTTCAGGTTTTTATGATAAGTAAGTAATAGAATTTTGAAGTTGCGTTGTAGAGTTTTCTTGAAAGATTTAGCTATGTTAGTTTCTTATATCGGGTAGCTGATAGACAAGTATTTATTCCTCATTGCATTATGTATAATATGCGTTTCAATCGTTATCTAATTGGTCTTATGTAACATATCTTATCAATGCAGTTTTCAATGTCAATACTCGTATACATGCACCGAACGAAATGACCTCTCTTCATACCCAACAATGTTCATGTTCGTTCATCCCTTTTTATCTACCAAAGATCAATCTATCTCACCATAATCACAGGAAATCTAACTGTATATTGTGTCTATTCTCAAATAGTTACACCCAGGAACCGACTATCGCTTCTCAACTCTATATAAGGGATTAATTAAATAAGTAGAGCATTGACAAGACAGACTAACATGAGATCAAAGCGCGGCAATGTCGGCTCAGACGGTCGACCAGACACGAAGAGGTGGGTGCAGCAAGGGGGGGAGGTTGTCGCGGAGTGAGCGCGGACCGGGGGGTGGGGGGGAGTGAAGGCTGCGTTACGTCATCCGGCCGCATCCGGGTTCGCGGCCGCCGCAGCGCACGCGCCGACCGCTCCGTATTGTACCAAGCCTCCAGTGAAGCAAGCAGGTGAACCTCTCACTGCAGATAAAAATTCAACAATCACCCTTCAATGACTCCCCCTTAGAGGATAATAATATAAGACCACATATTGAAACCACATTCGTTATGCTTTGACATAGAGTAAACCAAAAAGAATGCGTTTCAAATAAAACGACTGCACATGGCAAGGCAAGGCATGGCAGGCATGTGCAGTTTTGTAGCGGATGCCACGAAATTTTAGATGAATATTGCAAGGCTTATTATTAGTTTTCTTCTATTTGATTTTGCGAGAGATACCTTGAACCAACCAATTTCTCGCACCTATCTAAGAAATTTATTTTTGTTTTTTTTTTTTACTGATACACGCATGCGTGTCTTTTGTTACCCTAGTTGAACGTGTATGGGGGTGGAATGCCAATTTGATGGCATGACATGCCAGGTCATCAATCGTTTTTGACACAACGTCAAATCGGCAACAGTGATGCCATCTTAGCAACTTCATAGATAGTTAGCTAATTTTATAAAGGTGCTAGAAAAAAAGCGATCTTGCATTGATAAGATAGTGTTATCAGAAAGTGTATTGTAGTGATAAATTGTCCCATTTCTTGAATGAAATCAACATAATACTGATTATACATACCTAAGGCAATTTCAAATAATTGTTTGTTTTTCATTTTAATCGACCTTGTGCGGGCTGTATAGTTTCAAGCTGTAAATTGTCTTTACCGTTATTTCGTCTGATCCGTGGTGGAGCTACCACTACTGTAGCTATACCAGTGTGTTAGAGCTTTGAATTAAACAAATTTCAGATTAAATAGACAGACTGCAATAACTTCTAGATCGCATATATGTTCGTAGATGGTAGATGTGATTCTAGCATTATTATTTAGGTTCCCTATTGCTCAAATGTCAATTGTAACAGCCATATTTCTTTTAATTGGACGCTAAGTTATAAGTGTGAAGGTACGTATAGTTTTTTTTTATTGAGAGATAGGTTCGCGTTTGACCACTATCTCGCCTGATGGTAAGCGAAAGTCTCGCTTATTTTCAACATTTGCTAAGTAAACAAGTTGCTGGGTGAATATAAAGTCAGTTTTCCTCAAAAGTCCTATGCGTCGATCGCGTCTATCTGTTGCTAGGCGATGCCGCCTCCCGCCCGGACCGATCGGCGACCGTGGCAATCGGAAATTGTCTGAATTCTAGGCCAACACGACTACGTTCATCGCCATATTCTGTCTCACTTGCACAATTATAAGCCTCCTCTTTAGAAGCATACGCGAATATAGCCTTCTTGAAATAAAAATGTTAATTAGTATTCGCTGAAAAAGGCATTAGTAAAGTTCATAAAGCTTGCTCGAATATTTGCATACCATAGATATTAGAGAGACATATTTTGTGTTCAGTACATATTATAAATAATGCATTACTTTTGGTCGTCAGTATCGTGACTATATAATTTTGACATCAATTAGGCTTGCAGAGGTGGCGATTCCACATAGACAAGTAGATATAACCGACTTTTTTTTCTAGATGCTCGTGTATTCATTGGGGTAGACCCCATGTGCCTGCTCCCTAAAATTGACTGAACTATCACTAAAACTCCAATAAAACTACCAATTTCTAAGTACTTATTGTATTGTGTGACTCTAAGTACAGTCTGACCAGTAAAACGTGCCGAATAATCGTGACAGTGATGGGTTTTTGTTGCTGAAGACCTAGTTTTTTTAGACGAATTGATAAATTGTAGAGATTATAGTACTTTATAGATTATCCGTCAGCATCATTTTATTTAAATCATAGACCTGTAGGGCTATTGGGTCACTTGATAGCCACTGATCAGCAATTGTCCACTGAACTTGGATGGCTTCATACCTGTTATGAGACTAAGTTGAGGAGTGGAGTGCCTCAAGAGCGTTCGAATAGTTGATTTTAGGGAACTTTTACATATATCAGTTTCATTGCAAATGCAAAAGCCATTACGTTTACCTTTACAGCTATTTGATGATCACCACACAGACACCGAGATAGCCACGCAATAGCGGTCTGGTGATATAAATTCTCAAATCTACTTTTGATCTTGAGTAAAAACTCGTGGTAGTCCATGTAGAAATATCCATAACAGTGTAAGTAACCCAGTCATAAAAGGAAATAGAATAGAGAAGAATTTTCTGAAGTTGGCTTTCAAAGGAAAGGTCGTTGAAGATCTCTACATGTGTGGTGTGTCGACTTCTATATCATCTTACTTCTACTACTTATTCTTGTAGATGACTCTTAGTTTATAAAACCAGAAAGTACGCCCTGCCATGCAGTCTGTGTCTGTTCTATTCTGAGAAAACCAAATCTTTCAACCAACAATATTTCGACAAATAACACCCACAATCATGTCATTTTCTTAGAAAATATCAGGAAAATACAGCACGACGTAAACTACACAACATAATGCTAGGCACTAAATATGTTAACAAGAATACAGATTTTAGGATCATCAAGGTATTTAACAAGTCGTTGCCATCACCGCAAAATTATCTTCCATTGAGCATTTCGCAAGGTCGTTGCAGATTTCTCTTGAATACTTATTTATACCCGTGAAGGTTCAATAATATTACCCAGGAGGCAACGAAGTATTATCGATGTCTTCGGATGATAAAACACGTTATGAATGTAGTTATAAAACTTGACGTACATCGCATTTTGATGATCAATACAAGGTTTGACCTTCCGACTTCCTACGTAGATTTTTCGTAAAGCCTCTTTCGTAAGACCTCCTCCTTTATAGGAGAGCAACAGAGTCAGAGAGATGTTCTAGCAATAGCTATTTATACCGATACCACTTTGAAAAAATCAAGACCAAAAAAATGGTAATAAAGACTTGGGATATGGATATATGCCGTGTGATTTATTATGTGGCATAGTAAGAATTCTTGCATTTCGCTAATATTCTCAAGGAAAAGACTTTTAGAATTGCTCTGATCTCGAACGAGCTTTCACGTAGATAACGAACGATACAGATCAATTGCAACATTCTGTGTTTTATGTCCACCGCTCCGAATCCTCTAAATTGGCACCGGTCCAAGCGTGCCTAGTGCATTTTTTCGCTAACATCAAACCGGTTACCGAAAGTTGCGCGAGCGCATAACGGCATGGCGGGCGAGAGGCGCGGGATCGGTCCGTGGGAAGAGCGAGTTCCGGCTGTGCCACTTGCGCCACGCCTTTCACCGAGCAAGGTCGCCGCGCGGCCGCGCCACTTTCTTTTATATAACCGCATGCGCCTGCCAACGGAATGTGACACCCGAATTTATAGCGATGACGTCACGCAACGAGGTGATTCACCGCACTCTGCACCATCGGAACGCCTAAACAGCTCCTACTCCAATTATGGATTATCATATTTATATCGCTTGTTGATGAGCGTTGAACTCAATGAACGAAGAGAATGTATCATCAGACCGACTTGAGAGCGTGCACATTATGAGTCATGAAAAACACGTACTTACTATGAAAAACAGAATTTTATTTAAATTTAGATGATTTGTAACATCTGAAAGTTGGGAACTTGAGACTTTTTAATAAAAGATAACTTTGAAGGCATGCTGCCGATTCTCTCAGACAGTTCAAGTTCGGTTTTAGTAAAACGAGGATAGCCAATTAAAAGAAAATTAATGATCACCACTCTAAACACTCGCAATGCACCGCACGACCACGATTCTGAGAGAATGCCAAAACTAACAAGCTTGGCAAAAGTTATAGTGCATGTCACATAGGCGACGCAATAAAACCGGGCAGGTGTTGTCCATTCTTTTACAACCAAAAGAGACAAGTAAAACCTCTACAAGCTTCCAAGGATGTCCAAGCTTTGCTACCCAGAAAGAGTAGTCTAGCAGCAGAGAAGAGGCGCAATTTCTGTTCTTTTACTCTCTCTGCTGCTCCGACTACTTTGCAGGACCAACGTGCTTTGCACTTTCTGTTCTTCTATTCTCTCGATGGGACTGCAATCCGACATGACCGGAGAGAGATCAGGTGCAGGACCAACGTGCTTATCGTGCGTATCGAGGCACGGGGGGTATCATACCGCTAATTTCCAAACTCTGGGCTGATATAGTTACTGAGAAATTCTTATAGAAAAACTGAACAACACGCTAAGCAGTAGCGATTTCGGCCACGACCAATAAGGCAGAAGGAATAGGAACTTAATACACTACTACAACTGCCATTCATAGCCTAGTTGGCCAAAAATTGCCAAAACAACGTTACAGAGTTAGAAAGTGACAGGTACATCCGGCATGATCCGGAACTACTGCGCGTTCTGCGCGACGGAATGTGGTTACATCATCCGCGGTCACCGCCACAATTGTCGTCATAAAATATGGTCTTAGGCTGACGCACACTTGTTTACCGGTTTATAAGCGGTTCAGCTCTTTTGTTTCTTGAATAGCGTATGTAGATATATCTGAAACACTTGGTTGGATTGTGGTGCTGGTCCGGACATCGGACTCTGGCAGTTATTGCTTTGAAGCTGCGAGATTTTCCGACGAAATTGTTGTCATTGAGGGAAAATCTTGGATGAGGTTGGTTGACACAGAAACGTGGTGATTTTCCCTCAAAAAAGAGAGGTCTATACCAACATGTCTCCCTGGTACGATTAGATTGTGTGCTGCGGCAACCAAACATTCATATTCATAGAAACAATTCATAACACACTTGAGTCTTCTCAGTTTTACATAGTACGAGACTATTTAAAGACACAGTTATCAATCAACTGCTATAATACAACACCAGCAATCGTACTTTTTAAAGAAAATTAGAACAGAAGCCACAACTTAAAATGTTACAGGAGGACCACTTGTTTATAATGATTGCTTAATTACCATTTATGTCTCTCGCTTATGTTTCCAACGAGTGTTAGAATACTTGAAAGTTGGTTTTTACAAAACTTTTGAAATGAGCATGGACGGGAGAGCTTTCTTTTAGCCGGTGATCTAGTGAAAAAGCGTGGGACCGGAGGGCTACCTAAGCTGATGAATTAATGGGAGACATTTCCAGAATTTGTTATAATTAAAGGACTTGTGGCAGCCTGTTCATTTCATTATGAAGGACATGTTAAACTCAAACCAACACGGATTTTCATAAAGTTCACGTCGCTAACGTGCGTCATTCAGTGTCGTCTAAGCTTTCTCTATGCCAGCAGGTTTCGTGGGACTGTCTAAACAAGTACCTAATCGTGAACCTGGAACGAAAAGGCTTTTGACGGAACACCACAGACATACATGGTGGGTCCGTACGAATCTGACAGTCCATCTGCTCCATCCAGGACTTATTTGTTGAGTTTACAACAGAAAAAAAGAAAAGCTTTATAAGCCAACTGTTCAGAAGCAATTTTTTTGTTTCAAATACTTATGAACATTTGAAATTATAACACAAACGAAAAGAAGGAACACTATAAAATAAGGAATTCCCAATAATCCTAAAACTATTTTTTTTCCATATCAGTACTATTTTTCTTTTATTTAACTAACTAAGTACATAACATACCATGCTCCACCTGGCCACCTGTTTGTTAGACATGCTCCATGAGGTCAGACTTTTCCTTGTGTGTGACCGATCACTAAACAAAAACAACCAGTCAATATAAAATTGCAAGTAATAAAAGCATTACATAATACATAATCAAATGGTAGATAAATACTGTAAGTTCTCTTTAAAATATGCAAGTTCCTCATTATTTCTTATAAGTTCCTGAGTATTCTATTTCACTGACGACATCTATCGGATTGCTACAGAAGGTATTTTTTTTTTTTAGAATACAACAAATTCCAGTTCTCTGTTTGGTGATATTTGTTAAATTTTGTGATATCGTATTATTTTAACAAGCAAATAAAATAAAATATTTTTTATACCTAGTCGATCCCTACAACATGGACCGGGTATTATCCATGTATCTGCCTAAGCGCGACCGTATACTATAAAAAACTATCAGAAAAATTCTGATGCTCACCGGATGTATTTCGCTTATTATCAGAAAATATGATCCAGGGTCTCCAGGATCTTTTTCAAGACAAAATGAGCCTTTTACGAGCGCTGTTTTAACGCGCGAGTACACCACCGACTACACATTGAATAATCGACTAAATAAAATGAAAAATCACCCCACCCATAGCACATCTCTATTCAGTATTGTCAAAAAACGTTGCTGCCAAACAAATGTCAAATGTCAAACGCGTTTTCATTCATATTTCCTAAAATTTTGAGAATTCCAGTTTTTCGTGCGTTTCATACTATACAGATAAAGTTTCCACTACAAGAACTATTTAAAATTACTTATTTTGTGAGCTTAAACTACGCCTTCTTGTAATATAGGAAATATTGGGATGACCTCGTGTGTGTTTGATCTTGATTTGACGTAAATAACAACCTTCTCATGGTGTTTTGAAGGAGAAATACGGGAAATGAACATGCAATCCTCTACAAGTCCTCGTAAAAAACTGAAGAGCCCATTACAGGATGTTATTATCAATCCTAAGACCTCTATCACGTAAGTTATATTAATGTGTTGTTGACATACCCCCTAACAAATATTGAACGACAAAAATTTAGAAAATGGCACGCCAAAGAATATAAATGTTTCGTCTGTTTATAATCTTACCACATCAAAATAATTGTTTGTACTTAAAAATATTAACTTTTACTCAAATAATAATTTATAATATTCAGTTTTGGAAAACAATTTACTTTCAAAATTCAATAGGTATTTTGAAATGGTTGCTGGATTTTGAAAAATATAATTTATTGTATTCATCTGCTCGTTTTTAAATTTCAGGTGCTCAAATGTGCCAGACTCGCTATTTGATGCCACTGCGGCTAAAAAGCATTTTAGCAAGTTTGGACGTGTTCAGAAGATAAGACTGTTTCCAAAGCGTCACATGTGTATCATTGAGTATGATCAACCAAGCTCCTCTGAACGGGCCGTGCTCAATGCTGGTGCTTATGATGGATTCATGTTTGATGTCACTCGCAGTAAGATGAGGGTGTAAGTATTCAAAACAATATTATCTATTACTGTGTAATGCTTGTTGTCTCCAGTGTATAATGGTATAACCATGGAAAATCAAAAAATCATTATCTTTTTTTTGTGACATTCAGACGTAGACGCAGCAGTAGAAAAGATGATGATCCAGACTGGGTACCTGATTCTGATGTTGAAGAGGAATTGTCAGCAATGGGTGGAACTCCTACATATAGAGTTACTCGCAAAAAATGTATGTATGATGCAAAGCTATGTAAAAATAATCTTGTATTTCATGAAAAGTCATAAAAACTTAGGATTATGCGAGTAATAAGATATGAAATAGAGCAGGAAGAATATTAAAGTGGGTCAATTTTAGAATGCCGGCACTTCTAGTGTAAAAAAACTCCTGGAAACAGTGACAACACTAACACCCATTTGGATATGAAAAACAAAAAAAATTAATTATGTGAATTTACCAATCCTAGGCCCAAATGGATAATAGCCCAATCCTTCTCACAGAGGCCTGTGGGAAAATTGTAGCCTAATATTGAATCTATTGACTACTTGAAGTTATCGATTTAATGTATTGTTTTGTACTTAGCCATGGATGTTGAACCTGAACCCAAAACTCCTCCCTCAAAATTAAAGATACAAGCCAGACCTGTGAAGCAAGTGCCACTGAAAAAGAAAGTTCCCATACGTGAGAAAAAGATGGCTGTGTAAGTGCAAAATTGGTCAAAAATTATTTTTTTTTTTACAGTTTTAACCTTTATTGAGTTATTAATAAAGTCTTTTTGCAATGTAATGGTAAAAACGTAAAATTATTTTGTTCAGTGCACAACCGCCAAGTGTTATTGAGGCTCCAGTAGCAGTGGTAACCACTCAAACGACCCTGACCACCGCAGAGGCAGCCACAGAGCTGCATCAACTACGCTCCAAAGTGTCCCTTACCCCTGATGAACAATGGCGCATTCTAGAAGCAAGGGATAAGTGAGTATATTATAATATATACAATGTTGTGGTTGGTTTCAACTATAACATAATGCTACTTCTTTCTCGTGTCTCTGGCACAATGGTAATTAAATTTTATTGGCCCAAAACTCCACCATTTTGTAGTAGGTAGCAGGATAGAGAATCTAATAATTCATAATGCTACTGAATTACCAGTATTTCATAAGAAGCAATTGCCTAATTCACTTCCACAATGCATTTAGTTACTGGTTAATACAGAATGTTTAGTTCAAGATTTTTTTTTTCTTAGGATTTTGAGGGCCTGGGGTGGTGCTGGATCCCGTATTAAAGAAGGTGGTGCTACTATTGGTACCTGTCAAGATATGTGCCCAGAAAAGGAGTTATTGCACAGACAAGCAGAACATCAGGTCAGACTGTATTTTGAATGTATTCATATATATTTTATGCAATGAAAAATAAATGTGTTTTGAAGGGTACATTGGGCACAATGTAACCGATACCGTGCCCTACAATAGAAAACTGCACCTTACGAAACCCTTTGAATATACGTTTTCAATTTACAGTAAAGTGTCATTCAAAACAACATAATTATTTCTAATACATATCCATATTTTACTTTAGGTGATGACTCTAGAAACAGTGTTAGATTCTGATGGTGAGCTGGAGCCGTGGCGAGCTGTGAAGCAGTACAGTCGCAGCTCAGCCGACCAGGAGATACCGATGTGCTACGAGCTGCGGCCCGCGCCTGTACTCATGCGCACCTGCTCTTATCTGTTGCATGAGATCGCCGATACTAAACGACAGGTATACATAAATTGAGTTATTAATATTCTAATTCACAGTTTGCTGTAGCTGTGTACAAAATATTTGGGTGAACAACACAAAATGTGGTAGGTGAGATCTCATTTGGGATTTCTAAAAACAAAAAAACAATGATTCTTATTGACAGAAACTGGAGAGCAGATTGCAAAAAAATGTTTTGTAGTGGACATTTTTGTACATGTTTAATTAGAGAGATTTTTTGGGCCATGTTGGACACTTAGTTATATTTCTCATTTTTTCAGGTATCGTTGGCGGATTGGTTCCATTTCATGTGGGATAGATTTCGCGGTATCAGGAAAGACATAACACAGCAGGCTCTGTGTTGTGCAGGTAAGCTTGAAATAATGGGGATTGTCTTAATTTTTTAAACATTCGATTTTATTTTATTTTCTGCAAATTTAGAGCATTTTGAGAAACTAATTTGAATATTTTTATGATTGGCTCAATAGTTTTTTTATTTTTAATATTTTAATTTTTGAGGTAGCTGACGTCACGATTGACCAAAAGGTTGTGACATTGCCTCACCATTGAATAATTTAAAAAAACTGCCTGACAACACAACGTCAATTTCTCTTGATAGTAGACGTCAGATAGCATCCTTAGTCGGGGAGCCCAGGAAGGGAATTTTAATGTGACTGACGCATCAGATTATCATAAAGGAGAATTCTTGCACCCTCTAATGTACCTGTACCAAGTATCAACCCTTCATATAGTGGGGTTTGTGTGGGAGAACGCGCCAGATTAGTAAAAAAAAATATATCCACAGAAATACTCGAGCGAGTCAGATTACGAAAAGGTAGATTAATTACGTTCAAAAAATTTAATATAATTATGTACAGATGCCAGCAGGTCAACCTACCCGAATCTGTCAGATTTTACCATTCAAACCTTAACCTTCTACTCTTGTGATAAGGTTGAAATTTTATTAAAGAAATCTGACAGATTGTGGTAGCTTGATGTGCTGGCGTCTGTACATCGAAGATGGCGGATATTAAATCACGACCGATAGTTGCGAACTAACAGGTAGTTCACCTTTTCTCCGTGATTTTACCCGACATCGCCCCATGAAAAACGTTCAATAAAAAAAAAATGGAACGCGCTCGAGTATTTCGAGATAACGTTTTTTTACCAATAGAAATATGAATTATTACTTTGTGCCACATCCATTTGGATGTGGCACAAAGTACATGTCAGACATTTTAATACGACACTTTTTAGATTTTCAACCGCTTGCCACGGACAGCCCCCTCGAGTTAATCGTCCGATTAATATGTATTGGTTATCAGAAAAAGAAAAGCGCGTTTACACTGTAAATAGCTGACGCGCCCGAGTACTTCTGTACAACTGTTTTTTTTTACAGTTTTAAAACTGTTTACATGCCCCCCCCCCCACTAAAATAGAAAACTTGTAAGAAACTTCTAAAGAAATATTCTTTCAAATCCAATAGGTCGCCATGATGCTCGAGTAACTGCAAAATAGAATCCTGGCCTCCCCTACTATAAAAATACAATAAATTTTTGAAATATTTTTTGAAAGGTTTTTTAAAACGGAAAGTAGTCGACGCGGTGACATTATTGTTCGCTTTCCTGAGCAATACTTTAGCATTAACTTAATGAATATACAAAGGTATCTCAAGCTTTAATATCTTACTTACATCTAAGTGATCTTCGCAACAGTAGGTACATTTTATAAACCTTGCAATATTACACGCCTACATCACGGCATCACTTTTCTCGCAAATCTTATAAAGAGATTATGAGGCATGTTGCAGAAATAATCATAAAATATATAAAAAAACTAAACATATTCTTTGTTTACATTTTTGACATTTTTAATTTGACACTTGACACTTACATTTTATTTTCTGAGGCAACGATGCAAAACGGTACAGCCAAAAATAACGTCATTTGAAGGCCAAGGAAGGTCAAGCGTATTTTATCAAAAATATCAATCAAATATGAACATTTTTCATTTTTGATTGGTTACTAATGATTAGTAACGCTATTCCTAGAAATGGTTTTTCAATTACAACATATTAAAAAAAATGAACAATGCCCATTATCATTATTCCTTTATTTTACATAAATTATTGCCATTCACCAATATCAGTGTTGGGCAAATTTTAATTCAATTAACAATTAAAAACTAACAATTAATCAATTGTAATTGTGAAAAATACAATTAACAATTAATTAATTGTTAGGTTAATGGTTAATGGTTTTTACAATTAACAATTAATTAATTGTTAGTTGTGGTTTTTACAATTAACAATTAATTAATTGTTAGTTGTGGTTTACTACAATTAACAATTAATTAATTTTCAATTGTTTTGGGAATTTTAATTAAAAACTAACAATTAAAAAATGCTGCTGTATAATATACAGCCAGTTTATATAAATATTTAATATACCCATGAGCAGTGTGAGACTGATAAACTTTCAGACTCTATCAGATTGACAGACTGATCTACACTGTCCGGCTGATAAACTGCCAAACTCGGTTTGACTGTCAGACTGATAAACTGTCAGACTCCGTCAGACTCTCGGACTGTCATTATCAGTCATCATAGTACCCCCCCACCCCCACCTATTCCTGTAGTAATACACATGTTGGCAACAAATAAAAGACAGATTAGGCAAATTTCGTTTAGATACATAAAGTTAATTGTTAGTTTTAATTGTTTCAAAAAAAAACTAAAAAAGTTAATTGCAATTATTTTAATTGCGAGTTACAATTGACTTACGTTAATCAAATTAATTTAATTGAAAGGTGCAATTAAAGTTTAATTGCAATTAATTTAATTGCAATTACTTTTTTAGTCAATTAACAAGACAATGAGAGGTTTTCTTTTTGGAGTTTAAAAAAAAAAGTAGTTTCCAAGGACTCTATAGATGGCGTTGAACTGACGATGTTACTCTAGGAAAAAGATGGCTATGCCTTCATTTTTCAAATCCACGTGGCACAGACTTCTCTTTTTTTCTAGATTTCGCTTGGAAAACTCATACATTAAAAAGACTGCTAAATGAATACTTATTTTCAAAATGCATTTGTGTGCTGTGATGTGACTGACAATGACATGACATGTACTTTTTCTTTTACGATCTGAAAATTACATCCAAGTGAAAAAAATAAAAAAATAACGTGACGTTCATTCATTGCAGTAACATATCAAGTTCAGCGCCATCTATCCATTGACTAGGGAAACCATAAAAAGAAAATCCCTCATTGACAAATTAATTGATTAATGCCCAACACTGACCAATATTATATTTTCAATTTTCAGAGTCAATTTGCCTGGTGGAAATGTGCGCACGATTTCATGCACACTGTGCTGCGCGGTTGGCAGACCTTGAACACACGCAGTTCGATCAGAAATTGAACACCGATAATCTTACTAAATGTCTCCAAACATTAAAACATATGTATGCTGATGTGGGCCCTGAACAAAAACCTAGAGAAGCCGAGTTCAGAGGATATGTCGCTCTACTCAACCTGGGTGACGCTAATTTCTGGTGGGAGGTCCGTATTGTTCCTTAAAACTTACTTAAAATAATCAGATCTTAGGAACAAAACTATATAATATTTTATTGTTATTGCAGATCAAGCAGCTGCCATTAGATATCCAGAAGTCAGCACCTATAATATTCGCCATCAAAGTTTTCAATGCTATTGACAACAACAACTACGTGAGATTCTTCCGTCTTGTGAGGAAAGAGGCGAATTATCTGCAAGCGTGCATTCTATTGCGGTACTTCAACGACGTGCGCGCGCGGGCTCTTGCTAGAATAGTCAAAGCATACGCTCCTAGAGGAGGCTCTCGCTACCCCGCAGAAGAAATGATGAATTCCCTCGCTTTCGAAACTATTGAGAATTTGAAATCGTTTATCAATCACTATGGACTCAGACTCGCCAGAACTGAAGACTGTGATGGTGAAATAACCATTATACTCGATAGAAATCAGTTTATAGAAGACAGCGATCCTTATCCCATCGCAAGAGCTATAAATCTTATTGAATCTAAAAGGCAGCTGACAGTTGGTGAAATTATTGCTGGTGGACAGCTCCCAGACGCTGACTACAGTCGTCACGTTCTATACTCAAGTTTTAAATCAGATGGCAGATTAAAAGAAAGTGCTTTAACTGCTGATGAGCAAGGCTACAATACATTGAATGATAGCAACAAGATTTAAACCAATTGAAAACAGAAATTCAAAGATTATCTCAAGGTGGAAGAATGAGTTTTGTGATGGAGAAAGCACCAGAAAGTAAAGCGTTTGCTAAACCTGATGTATTAACTTCAAGCCCGAAACAGGCTCATAAATTCAGTGGTCCTCCAATCCCTCCTCCAACCAACATTTTTAAAGCACCCACCACATCTAGTGAAACCAATCTGTTTTTATTCAAACCAGCTATTACAGTTGCACCCACTGATATTATTAAAAATTCTCCTGAAAAAATGTTCAATGATGATTCAAAAAAAATATTCTCATTTTCTAAACCTCAAGAAACCGCGGTTTCCAATTTATTTACTGGAAAAGAAACAGTTAAGCGGCTATTCGAAAGTAACGCAGTTCCAGAAAGTAATAACATATTTGGAAAAATTAATAATGATAAAGCTCAAAACCTTCCTCTCTTCAAGGGATTAAAGTCAGAAGATAATTTATTCAAGAAACCAGAGGGCAATGCTTTTGCGCAACCCATTTCCACAAAGCCCTCAACGAATTTGTTTATAAGTACCATGCCCAAAAACGTGTTTGCAACAAAAGAAGAAAAGGCTACAGATAAACAGCCATTATTTACTAATAAAAGTATATTTGCTGGTGCTAAAACTGACATATTTTCAAAACCCGAAAGTACTGCTGCTTTTGAAAAAGGCGGAAATATATTTGCTAAGCCTGCCCCGCCATCAGGAAGTGAAGACAAGCATCCAAGTCCAAGTAATATATTTGGAAGTTTTGCAAAGCAGCCAGAAGTTACTAATGTGTTTGCAAAAGCTGGCAATGCAGAAGAACAGATAAAGTCACAGTCTGTCTTTACCAATGGTGAAGCTACTAGCAAGTTGTCTCCAGGAAGCCTTTTCAAAAGTGCAATCATCCCCCCGAATGGTTCGGATGCTAGAAGCTATTCAATATTTCAAAGCAAAAATAAAGCACAGACAGTGGCTGATAACATATTAAATTCAATAACAACTACCGAAAGTCCTGCCGTTTATGAATTTAACCAAAATGAGGCTGAAGAACAAAAGCAGGCTGAGATTCAACGCTTTAATGCCGAGAGAATGAGGCAGGAAGAGGAAAGGCAAATGCAAGAAAAAATTAAAAGGGAGGAAGAAATGAGAAAACAAGAAATGCGACGACAAGAAGAAGAAAGGCGCAAAGAGGAAGCACGAAAACAGCAAGAAGAAGTGCGAAGAAAGCAAGAAGAGCTCAGATTGCAAGAGGAAAAACGCAAGAAAGAAGAGCAAAGAATACAAGAAGAATTAAAGAAAAAATTAGAAGAAGAAAAGAAAGCAGAAGAAAAACGTAAAGCTGAAGAAGAGAAGAAATTTAGAGAAAGAGTTGACAGAGAATCAGTGGATCTTGTTGAAGAACTTACCAGTGAAATAAATGATTCAACTGTAAAGAGTATATTGCAAGAAGAATTGAATCAATTTAATAGTTTGATGCAGTTTGCGAATACAGTAACAGATGAAATAATGTTGAATTTATCAAATGAAATGTCGGAGTCTGAATTGAAAGCAGAGATATTTTTAACGCGACGTTTAATGAAGAAATGGTTTCATGTATGGAGGAAACAATATATTAGAAATGTTAAAAGGCGGAATCTACTGGAAGATACACCGGTCTGGCTAACTCGTAAGACTCCATTAGAAGAAGCTTCTTATTTAAGGAGATTAGTTGAAAATGCCACATTGAAGAATATGAATGCTGTCCACAAGGGCTACAAATTTATTGGAGAACTTAGACAGTTGCCAACCCCAGAACCATATAACATCATGGAAATAATAAGATCACCTCTATTGAAGCGTATGAAACAAATAAGCTATCCTTATGATAAATGCTTCTTTTGGAAAATAACTCTAGTATCTCCTGGTGCAATGAAATGGTTACACAAAAAGGTCAACATTGAAAAATGGATATTGGATGTTTTCAGTGACAGAAAGCAACATGAAGCATCTAATACACTGATACATGTTGGGAAATATTCCTGGAATCATTTGATGGATTTTGCTATATCTGTTAGTTTGACTGGTAAAGATATGAACATTAATGAGGCTATTGAAGGTGCTAACGCTATTCTGTTCTATGCCACTGAATATGGTAATGATGTGGTAGAAACAATTGAAGCTACAATCAAACACAAATACTCATATCAGATAGTTCCAGTTGCTGTTATCATTCCAAAAGTGGAACATCTTCAGAAACGCTTAGAAGTTCTTTTGTCAAATCTTCTTCAGGCAAATGTCATATCAGAATACAAGATTTACCTGATAGAGTCACAGGATGTTCACGAATCATTGAATACATCCTCCAAGAGCGCCATGAAATGGTTGGCGAAAAAATTCCCACAAACCCCACCATTGGAAATAGACTACTTGAAGTCTATTTGTCAGAGATACCTCGGAAATGAGATATGGTGCAGATTAAGGTTGGAAAACGATACCCGTATGAATGCTGTTATAAGAGATTTATACAGATTGATCATGTGTTACAATGCAGCTGTGGATAATCTTACCAAAGTCATTACAAATGAAGATTTGTTCAATTATTCACTATTTCCATTAGAGTTTCAGCCTTACTTGGACAGCACATCTCCTTATCCGAAGCCTTATGAATTCATACCGAGTAGTGCAAAGACCTCTGATAATGTGTTGGCAATCAAAAGGATTATGAGTCAATTGAAATTGCCTAATCCTACACTAAATTTTAACCCAGTGAATGCAATAAGCCTGCAGGAGCAAATGAGTAGCTACTGTAATCAGATTGGTTGGTTTGAAAACCCTGAAGAAGTATTATGTAGAGTAGTAGCTGTGCTACCAAAAGAGCTCTCAAATATAAGTATGCCCTGTGAAGATTTCAACAAATACTTTGCCCACTATAATCTTGTAGACTTCATGAATATAATTGTTTACGAAAAGATCAACAGACTGAATAATTTTGAAAATAGATTTGCTGTTTATGAGAAATTTGTTTTGGAAGACTATCGCAATGCACTTTGGTTGCATGAAGTGAAAGTTATAAATGAAATGAAACACAAAGCGTTAGATTATGAAGATGATATCGATTTTTACGTTGAGGCAAAGCGTCGCAAAATAGAAATAGATTCACTAGATTACCTAATGTTAGAAGACAAGGATCGCACATTAGTTGATGAAAGTATTAAAGAAAAGGATGTAAACATATCCAAATACAAAAATTGTGCAAATGCTGTCAAACAGCTTGAAAAACAAATTGAAGAAGAGAAACAGAAATCATTAGAATTTGAGAATTTATTAAGAGCTGCATTGGGGAATAATTAATTGAATTAAATTGAATAATGTATTTTTCTAAAAAACAATTTGCTTGTTGCATGAAATAAATGTGTGATTTAAAGCACAGTTATTTTTTTTAATTAGACTGAACACACTTCTTTTGGGTAAGCTCGCTCCATGTTCGATCTTTTCTAAGTCACTCCTGACCTCGACAAAGGTCAAGAGCAAACCAGTTCTCAGGACAAGTACCTGTACCTAGTACCTAGATTTAAATTTCCGTAAAAATTTCGCATTTCAAAAGGATTCCACTAGTACCAAAAAGTTTGAGAACTGCAGCTGTCCTAAAGCATAAAGTTGAAATTGACAGACCCTGACTGTTATGCCGGAGGTCGTGGGTTCGATTCCCACCCGGGACCAATGTTTGTGTGATGAGCTTGTGGTTTTGCAATCAGTGGTTTAGATTATAATAATTAGGAAGTTTGAATGTCTTTTTATTATTTAGCAAGTTAGAGCCACTGCTCCATCTCCCCTTTTAGCAAGACAGCACAAGAAAGCCGAAAGGCTTTCTTGTCTTCTAAATGGTTTAGAAATAGGCATATAGAGCGCGCAGAACACGCGAGTGGGTCCACCAAAGTTAATATAAAATCAAAATCGAATACAAAGTCGCGACAGTACCAAGCTGCGCGTCGTTGTTGTTTTTTGCCAAAATATGCCATCTCGTGTCTTTAACCATCGTAAAAGTTGTTCTCAAAAACAAGCAAAACATGGAATGTAATTCAATTTGATTTTGTATTAACTTTGGTGGAGACACTTGCGTGTTCTGAGTGTTCTATCTGCCTATTTCTTTGTTCTGAGTACATATATTATATTCACTCTTTACGTAGGAATTATTATATGGAATTATTGATTAAAAAGCATGTGACCTATTTAAGAAAAATAGATTATTATTCATCATTATCATCATGTGGCTGTACAACTTTTAAACATGCATCTACAAATTCTGTGAAGATGGGCTCTTGCATGTACTCCTTCATCAATTCATCTGGATATGGTGACTTATCCAGTAACTCTAATATTTCTCTTACATGGGGATTCTCCAAGCATTTCTTCAAATCTGTAGACTGCTCTGTAAATTCATGATGAAAATAGTAAACAGCAAAAACAATTTATTTGATGAGTATGACTAGTAGTTCAGATTGTATTAATTACATTTAATAAGTACCCATAAGAACTATGCAATTTAAGTTAATTTGGTTTTTTAATTGATTTTGAATCTTCAGAGTTGAGTTTATTAAAGGTATAAGGTGAGAACCACATTCTTTTTAACTCTATGTGCTCTATGTTACTCATTAAACACAGTATGCTTGTGTCCCATTGGGAATGTAGTATGTTAATATTATGTTAATGTCGTACTTACCCAATAGTTTTAGTTTTTCGACAGGTACGGTGTCTTCTGTAGGATAGTCATATTCTCTTTCTATATCATTGGAAATAATTGCCTGCTTTGGTGGTTCTGGTGGCGGGCTGCATGGAGTCTCTTTGTGGCTTTTATAGCACGGCACTGAGCAGCTATAAAATCATTTATTAGGAGATGATCAGTTGCTACTTGCTACATACATGTTTTACATTACATTTATTAAATATTACAATTTAACTTACTAAGGTTCTCTGCATACGGGACATTTATATTTAGCAAGTTGTTCACACTGTATGCAACTCATTTTAATTTGTAGTTAGCTGCTTTTTTGTTTTGAAATTGTACTTTGTGAGTATTTTAATTTGTTTACTTTTCTCAGGTTTTGCATGGAAAACAAAAACACGTGTTTTTGACGTTGACATTGACGTTGTCTTGACCAGTATTGACATTTCGTTCTAGTTGTCTTTGTCTGCGTTGTCAATGGTTAGCATAGACTGACAGCATGGACCGTTGAATAAAGTATTTCTCTGTAGAAAGAGAAAATAACATTATAGCCTTAGATTTAAAAAATAAACATACTCCGTGTTCGAAACAAAATTAAACATTTAAGTGAAGCCACTTTTTATAGATGTGTGAGCGCCACGCACACATTTTTTAAATGTTTTCCTTGAAGATGTTCACTTGTTTTACGCAGGTTTATTATGATCTATCGATCTATGAATGTTTCAGACGTGACTGCCAAAAAAATAAAATGAAGCATGGTATCTGGTACACTCCCCATACAAAAATGTTCAAACCCCCTTTTTACCCCGTGTTTTTGGCTTCAATTCTTAGTGGCCTAATACCAATAAGCGGGTCTATTGGCTAACTTGTTAGTCACTAACCAGCAGTTGTCCATTGAACTTGGATGGCTTGATACCTGTTATGAGGCTAAGTTGAGGAGTGGAGTGCTTCAAAAGCATTAGAATAGTTGATTGTAGGGAGCATTTACAATGATTATCAGTTTATCAGTTTCATTGCGAATGCAAAAGTCAATACGTAAACTCCTTCACACTTAAAACCTTCCACACCGAGTTCGGTGTAAGACCAACGAAGGCCAGCAAAACCCATTTGTTGGCCAGGTGTGTACGCCGCATTAGGGAAATTAAATAACGGTCGCTACTATTTTGTACTTTAATTGCGTTACAATAAATATTTACATGTTTATTAATAAATCATAGTAGGAGATGGCCGACTTTCAGTCTATTTAGCCACGCGGCCTGGCCGAGCGGCATAACTAAGGCAGTTCGTCATAGCCAGACGGTGCAAGTGATGCGACTACTGACTTGCCGCAAGGCCCAATCGACCGAAAAATCGTCCCGTGTAGATCCCCCATTATATTGACTACAGATTAAAAATAATTACACACATGTGGGTTTTTTTACAACAATGTTGTACCATATTTTTTTTCATTACAAAAATACAACAGTTATAAACAACACAACTACTCAGGCAGGTTTTGAACGTAGGCCTTTAGTAGTAGGTTCTATTTTACATCTTGAGATAAGGTAAAATCCTTTCTAATCATGTTGCCATTTCTTATGCTCTACATAAAAAATCGTACCTAACAAGTCAGACAAATAAAAGTAAACTTGTGTTTATTGTGGCAAGGATATGCGAACCATTACCCGCACAGCCTGACGCTCCGCGAATTCTTGAGCGAGGCCTAAAGGTGCTTCCTCACCGCGAGCATTCACTTGTAATGCAACGTTACAGATTCGAACATTTCATCAGTGACGGAAGACAATCGAGCATCACTATAATATGCGCACCTTGTATCAAATCCATACTTAAGCGAATGCTCATCAGTCAGGGAGGTAGTATTGTAATGTAATGCTCAAAGTCGAATCTATAATGTAACACACGCGAATGCTCCCGGTTTCGATATGGATAAATAAAATCGTAAACTATGGTATATCTTGTAAAGTAGATACGAGGGTAGTAGGCAAAAGAGGATGGATAGGATACCTGCTATAAAACTGCCCAAAAATTTAGTTCAACATTAGCGTTTCTTTATGAGAACTTTACTTACCTACTTAAAATTCACTACGTATGATAAGCTTCAGAGAAAACACACCCCTTTATTTTTAAATAAAAAACGTTGCCCCACACTACGAATTTCTCCTGGGTCGTGGGTGCGTTTACAAACATATAAACGCATATACACAAACGCCCAGACCCGGAAAAATTATTTGTAGATCATATATTTGCTCCGTGCGGGAATTGAACCCGCGACACGCAGCACAACAGTCTAATAACTCAGCCACTGCACCAACCGTGCCGTCTCACCCTCTTTGGTTGTGACGTCAATACTAAAGGGGGTGAGATTTTTCTGAAGCGGACTGTACCTTTACAATACGTAGGCGCAGACACTATGTAAGAGATTTTAAAATAATTATGTATTTTTTAATTCTATCTAGGTACTAACAATGACGCTTGGCCATGTAAATACTGTAAATACAGGCATACAAAAACATGATCTACAGTTTGGTCGAGTTATCTTACATAATTTGTAGGCACTAAGTAACTGACAGATTAAAATATAAGTTCTGACATTAAGTACCAATGCGTGGTCGCATACTTGTGGCACAAAATTGTTTGGAACAGCAATCAGTCGCTTGCTCGTTTGGTGTGACATTTGAACTAGAAATTATTAACCTAGCTAAATTAAAAAAAATAACTGATTTAAAGATTATCTTGCGTTACTCACGCTCATATGAACGAAATTGAATCGCCAAGTAATCCGTAAATCTTCAATTTGATTGTATGTACTTGTATAACTTAGAATGCTAAACAATTTGGTGGTTATGGCAGAGGTCTAGAGGTTACAACTCTTCGTGTTTCGCGGGTTGCTTGTCACTTATGTAGTACGTAGTCTCTGGTAGAGAGATCCCGTAGTCGGCGACCGCGAGCGCGTGGTAGCGGGACCTTAGAAGATGTGCGGCCGCCTTCGGTTGCCGGTTACGTGTGAATATACCCTTCTTGTTCCCACCCACGCGGGTTATAGCTGCAATTTGAACAACAGAATTAATAACTGGAACGTTTAAAGACCAACTAGCATCAATAGACAATGTAAGA
>JAQSVV010000414.1:0-237984 GCA_036375495.1 Agrotis segetum
TTTCAATTTTCAGAGTCAATTTGCCTGGTGGAAATGTGCGCACGATTTCATGCACACTGTGCTGCGCGGTTGGCAGACCTTGAACACACGCAGTTCGATCAGAAATTGGAACACCGATAATCTTACTAAATGTCTCCAAACATTAAAACATATGTATGCTGATGTGGGCCCTGAACAAAAACCTAGAGAAGCCGAGTTCAGAGGATATGTTGCGCTACTCAACTTGGGTGACGCTAATTTCTGGTGGGAGGTCCGTATTTTTCCTTAAAACTTACTTAAAATAATCAGATCTAAGGAACAAAACTATATAATATTTTATTGTTATTGCAGATCAAGCAGCTGCCATTAGATATCCAGAAGTCAGCACCTATAATATTCGCCATCAAAGTTTTCAATGCTATTGACAACAACAACTACGTGAGATTCTTCCGTCTTGTGAGGAAAGAGGCGAATTATCTGCAAGCGTGCATTCTATTGCGGTACTTCAACGACGTGCGCGCGCGGGCTCTTGCTAGAATAGTCAAAGCATACGCTCCTAGAGGAGGCTCTCGCTACCCCGCAGAGGAAATGATGAATTCCCTCGCTTTCGAAACTATTGAGAATTTGAAATCGTTTATCAATCACTATGGACTCAGACTCGCCAGAACTGAAGATTGTGATGGTGAAATAACAATTATACTCGATAGGAATCAGTTTATAGAAGACAGCGATCCTTATCCCATCGCAAGAGCTATAAATCTTATTGAATCTAAAAGGCAGCTGACTGTTGGTGAAATTATTGCTGGTGGACAGCTCCCAGACGCTGACTACAGTCGTCACGTTCTATACTCAAGTTTTAAATCGGATGGCAGATTAAAAGAAAGTGCTTTAACTGCTGATGAGCAAGGCTACAATACATTGAATGATAGCAACAAAGATTTAAACCAATTGAAAACAGAAATTCAAAGATTATCTCAAGGTGGAAGAATGAGTTTTGTGATGGAGAAAGCACCAGAAAGTAAAGCGTTTGCTAAACCTGATGTATTAACTTCAAGCCCGAAACAGACTCATAAATTCAGTGGTCCTCCAATCCCTCCACCAACCAACATTTTTAAAGCACCCACCACATCTAGTGAAACCAATCTGTTTTTATTCAAACCAGCTATTACAGTTGCACCCACTGATATTATTAAAAATTCTCCTGAAAAAATGTTCAATGATGATTCGAAAAAAATATTCTCATTTTCTAAACCTCAAGAAACCGCGGTTTCCAATTTATTTACTGGAAAAGAAACAGTTAAGCGGCTATTCGAAAGTAACGCAGTTCCAGAAAGTAATAACATATTTGGAAAAATTAATAATGATAAAGCTCAAAACCCTCTCTTCAAGGGATTAAAGTCAGAAGATAATTTATTCAAGAAACCAGAGGGCAATGCTTTTGCGCAACCCATTTCCACAAAGCCCTCAACGAATTTGTTTACAAGTACCATGCCCAAAAACGTGTTTGCAACAAAAGAAGAAAGGGCTACAGATAAACAGCCATTATTTACTAATAAAAGTATATTTGCTGGTGCTAAAACTGACATATTTTCAAAACCCGAAGTAGTACTGCTGCTTTTGAAAAAGGCGGAAATATATTTGCTAAGCCTGCCCCGCCATCAGGAAGTGAAGACAAGCATCCAAGTCCAAGTAATATATTTGGAAGTTTTGCAAAGCAGCCAGAAGTTACTAATGTGTTTGCAAAAGCTGGCAATGCAGAAGAACAGATAAAGTCACAGTCTGTCTTTACCAATGGTGAAGCTACTAGCAAGTTGTCTCCAGGAAGCCTTTTCAAAAGTGCAATCATCCCCCCGAATGGTTCGGATGCTAGAAGCTATTCAATATTTCAAAGCAAAAATAAAGCACAGACAGTGGCTGATAACATATTAAATTCAATAACAACTACCGAAAGTCCTGCCGTTTATGAATTTAACCAAAATGAGGCTGAAGAACAAAAGCAGGCTGAGATTCAACGCTTTAATGCCGAGAGAATGAGGCAGGAAGAGGAAAGGCAAATGCAAGAAAAAATTAAAAGGGAGGAAGAAATGAGAAAACAAGAAATGCGACGACAAGAAGAAGAAAGGCGCAAAGAGGAAGCACGAAAACAGCAAGAAGAAGTGCGAAGAAAGCAAGAAGAGCTCAGATTGCAAGAGGAAAAACGCAAGAAAGAAGAGCAAAGAATACAAGAAGAATTAAAGAAAAAATTAGAAGAAGAAAAGAAAGCAGAAGAAAAACGTAAAGCTGAAGAAGAGAAGAAATTTAGAGAAAGAGTTGACAGAGAATCAGTGGATCTTGTTGAAGAACTTACCAGTGAAATAAATGATTCAACTGTAAAGAGTATATTGCAAGAAGAATTGAATCAATTTAATAGTTTGATGCAGTTTGCGAATACAGTAACAGATGAAATAATGGTGAATTTATCAAATGAAATGTCTGAGTCTGAATTGAAAGCAGAGATATTTTTAACGAGACGTTTAATGAAGAAATGGTTTCATGTATGGAGGAAACAATATATTAGAAATGTTAAAAGGCGGAATCTACTGGAAGATACACCGGTCTGGCTAACTCGTAAGACTCCATTGGAAGAAGCTTCTAATTTAAGGCGATTAGTTGAAAATGCCACATTGAAGAATATGAATGCTGTCCACAAGGGCTACATATTTATTGGAGAACTTAGACAGTTGCCAACCCCAGAACCATATAACATCATGGAAATAATAAGATCACCTCTATTGAAGCGTATGAAACAAATAAGCTATCCTTATGATAAATGCTTCTTTTGGAAAATAACTCTAGTATCTCCTGGTGCAATGAAATGGTTACACAAAAAGGTCAACATTGAAAAATGGATATTGGATGTTTTCAGTGACAGAAAGCAACATGAAGCATCTAATACACTGATACATGTTGGGAGATATTCCTGGAATCATTTGATGGATTTTGCTATATCTGTTAGTTTGACTGGTAAAGATATGAACATTAATGAGGCTATTGAAGGTGCTAACGCTATTCTGTTCTATGCCACTGAGTATGATAATGATGTGGTAGAAACAATTGAAGCTACACTCAAAAACAAATACCCATATCAGATAGTTCCAGTTGCTGTTATCATTCCAAAAGTGGAACATCTTCAGAAACGCTTAGAAGTTCTTTTGTCAAATCTTCTTCAGGCAAATGTCATATCAGAGTACAAGATTTACCTGATAGAGTCACAGGATGTTTACGAATCATTGAATACATCCTCCAAGAGCGCCATGAAATGGTTGGCGAAAAAATTCCCACAAACCCCACCATTGGAAATAGACTACTTGAAGTCTATTTGTCAGAGATACCTCGGAAATGAGATATGGTGCAGATTAAGGTTGGAAACCGATACCCGTATGAATGCTGTTATAAAAGATTTATACAGATTGATCATGTGTTACAATGCAGCTGTGGATAATCTTACCAAAGTCATTACAAATGAAGATTTGTTCAATTATTCACTATTTCCATTAGAGTTTCAGCCTTACTTGGACAGCACATCTCCTTATCCGAAGCCTTATGAATTCATACCGAGTAGTGCAAAGACCTCTGATAATGTTTTGGCAATCAAAAGGATTATGAGTCAATTGAAATTGCCTAATCCTACACTAAATTTTAACCCAGTGAATGCAATAAGCCTGCAGGAGCAAATGAGTAGCTACTGTAATCAGATTGGTTGGTTTGAAAACCCCGAAGAAGTATTATGTAGAGTAGTAGCTGTGCTACCAAAAGAGCTCTCAAATATAAGTATGCCCTGTGAAGATTTCAACAAGTACTTTGCCCACTATAATCTAGTAGACTTCATGAATATAATTGTTTACGAAAAGATTAACAGACTGAATAATTTTGAAAATAGATTTGCTGTTTATGAGAAATTGGTTTTGGAAGACTATCGCAATGCACTTTGGTTGCATGAAGTGAAAGTTATAAATGAAATGAAACACAAAGCGTTAGATTATGAAGATGATATTGATTTTTACGTTGAGGCAAAGCGTCGCAAAATAGAAATAGATTCACTAGATTACCTAATGTTAGAAGACAAGGATCGCACATTAGTTGATGAAAGTATTAAAGAAAAGGATGTAAACATATCCAAATACAAAAATTGTGCAAATGCTGTCAAACAGCTTGAAAAACAAATTGAAGAAGAGAAACAGAAATCATTAGAATTTGAGAATTTATTGAGAGCTGCATTGGGGAATAATTAATTGAATAATGTATTTTTCTAAAAAAACAATTTGCTTGTTGCATGAAATAAATGTGTGATTTAAAGCACAGTTATTTTTTTTAATTAGACTGAACAGACTTCTTTTGGGTAAGCTCGCTCCATCTTCGACCTTGTCTAAGTCACTCCTGACCTTGACTAAGGTTAAGAGCAAACCAGTTCTCAGGACAAGTACCTGTACCTAGTACCTAGATTTAAATTTCCGTAAAAATTTCGCATTTCAAAAGGATTCAACTAGTACCAAAAAAGTTTGAGAACTGCAGCTGACCTAAAGCATAAAATTGAAATTGACAGGCCTGTTGGTCTAGTGGTTAGTGACCCTGACTGCTATGCAGGAGGTCATGGGTTCGATTCCCACCTGGGACAAATGTTTGTGTGATGAGCTTTCTTGTGGTTTTGCAATCAGTGGTTTAGATTATAATAATAAGAAAAGTTGAATGTCTTTTTATTATTTAGCAAGTTAGAGGCACTGCTCCATCTCCCCTTTTAGTAAGAGCCGAAAGGCTTTCTTGTCTTCTAAATGGATTTGGCTGAATTTTTTTTTATTAAGTAACAAATTTTTTGACCTTTCAGATTTAATACCTCAAAGTATTTTATTTCATAAACAAATTATTATATTTTATTATATTATCTCAGATCAAAGGAATAGGCAGATAGAGCGCGCAGAACACGCGAGTGGGTCCACCAAAGTTAATACAAAATCAAAATCGAATACAAAGTCGCGACAGTACCAAGCTGCGCGTCGTTGTTTTTTGCCAAAATATGCCGTCTCGTGTCTTTAACCATCGTAAAAGTTGTTCTCAAAAACAAGCAAAACATTATGGAGTGTAATTCAATTTGATTTTGTATTAACTTTGGTGGAGACACTCGCGTGTTCTGAGCGTTCTATCTGCCTATTTCTTTGTTCTGAGTATATTATGTTCACTTTTTACGTAGGAATTATTATATGGAATTATTGATTAAAAAGCATGTGTACCTATATAAGAAAAATACATTATTATTCATCATTATCATCATGTGGCTGTACAACTTTCAAACATGCATCTACAAATTCTGTGAAGATAGGCTCTTGCATGTACTCCTTCATCAATTCATCTGGATATGGTGACCTATCCAGTAACTCTAATATTTCTCTTACATGGGGATTCTCCAAGCATTTCTTCAAATCTGTAGACTGCTCTGTAAATTCATGATGAAAATAGTAAACAGCAAAAACAATTTATTAGATGATTATGACTAGTAGTTCAGATTGTATTGATTACATTTAATAAGTAGGTACCCATAAGGACTATGCAATATAAGATATTTTTGTTTTTAATTGTTTTTGAATCTTCAGAGAAAAATGAGTTTATTAAAGGTATATGGTGAGAACCACATTATTTTTAACTCTATGTGCTCTATGTTACTCATTAAACACAGTATGCTTGTGTCTCATTGGGAATGTAGTATGTTAATATTTTGTTAATGTCGTACTTACCCAATAGTTTTAATTTTTCGACAGGCACGGTGTCTTCTGTAGGATAGTCATATTCTCTTTCTATATCATTGGAAATAATTGCCTGCTTTGGTGGTTCTGGTGGCGGGCTGCATGGAGTCTCTTTGTGGCTTTTATAGCACGGCACTGAGCAGCTATAAAATCATTTATTAGGAGATGATCAGTTGCTACTTGCTACATACATGTTTTACATTACATTTATTAAATATTACAATTTAACTTACTAAGGTTCTCTGCATACGGGACATTTATATTTAGCAAGTTGTTCACACTGTATGCAACTCATTTTAATTTGTAGTTAACTGCTTTTTTGTTTTGAAATTGCACTTTGTGAGTATTTTAATTTGTTTACTTTTCTCAGGTTTTGTATGGAAAACAAAAACACGTGTTTTTGACGTTGACATTGACGTTGTCTTGACCAGTATTGACATTTCGTTCTAGTTGTCTTTGTCTGTGTTGTCAATGGTTAGCATAGACTGACAGCATGGACCGTTGAATAAAGTATGTGTGAGCGCCACGCACACATTTTTAAATGTTTTCCTTGAAGATGTTCACTTGTTTTACGCAGGTTTATTATGATCTATCGATCTATGAATGTTTCAGACGTGACGGCCAAAAAAATAAAATGAAGCATGGTATCTGGTAAACTCCCCATACAAAAATGTTCAAACCCCCTTTTTACCCCGTGTTTTTGGCTTCAATTCTTAGTGGCCTAATACCAATAAGCGGGTCTATTGGCTAACTTGTTAGTCACTAACCAGCAGTTGTCCATTGAACTTGGATGGCTTGATACCTGTTATGAGGCTAAGTTGAGGAGTGGAGTGCTTCAAAAGCATTAGAATAGTTGATTTTAAGGAGCATTTACAATTATTATCAGTTTCATTGCGAATGCAAAAGTCAATACCTACGTAAACTCCTTCACACTTAAAACCTTCCATACCGAGTTCGGTGGTGGACAAGACCAACGAAGGCCAGCAAAACCCATTTGTTGGCCAGGTGTGTACGCCGCATTAGGGAAATTAAATAGCGGTCGCTACTATTTTGTACTTTAATTGCGTTACAATAAATATTTACATGTTTATTAATAAATCATAGTAGGAGATGGCCGATTTTCAGTCTATTTAGCCATGCGGCCTGGCCGAGCGGCATAACTAAGGCAGTTCGTCATAGCCAGACGGTGCAAGTGATGCGACTACTGACTTGCCGCAAGGCCCAATCGATCGAAAAATCGTCCCGTGTAGATCCCCCATTATATTGACTACAGATTAAAAATAATTACACACATGTGGGTTTTTTTACAACAATGTTGTACCATATTTTTTTTCATTACAAAAATACAACAGTTATAAACAACACAACCACTCAGGCAGGTTTTGAACGTAGGCCTTTATTAGTAGGTTCTATTTTACATCTTGAGATAAGGTAAAATCCTTTCTAATCATGTTGCCATTTCTTATGCTCTACATAAAACAATCGTACCTAACAAGTCAGACAAATAAAAGTAAAGTCTTTATTGTGGCAAGGATATGCGAACCATTACCCGCACCGCCTGACGCTCCACGAATTCTTGAGCGAGGCCTAAAGGTGCTTCCTCACCGCGAGCATTCACTTGTAATGCAACGTTACAGATTCGAACATTTCATCAGTGACGGAAGACAATCGGGCATCACAATGCGCACCTTGTATCAAATCCATACTTACGCGAATGCTCGTCAGTCAGGAGGTAGCATTGTAATGTAATGCTCAAAGTCAAATCTATAATGTTACATTACACGCGAATGCTCCTGGTTTCGATATGGATAAATAAAATCGTAACTATGGTATATCTTGTAAAGTAGATACGAGGGTAGTAGGCAAAAGAGGATGGATAGGATACCTGCTAAAACTGCCCAAAAATTCAGTTCAACAGTAGCGTTTCTTTGTGAGAACTTTACTTACCTACTTAAAATTCACTACGTATGATAAGCTTCAGAGAAAACTCACCCCTTTTTTTAAATAAAAGAACGTTGCCCCACACTAGGAATTTCTCCTGTGTCGTGGGTGCGTTTACAAACATATAAAAATCATATACACAAACGCCCAGACCCGGAAAAATTACTTGTAGATCATACAAATATTTGCTCCGTGCGGAATTGAACCCGCGACACGCAGCACAACAGTCTAATAACTCAGCCACTGTACCAATCGTGCCGTCTCACCCTCTTTGGTTGTGACGTCAATACCAAAGGCGGTGAGAGTTTTCTGAAGCGGACTGTACCTTTACAATACGTAGGCACAGACACTATTTATGAGATTTTAAAATAATTATGTATTTTTTAATTCTATCTAGGTACTAACAATGACGCTTGGCCATGTAAATACTGTAAATACAGGCATACAAAAACATGATCTACAGTTTGGTCGAGTTATCTTACATAATTCGTAGGCACTAAGTAACTGACAGATTAAAATCTAAGTTCTGACATTAAGTACCAATGCGTGGTCGCATACTTGTGGCACAAAATTGTTTGGATCAGCAATCAGTCGCTTGCTCGTTTGGTGTGACATTTGAACTAGAAATTATTAACCTAGCTAAATATAAAAAATTACTGATTTAAAGATTATCTTGCGTTACTCACGCTCTTATGAACGAAATTGAATCGCCAAGTAATCCGTAAATCCTCAATTTGATTGTATGTACTTGTATAACTTAGAATGCTAAACAATTTGGTGGTTATGGCAGAGGTCTAGAGGTTACAACTCTTCGTGTTTCGCGGGTTGCTTGTCACTTATGTAGTACGTAGTCTCTGGTAGAGAGATCCCGTAGTCAGCGGCCGCGAGCGCGTGGTAGCGGGACCTTAGGAGATGTGCGGCCGCCTTCGGTTGCCGGTTACGTGTGAATATACCCTTCTTGTTCCCACCCACGCGGGTTATAGCTGCAATTTGAACAACAGAATTAATAACTGGAATGTTTAAAGACCAACTAGCATCATCAACAAGAGACAATGTAAGAAAAGATGCATCGGCCTTTTTCGTTCATGCTCTAACTGGCATAGTCGCAATTTGACGATGATTTTTTCATGAAAAGTCTTTTAAAACAAATCAACAAAGGCATGGAAATAAAGTCGGAAATTAAAGAAGACTGAGCTTGTATGTAAAAGGGACGATACTATTACTTGAAGAACTTTGTAACCATGCAAAATCAGTCCATTCCGTCTTGCAGATACCATGCATCCTGATCACAGGCATGACAAGTTTGTATTACCACCACCCTAGTTCTAAATTCATCATTCAATATATCGTCATAAGGATGGTTGTTGCTTACAACGCAACCACTTGAGGTGTCGTATGTGTGGCTGCAGACGGTCTCGACGACGTTGAGGGCCTTTGCCTACCCTCCCTAGGTAACAACAACACATTCTCAGTTCTGTCTGTGAAACTGTTTCACTTTCTTCTAGCTCGTTCTTGGGTAAGAGCCAAAAGCAGGTAAAATTATAATATCAATTTTGATAATATTGTTAAATCTGTCTCAACATCATTTGAAGAAATGATTTAATAAGTTATGTTTGTGCGTGACTAACTGAAAAAGACGTTAACCTCTTCGCAATTATCTTTTAGTATCGGAAGGCAAAGTACCTACCAAGAGGGGGGCAGGGGTGGGTGGGGGGGGGGGGGGCAGTTGGCCCTCCTAGAGATCAAATGTAGTTAGCCTCAAAGAGACTAAAGTGCGAGCAATTTGATTTATTCCACAACGTATGATAGAACGTAAATCTTACAAGGTACAATTTTTATAGGAGAAAGTACTGAAATATACGAAGTACTATATGAAGTACTGAAATATTCAGAATAATTTCAATGTTCATAATAATTCAGCCCGTTGCCCCCTTAGTCATAAGCTGGCGATGCCCTCGGTTGGAAAAAAAGCGGAAAACGGTCTACGAATGCCTCTTTCTAAGATCCCAAATCTTTGTCATTGCTAAAACTTCTAAATTAAAATTACATTCTTATACATCAAATCTTTGTAAAAAATGAAATACTTACACTGCGGTGTTTTAAAGTCGGCGAAGTTCCAGATGAACTCTCCTGCGAAGAAGCCTGCCTTCCGCAGTTGATCAAACGCCTTGAAGTGTTCTGCGATCAGCACGCACTGGTACTCTTCCGACCAGATGTACTCGGGGTACTGATATGAAACAAGAATGTTCAATATAACTCTACATACAGACTATAGAAATAAATTACTGGCGGTAAAAACGGTAACCAAGCATTGCTTTTTTTTTCAAAAATACAAGGCCGTCTAATATACTTTTGGTAAAAGAAAGCAATGATCATCATCTACTTCGGTATACCATAGAAAGAAAAATTTCCAATTTTTAGCAGGTTGCAGTACTTTCATTAAAAACTCAAGGGTCAAATAACACCGAGACGCGATGCTGCGCATCCGCGCACATTTCAATAGAGCGAACACAAAATTTAAAGGCGGTCCCTCACCGCGAGCATTCACCTGTAATGTAACATAAAAGTCCGCAATTTCGATTCGCAATTAGAATGTTCGAATCTGTAACGTTACCTACGTTAGAGGTGAATGCTCGCGGTGAGGGAGCGCCCTAACATTTCTAGTGTCGTCGCGTCACGTCGCGTGCGACACGTCTCGCTGTGAACTGACCCTAATGTCTTAGGTTAGGGAGTGACATCGGCAGGAAAATTGAAAACAGGATAACTTTCGTAAACTAGTTTTGCGGAAAGACACAGTTACAGGTCCAAAATACTACGTTACACTTACAAAATGCAGTCCTTCGATGGTGTCGGCTCCGTATTCGGTCATAATGATGGGCTTGTTGTTGACGCGATGCCAGTTGGTGGCCTCCTCCACCACGTTGTTGGTGATCTGTTGAGTCTGACCAGGGTTGGCGTACCACCCGTTGTAGCGGTTGAAGCTAACCACATCTAAGTGACGAGCCTGATTAAAAAAAAAGGTTGGATATATTCTAGCCATAGTTTCTCATGATTGTGTTCTAATTTTATTTATTGGTACTTTAACACTCACAGATTTGTCACTAGTAACGCCAGCAGAAATAGCGATAGTGACAGGTCTTGATAGATCCATAGATTTTACGTGACGCACCACTTCTCTGAAAGGGTTAAAAAAATAAGTTGAATAATAAAAATGTAGCCGAGTATTTTATTTAAAAAAAAGATTATTTATTTTAAATCCCATATGCTACTCGTAACTGCAAAAAAAAACATAAACTTTCAGCTGGTGCAGGGTCGGCGGTCAGAAAAGCCCGCTGGTATTTTTAATGCCAATATCTACATTTAATTTTGTAACCAAGAACATTTTAAATCTTTATTCGTTCTCTGTCGAATTCCTACAAATACCAAAAGAATTTATCATTTTGCCCCAGCAAGAAAGTTAGTTTTTTTTCGATGATCCGCTGTGAATACAGTAATATTACTGAGGTTGTTTAGTAATACTATACAACATGACCAAGGGTTATCTAAGTATTGAGTAGAATTTTAGTAAGTAGGTATTTGCTACGCCCGCTATACATAAGTAAACACTAGTAGGGTTACTCCATACTTGCAATCTCTATTATTATCATCAACATTCACTAGTTTACTAGAGGGCAGTGATCCCGCACGTGACGCGCGGCCCCACTCCCCATATACATCGCGTTACGTCGCCTGACGATGCGCGACATGTCTGGCAACGTCGCATGACCTTGCCGCGGTCGTTCGATGTCGCTTTGAGTTTGCGTGCAGTGAACAAACGAAAATCGCCGAGTGTTGACGTGTTTGTTTTAATATTTCGTAACAATGTGGACAAATGATGTAGTATTGAGGCTGTTTGATATAAGATTTATTGTTAAACTTAGATATATTTGTGGCAACACAACTAGTTCAGTTGCACGTGGCAACACTGGATTTCCGGACACGACATGATGTCATAGACGCCATGAGAAAATGGCTCATTAAATAAATCATATAAAATTCATATGTAGTTAACTTATTTAACACCCTGACAGACCTATAGACAGAACATGGTGTCAGGTTAAAACTTATTAAACCTTAGTGGAAGAAACCTTAGTGGAAGAAACTTTAGTGAAAGACATTCTGAGCACAAAATGGAGGGAATAAAACCGCCAACTGGGTTGGTTTTGTCGGGCGATGGGGCAAACTGGTCCAGATTTAAACAGCAATTCCAGCTGTATCTGGAAGCAGTGGGACTGTCTGACGCCAAAGAAGAACGAAAAGTGGCTGTTTTTCTAAATGTTGCAGGAGAGGACGCAGTCGATGTGTATAATTCACACATGAAACCGAACGAGGTTAAAACCTTGGACAATTTATTAAAACAATTTGATACCTATGTGGAGCCGAGGAAGAATATAATAACGAGTAGTTTCAAATTCTTTAATTTAAAACAGGAAGAGGGTGAGCAAGTGGACAGATTCATCACGAAGCTAAAGGTTCAAGCTAAGCAATGCGACTTCAAAGATCAAGAGGATAGGCTTGTGAGAGATATGATCGTCATTGGAATTAGAGATAAGGGAGTGCAGGAGAGATTGTTAAGGGAGGCCGATATTGGACTAGACCAGGTTATCAACCAATGCCGTGCAGCGGAGGCAGGAAAATCAAGGACTCTTGAAATGTCAATGCAAATAAAGCAGGAAGTAGATGTCATCAAGAAAGTAGACATAGGACAAGCAGGGGGGTCCAAGATACTTACATGTACTTACTGCGGCAAAAGGCACCCAGCGAGAAAATGTCCAGCATTTGGAAAAAAGTGTGCAAATTGTAACAACTACAATCATTTTGCTGCTGTGTGTCGTACTAAATCAATAAGAAATGAAGCACCTAAGAAGAAAGAAAAAAAAGTTGACTCTGTTCAAAAGGGAGAGAGTGACAGTGATTGCTCGGAAGACTTTGTAGTGGATTCAGTAAGTAACTTTAGTAGAAATCTTCAATGGAATGAAATTGTGAACATCAACGGAATTAACATAAAGTTCAAATTAGACTCAGGGGCTGACTGTAATACTTTACCATTAAAGCTATATGATAAAGTTAAAGATAATACCAATTGTTTGTTAAAGAATTCAACTGTGTTGGTGGCTTATAATAATCAAGAAATTAAAACTGTAGGTACTGTTAAATTAAACTGCATGGTCAAAGGCAAACGGGTAAAATTAAAATTTTGCATAGTTGATTTACTAATTCAGCCGGTGATAGGGTTGCCAGCTTGTATAGAATTGAATTTGTTGAAAAGGTTGGATGCTATTGTAACAAATGATAAAGAAAATTTTGTGAAAGCAAACATAGAGGTATTTTCAGGCCTAGGAAATATAGGGACTTATAGTATAAAATTAAAGGAATCAGTGTTACCTGTTGTGAAACCTATTCGAAGAGTTCCACAGGCAATTATAGAGAGGTTAAAAAACACTTTAGCAAGCTATGAAAGTAGAGGTATAATAGAAAAGGTACAGGGACCGACAGCATGGTGTAATAATCTTGTAATAGTTGAGAAGCCAAATAAGTCCCTTCGACTGTGCTTAGACCCAAAAGAGTTAAACAAATGCATCCTTAGAGAGAACTATCAAATACCATCTCCTGAGGAAAGGAGATGGAAAGTTCAAGTATGTGGAAATATTCAGACAGGTATAGAAATGGGACCTAGCACTGTATAACGCTGAATAACTCAATATTCATATTTCACATAAAAAAAGTTTCTAAAACTTGTTATATCTTCATAATCATGATAAAAAAAACGTGAACACCTACCATTAAAAGTACTACAAAAATTGCAAATATTGACATTGCTATAAACTTTTACGTAGGCGTTTAGTTTTATGTATCTACGATTGTATTTATTTATTGATGACTACATTTGTGACCCACTCAGATTAATTAAATATCTTCAAACTACTTACCAAATAATGTGATACGCGTTTAAACCTAAAATAAATACAGTTTTCACAGACGATATAAGTAGGTAAGTAGTTGTAATGATAAACAAACGATATCTTGATAAATCCTTTTGTTGAACCCTCTAATTAGCTAAGGATACATTTAACAATTTCGAAATGAAACAAGAAAAATAGGAAATAGTATATTTATTCGATAATCTGTGATTCTTATAAATAAAGTCTGAAAGAATACGAAGCGACGGACTGTGTTTAAATGTCATTTTATTACGTGATGATGGAAATCTGGATGTGATGTTGTTAATTTCTGCAACTTTGAACTGTTTCTTTCCATTACATGGCGATGGCTTTGCAATATTCTCACAGAACGACCACAAGCATAAGCACTCCGTCGAATAGCCGAATAAACGAATTTCACCAGTTAGAGTCATGTGGGTCAAGTGTGCGCAGCGGGTAAGTGTGCGCATTCTAAATATCTCGAATATTAAAAAGCGGCCAGGAACGGCAACCCCTCTCTTCAGTACCCCGCGGGACGTCCTGCGCAGCGCTCGTAATATAGCGGCTTCTCGCGCCCCATTTTGGATTGACAGGTAAATGAAGATTTTTGCTGGAATATTTACGATATTTTGTCACATTTGACGCGTAATCTTTTGTAGTCATGTATTTTTTTTTTATATATGCTTTTTGCTACCGAGTGCAACATAATATCAAGTTTTTTATTTGCCAGTGTTTAAGTTGTTATGATGACGCAATAATCAACGATATTCATTTAATTCTGTTTCCGATGGTTTGGGTTAAGTGTGCGCAGAAGCCTATCGTGTAAGTGTGCGCATGCGCACACTTACCCCGCTTGCATTTCTTTGTACATGACGTGTTGCTATGTTTTGTTTTAGCCTACAAATATAAATCAAAATGCCTCGAGATTACCTGAGGAAAGCGCCGGATAGATGCATCGTCACAGATGAACAGCTGGAAGCCGCGAAATTATTAATTTCAAAGGGTGCCAGCAAAAGAAAAGCTGCTTCTCAAGTCGGACTTAAAGAAAGTACGCTGCGAAAACGTCTAAAGGCTGGGAAGACAGCAGCTAGCTTGGGAAGATTTTCTTTGACTTTCACCCAGGAGCAAGAGATTGATATATATAATTATATTAAACAAAGTGATGATCTTTATTATGGTCTCACAATGCAAAACCTTCAGAAGTTGGTGTATGAGTACGCTGAAGTAAATAAAATTACTCATAGGTTTAACACATCTTCAAAATTAGCTGGCCGAGACTGGGTATATGGATTCCTAAAAAGGCACCCCGAATTAAAATTGCGCCAGCCAGTCCCAACTAGTATTGCCAGAGCCATGGGGTTCAATAAAATTCAAGTCTCTAGATTTTATGATAACTTGCAGATTCTGTACAATAAATATAAATTTGTACCCAGCAGAATTTACAATATGGATGAAAGTGGAGTAAACACTGTTCCTAAAAAAATTCCAAAAGTAATATCTGTAAAGGGAAAAAAGTTGGTGGGAAAAATCGTTTCGGCTGAACGAGGCCAAACGATAACAATAGTTTGCGCTATGAGTGCAACAGGAAACTATGTTCCTCCAGCATTTATTTTTCCTCGGAAGAGAATGAAAGGTCATTTGCTTAATAATGCACCTGAAGGTAGTATTGGAATGGTTTCTGATTCAGGGTTCATAAATACGGCCCTATTTCTGGAATATCTACACCATTTCAAAGACAATGTTCAGCCAACTAAAGATAATCCCGTCTTGTTAATTTTGGACAACCATAGCAGCCACATCTCTCTGAATGCTATACTGTTTTGTCGTGATAATGGTATTCACATGCTTACTCTCCCACCTCACAGTAGCCACAAGATGCAGCCCTTAGATCGTGGATTTTTTGGTCCTCTGAAAACGAAATTCGCTTACGCATGTGATAAATGGCTAAGCCACCATCCAGGCCGCGTGATTGGACAAACAGAAATAGCTCAATTGGTGAATGAAGCCTTCCAAAAAGCAGCATCGCTTAGCAACGCGGTTTCAGGTTTCAAAGTTTCTGGAATCTGGCCAATAGACAGAGACATTTTTTCGGAAGAAGATTTCGCGGCAGCGTCTGTTACTGACATGATTCCTGCACAAAATTTAGAAGAGGTGTTGCCAACTACAGCAGCACAGGAACCTTTACGAGAAGACTTAATTCCATTACACGCAGAGTATTTGGAAAGCTTAGCAGCGTCCATCTCTTCTACACAGCCAACACAAGTTTTGGAAACTACAGGAGCGACTTCACCTTCAATATTACATAATCTTTCTCTATCAGAGCAAGACTCTTCTTTGCAAAACTTTACAGTTACCACATCATTCAGTCAACCTGCACAAGATCTGCTGTTGACTGCTGAGCATACATTGATATCATCAAACGCTGCCGAGCAAAACTTCTTAGTGATTGCTCAATCATGTCCAGTGACAAACACCAGTTTGTCCACCACTGCATCTTCCTCAACACCTGCTGTACCTTCAACCAGCAAAGAATTTATACCATTGTCATCTATACAAGCTCTACCGAAAGCAACATCACAAAATCGACGACGAAAAGGTAAAATGTCAATAATTGCTACTGATAGTCCCTATAAATCTGAGTTAGAAGCTAAGAAAGAAGAAGAAGAAGAGAAATTAGCCAAAAAGAAAGTTCGACTAGATTTGAAAGAAAGACTTAAAACTAAGAAAACTAGTACAAGATCATCCGAGACTGCCAAAAAGAAGAATGTTAAAAATAAGACTCATAAGAAACCAAAGAATGATGAAAATGAGTATTACTGCCCCTTATGTGGCGAAAAGTATTCTGAGCCACCGACTGAAGATTGGATTAAATGTAGCCTTTGTGAAGCCTGGTGGCACGAACAGTGCACCAGCTCCGAACACGGCACTTTTATTTGTGATACATGTGTCGAAGTACCTAACTAAAGATTGCAAGTTGATCTCATATTTTGATTTAAGATGATTATTATGTTGATTACTTTAAGTGTCTATGATGAAAATTTTTATAATTATCTTAAAATATTGTTTATCTTCTAAAATATATATTTTTGTTGTTGCGTACACTTACCCACAGTGCTGCGTACACATACCCCGATACTGGGGTAAAAGTGCGCATACAAAAGGGTCTTTGTTTTCTATAGTTTCGTAAAATATAAGCTACTGTTAATACTATTGTTGTGTCTAAGGTGATTACAAATAAACAGTCTTTCTAATTAATACAGTTTTATTTTATTCTACTAATAATATTCGAGTTTATGGAGCATCAAAGATTAAATGCGCACACTTGACCCACATGACTCTACTCCTGAATGCAGCAGTTCAAAACAAGGATGACAATGTTGGCTGAAAGATCGGCCTGTGCGGTTATAATTATTTAGCCACGAGATCCTCTCGAATAGCAAAAGAAAGAATCACAACGAACAATATTAATAAGCAGAGCGCAGAGCGTTCAAATGACATCTGACGTTTGTTTTTTTCTTAAAGATGGGATTGGACTCAAATAGTCACAGAACCGATAAAAGAATCGATTGAAATCGTTAGAAAATAGTATTGATCATACTTCATTTTTTTTTTCTCTCCCACTCCAGCAGGTGTAGCATGGCGCCGTAGAAAGAGGTTTTCTCGACGCAAGAATAGACAAATGACAGAACGTAGAAATATTTTTAGCGTTTTAAGCATGGCAATGTAATAAATATGGAAAATAAACGTTCTTTTCTTCAATAGTGTACGAATGGTGTCATATTTGTGCAAAAAAACAGTCGATTTGAGTAGAAATAACGATGGAATAACCTTGTCTTTTCTTGGTAGAATAGAGATAGAATCGCCATGCTACGCGTGCTGGGCAATATTCTCTTTCCACTCCTACCTTTCACGATGTTGGGCGTCTTCCTTCCAGTTCGGACAGAACCTGTCCAGTTAATATTATTCTGCACAAAATATGAACTAAGATTAAACTAAGAAGCTCATTCCGAAGCTTTTAACGAAAATAATGAAGTAGAGTTTAGTGGACGAATCACTTTAAAACAATCCGATTTTCTGAATCAAAACGCATGAAAACACAATAAAAAGCAACGAAACGACTCTGAATCTATCGATTCCCGCCAAATACTGTTTCAACGCCAATTTTTAATTTCAGCAAACAAATCGTTTTAAATCACATTAGTAAAAATCGATTAAATACAGTTTCATTTTAACAATCTGGAAAAGCGTTATTACCCTTCCCTAGTTTTCATTATTTCATCGTGACCAAGTCATGTCAATAAAAATGAGCGAAAAGCAATTCAGATACTTTTTTATGTTTAACATTTTATATAAGTCTTAGGAAATTATTAAACATTAAACAATTCATTAATGAATTTTCAAATACTAAGAGTTAAAATGAAATTCTTATAGGCGACTGGGGCACTCATTTAGCCATCTCCTTTATAATTCTCTTGCAGGTAAGCAGATCTTCACAGTATTAGACATGAAAGATGGTTTTTTTCAAGTTATGTTGGATGATAAGGATAAGCTGTGCACATTTGGAACACCTTTTGGCAGGTATTGCTTCAGGAGAATGCCATTTGGTATTTCTTCAGCACCAGAGGTAATGCAAAGAATAAATACTACCATTTTTAGTGATATACAGGGAGTCTATGTTTATTTTGATGATTTAATTGTGGCTGGGGACAGTTTGATAGAACATGACAAAATTTTGAGTAAGGTAATAGACAGAGCAAAAAAACACAATGTAAAATTTAATGAAAATAAAATACAATATAGATGTGAGACTGTTAAGTATGTAGGATTAATGTTGTCAAAATCAGGTATAAAACCAGATCCTGAACATGTTAGGGCTATAGAGGAGTTAAAGCAACCCAGAAGTGTAAAGGAATTGCAAAAATTTTTAGGCATGTCCAACTATCTAAGTAAATTTATACCACAATATTCAAAAACTACTGAACCTCTTAGAGAATTATTGAAAAAAGAAGTTGTGTGGGACTGGGGCACAGCTCAAGTTAAAGCCTTTGAGGAAATAAAAAGGAGAATTAGTTCAGCTCCCACCTTATCAGTCTTAAAAAAAAACGGGAATATAGTATTACAAACTGACAGTTCTAAAAGTGGCATGGGAGCATGCTTGTTACAAGAAGGAAAGCCATTGTCTTTTTATTCAAGATGTTATACGGAATGTCAACAAAGATGGGCTCCCATAGAGAAAGAGTTGTTTGCCATCTGTTGTGCTATGGATAAGTATCATCAGTTTGTTTATGGGCGTCATATTATCGTAGAAAGTGATCACAAACCTCTTGTAGCAATAATGAATAAAGATATAAATAAAATTTCTGCTCGATTGCAACGCATGGTTCTCAAATTGTTAAAATATAATTTTGAAATAAGGTATGTCCCTGGTTCAAAAATGTATATAGCAGATTATTTATCAAGACATTATGACACAAATAATGCTCAGTTAGATCCAGTGCTAAGAGAGTTAGTACATAGTATAAATTGTGAAGTTGTATATGGTTTAGAAACTGATTTGCAAGTTTCAAATAATAAGTTACTGGAATTAAAACAAGAGACAGCAAAAGATGCCAATCTTCAACAAATAATGTTATGGTATAATTCAGAATGGCCTAAAAATGATAAAAATATACAAGGTATTGAGCTGAAAAAGTTGTACAAATTAAAAGATTATTTAGTAGTGAAAGACCAACTTATATTTTATGAAAATAAAATACTTGTACCTAAAGATACAAGAAAAGAGATAATGTCAATAATTCATTCAGGGCATGCTGGAATTGTAAAATGTAAAAAACGTGCCAGAAAGGTGTTGTATTGGCCAGGAATGTCAAGAGACATAGAAGAGTTTGTGTCAAAATGTAAAGCTTGTGAAAAGTATAGGCCATCAAATCCTAGACAACCCTTAATGTCTCATGAAATACCTGACCTACCTTTCAATAAAGTTGGTATGGATATTGCTCATTTTGCTGGGAGAGACTATTTAGTTCTGGTCGATTATTATTCAAAGTGGATAGAAGTAAAGTATTTAAGGAACAAAACAGCTGGCTATATAATTAAAAAGTTACTGTCAATTTTTTGTACTCATGGTGTTCCCAGGTATATAGTAAGTGACAATGTGCCTTTTGGTAGCTTTGAATTCGTAAAGTTTTCTCGAAAATTCGATATTGAGTTGATAAAGTCCAGCCCCCGATACCCTCAATCAAATGGGTTATCAGAAAAAGCAGTGGGTATAGTCAAGGGCATGTTAAAAAAGTGTTTAGAGGACCATTCTGATTTTGAAATTGCCTTATTGCATTACAGAACAACCCCAGTAGCAGGGTTGGAGTATAGTCCATCTGAATTGTTGATGAGTAGGTTGTTAAGAACTAATTTACCTTGTACACAAGAATTATTAAAACCAAAAGTACCACTAAATGTTAGAGAGCAATTGATGTTAACCAAAGAAAAATCTATGACCATATATAATAAAACTGCAAAGGAAAGGAAATCTTTTACTTTGGGGGATAATGTAATGATACAAAATGCACCCAATAAGGAATGGTGCGCAGGGAAAGTTATTGGTGAAGCCGATGGTCCTAGATCTTTCATTGTAAAAAATGAAAAAGGTAATGTGGTTAGGAGAAATGAAAGACATATTAGACCTAGTAAAAATAAGTTTATTGTAAGACAAAACAGTGAGCCTGATATGCTGCTGGAAAGCCAGTCAGAGGATATTGGGCAGGGACATCAACATAATGAGTCGGATAGTACAAATGATAATGTAACAAACACTGATCACACAGAAGCTATTCCTGAGAGGAGAATGAGATCAGGTAGAGTCACTAAAGTGCCATTGTATTTAAGAGATTATGATTTAAGTTAAATGCACAATTATGTAAACTGTTTAGCTTTACGGGGGATGTTTGATATAAGATTTATTGTTAAACTTAGATATATTTGTGGCAACACAACTAGTTCAGTTGCACGTGGCAACACTGGATTTCCGGACACGACATGATGTCATAGACGCCATGAGAAAATGGCTCATTAAATAAATCATATAAAATTCATATGTAGTTAACTTATTTAACACCCTGACAGACCTATAGACAGAACAGAGGCTCATAGAGCTTTTTCGGTCTTACAAGTGTTTATGGGATACAACGAATAATGATTACAAGAATAAAAACAAGAAACGTGCCTCATGGGAAGAAATTGCAGAAATAATGGGTATGTCAAGAGAGGTTGTTGAAACGAAAATTCACAATTTACGGTCTCAATTCACAAGAGAACGGAAGAAAGTTGATGCATCGAAAAGACAAGGTAATGAAGATGTGAAACAAACTTTCTGGTTTGCGTATGAGCCGCTAATGTTTTTAATAAAGGAAGAAACTACACCAAATGCGATCGATACATTAATGGAACAGGTAAATAACTATATTCTTGTTTAATTCAAAACGACCTTAAGTTTTTTCTACTATAATTACGCACGGGTTAATCACGATGCGGCAACCAAACTGTTGTTTTTGTGTGCAGCCACAGAAAACGTCAATAAACAGAAGTGATAAGTGCAAAGCTTACAGTTACCACATAATTAGGGGTCGATAGATGTTGTTAAATTCAGACAATGTAGAGTTGCATTATGTTTACTTGTTTAATAAGTTAGTTTGTCATGATTCATCTGAAATATTTTTTACAGAGAGACCCACAAGATTCACAAGCTTCGAACATGTCAGAAATTGAGACAAATTATGAAATGAATCAATTGCTTGAAATAACACAGGATTATCATGCTGCAACATTGGCAAATAGTTCAAGAAAAAGAGCTGCTGAAGAAAAAGTAAACAAACCCTGTAGAATAATTACGGAAACAAAAAGAAAGAAAATGGACGATAAAGTGACACGGGATGAGTTTGATATTTATGCGGAATACATAGCGTCAGAACTACGAAATATTAAATCAGAAGAAGAAGTTATAATGACGAAAAGTTGTATAAATAACATATTACTGGAAGCAAGGCTGCGTTCTATCCGTAAGTCAGCAACAAACTCGGGAACCTCGAATCGTAGTGATGATGAAGACCATTCAAAATTTGTATCACCTGATTTAGCTGAACAGGAGGAAAACAGTAGCGTTCTAGTAAAAATTGAATCTTTCCAATAAATATTTTTATAAAATTTTTGTTACTGACTTTTTTTATGCATCTCATACTAATAGTTGTTTCGGATCTGGGCGTTTTTGTACATCCTTGAGTTGAGTTTATAATTATTATGTTTGTAAACGCACCCACGACACAGAAGAAATTGCTAGTGTGGGGCAAAGTATTAAAAAAAAGAATACTAAACTGTAAAATAATACTGAAAAAGTTGCGATGTCTGATTCGGCATCGCGTCGAACATGATTACGGAGAACCTCAGCTATTTTTTCTGTAGTACCTTACTATATTTTTAAGTTTCCAGTACTCACCCGAAGTATTTGTCGGCTAATTTGTTGGCAGACCTGGGCTCGTTCGAGATCGACCACATGATTACGCTGGGGTGGTTCTTGTCGCGTCGGATCAGCTCTGTTAGCGACTGTTTGTGTTTCACCAGCAACGTGTCTGAGAATACACTGTAACATAAGAAATCGTTATGAGTCAGTAGCAGGTTTTCAACGTTGTGACCAATATTCATTGGCGCCCAACCTGGGACAAATTGTTTGGTCTTTTTTGTTTTGGCGCCCAAACTGGGTCTTATTGTCTATATTATAATCTTTGTTTTTTTTTTTAATTAGCTACAAAAGTAAACAACCTTCGTAACCGGTTTTGTTTTAAGTTACAAAAAATGGTAGAGTTTATATATTTTTACAATACGAGTAAGATATTTTTATTCTGGCATACCATTTCAATCTTCAATGATATTTTATGAAAATCGCGTATACTTACTCGGTATCAACGCTGGGACACTCATCGATGATCATGATGCCATATTCGTCTGCGAGTTGATAGATTTCTTCAGCGTAAGGATAGTGAGAGGTTCTGAATGCGTTGGCTCCCAACCACTTGATGAGGTTGAAGTTCTTTACCCACAGGACTGGGTCCCACCCTTTACCTCTTAGCTGTGAAAATATGAAGCTATTATTACTAGGGGTACACCCAAAGTAGAAAAAAAGATCAGAGCCCTTACTACGATCTCTAGCGCGATTTAGTTTACGCTCAGGGAACGAGATGGCGCTAGACGACTGGTATAGCTCTGTCTCTTACCCACAGCCTAAATTGGATCGCATTACGAGCTCGTGGTAAGGCCCCAGGCTTAGTTAGTTAATTGCTTTAAGGTGTGCGTCCACAGGTCGGCATCGCAAGTACCGGACGTATCGTACGTAACGGACTTTAGTTTGCCTTGTATGAAAACTCATGCAACTGCGTCCACTGATCCGCATCGTACGGACGGCTAATCGGCAATGCCGTAATGCGATACGTACCGATGACGTCATACGGAATACCAATCAGTGGAAGCGATGAACGTGGCATCGGCAATCCGATTGCTGATACTCACGTCGGCAATCCGATCGCTGCCGACACAGAAATCCGTTTGATGCGATGCGTCCGATACGTACAATGCGGACCTGTGGACGCTTACCATTAATTGTAGGTAGTTCTCTCAACTCATACATGTTATGTGAGGAGTAAATAATACTTGTTTTGAGTTACCGATATATCGGCACTGTTGCAAGCGCCACGATCACGGATGAACGATGATCATCCGTGATCATGACGCTATCGGAAACTCAAAACAAATAATACATGGTAAATATCCCGTTTGAAACCCTTATATTTATCATAGTGACCATGTCAGTCTAAAAACTTAGTTCATAGATTTTAATTTCTACAAGGCTTTCAAAGCTGTTTTTACCAGACTGCCAAGCACGGGTTATCTTTTTTTTTATAATGTCCTAATCTAATTTTTATGTGAATTACGAACGAGACTTGATGGCTCAACACGCTTCAAACCACAGTTGTTCAGAGGTCCATAAATACTAATTGCGAAAATTACAAAAGAACACATTTAACGATAACTTACATCGGGTCGCGGAGCGGGAATAACGAGTTACCGTGGCTCCTGAACGTAAAGGGCTATTGAAGGACACCGTGGATTTTAGTCAGCACAAGTCTGACAGTCCCTCCTGCCCCTCCTGCCTGCTGGGAGGTGGGAGGACTCATTCGATGATGTTACCACGAAACAAAAAAAAATACGCAAAACTTACATCAGAGTCTTCATGCATGCCGAATCCTTTCAAGTAGAGAGGCCTCTCGTTCAGGTATATGGTAGTGTTGGACCACGTGACTGTCCTGATGCCAATCTTCTGGCTGTAGGTATCAATTATCTCACCCTGGGAACCTATCAGTGATGCCTGGGGAGGAGGATGTATAAATGGTTAATAATTACATTTTACGTGCAGATTATTTGTGAACGTAGACGAAAACAATAAGTATTTGGTCAAAAACCCAAAAATTATGAAGAAGTGCGCTACCAGCGTTTGATGTCATTTACTGTATGATTAACTTGACTTAGACTATTCACTCGAAGCAACACTTGACGTTGTTAAGGGTGCTTGTACACGGCGCATGTAACCCGCGCAAGTAATGATGCGGGTTACCCGCGCGAGTAACATGCGCAAGCTACTTGATCAAGCTACCCGTGGGGTGCGTGTATACGGCGCATGTAGCTTGAGCATATTGAGGCACTTGCGCGGGTTACATGCTCAGTGTGCAAGCACCCTAGGGTCATGCGCTTGTAGCGCCACTGACGGCAAAAACTTGCGGTGAAACTATCTATTCGAGCAAGCCAAGAGTTTTTATCGGCTTGTAAGAACGTATCAAAACAAAAGAAAATGCAGATTTCGTGTTCAAAAAAATATGTAAATACTTTTTTCTGAAGCCACTTTTTTATAAATGCGTGTGAGTGAGCGTCACGCACTCATTTTAAATCTTTTCTTTGGAGATGTTTTACGTAGGTAAGATCACAAAGGGCATAATTTTCTTCTTCTTGCTTTGTTTTTGCTTCAATTCTCAATGACGTTCTACTTAGAATCTAAACATTCTACAGGGTGGAATTTTGTAATGACACCTGGAGGGGAAGTACCTACTCTTAATACTGCAGATAGAAAATTTTACTCAAAGGAAAAATTCCTTTACTTTTGAATAGAAAGCAAATTGCATTCAAAGATTTTCGAAAATTCTCTTCTCCCACACCCGGGATTCGAACCGGTTAAAATCTGTTTTCCTTTCATTTAATTTATTATGTTTGTTAGAGAGATTTCATCCTTATAATTGACCCTAACGATCGATGAAATAAAAGTACAGGGTATATTTTTTTCAGATTTTAGCCGGTTCGATTCCCTGGTGTGGGAAATGAGAATTTTCGAAAATCTTTGAATGCAGTTTGCTTTCTATTCAAAAATAAAGGAATGTTTCCTTTGAGTAAAATTTTCTATCTGCAGTATTAAGAGTAGGTACTTTCCCTCCAGGTGGCATTACAAAATTCCACCCTGTACTCTAAGGTTGCAGCAATATTTTACCTTAATAGTATACAAGTATCCAGGCTCAGGGTGCATCAGGTATGGCCACCAGAACTTGGCGTTGCCGATCTCCAGCAGTCCAGCGCAATCGTTGTAGGCTGTCACTTGAGTGTCGTTCTTATCGAACACCTGGACGAAGCATCTGGCCTTTTCTGATCCACAGCCTTTCTGTGTCACGTTGTATACTATGAAACCTAGAAATTAAGATAAAAGTTTTAGAAGATCGAATTGCAGGATAAAAGCAGGATAAAAGAAAAATCAGCATGGAATCCAGAACTGATTGTCAATTTATTTCGTTTATTTTTAGGGTTCTGTACCCAAAGGATAAAACGGTACTCTATTACCTACTCAGACTCGACTGTCCGTTTTTCCGTATGTCTGTCTGTCTGTCACAAACAGTTAGGTAATTGTGATAGACAGTTGAAAACTTTTACAGGTGATTCATTTTGCCGCTATACAATTAGGCATAACAATTACTAAAAGTATAATAAAATATAGGGGCTCCCATACAACGGGCATGTTTTTTTTGGCTTGTTTATGGATAAGGATATTTCGATACTGTATCCTTCGTGCGTGAGTCAGATTCACACTTGGTTGTTTTTTTTATTAATAAATAATTCAAGTTAATTATTTTTTATTAATTGATAATAGAATTTAGATGTGACATGAATGTTAATACTTAACCTACACCGATATAATATATAAATTATACTCCTAGGTAGGTAGACCAGTATGTGAAATAAAATCATTCGAGCATAAAGCATTTAGTACGCAACAAAAAATGGGAGTAGGTGAGTATTTTAACGTAGCAACAAACGTAGGTAGGTAATTAAGTTTTCAATCTAAAATGACTTTGATCAGGAGTATTGCAGTCTTCAAATACACCTACATCAATAAATACATTTAAAAAACTAGCTTGTCCTCGCAGAAAGACCGTTAAACCAGAATAGCGGCCCACTCACTAACATTCATTCTTTCTTATTTGTACCATTGTGCAAACTGTGCAGAAAAGCGGCGGGTTAAAATAAAACCGTTGAAGCCACTAAGGGTGCTCACACATCTATCGACGCGGAATCGGCTTTTTGCGTCGCCCTTTCTGTTTCTGTCGCTTAGAACAGCCATTTGCTAGACCGAGACAATGCGATAGCACGCTAGATGTATGAGCACCCTAATTAATCACAATTCTACGTTTCTCCTGTGACCTTGTTACAACACGCCTTGAAAAATAATCCTTCAGTCTTCAGTGACCAAACACACAATTAGGTACATCGTTCTTTCAAACGGAAGGGGTGGCGGGGTTTTATTAAGGCTTAGGCACACCAAAAGCTGTTGCAGTGCGGTAGCAGTGCGCCTACGTTAGAAATTAGATAATGTTGTTATATGAGGGATGACACACTGAACAAACGCGGGCCCGCTGATCCTGCCTGCTCCGCCACTGGTGCCACCAAAAGAATTTTCAAAATCGGCCCAGTCACCAATTGAGAACCTCCTCCTTTTTCGAAGTCGATGAAAAAGAAGTCTCCGAGATAACCTAAGCATATTTTCATCTCCTAGCAAGTGATAGCCAAACATTGATTGGTAACTTAAAGATTGGTTAACTACCTGTTAGTCCTTGTATGTCGGTGTTAACTATGACGTCATCGATGTACACTTGCGGGGTCGAGTAGAGGAACACTGTTCTGTGGATACCAGCGTAGTTGTAGAAGTCGAAGGTGTACTGTTGCTCCTGACGAAGTTTGTTTGGGCTGCCGATGGAAAAGTTGTTTTATTTAATTAGACTTAACTATTTATATTCACGTACCAATCCGCACTGGGCCCGCTTGATGCATTATGGTTCACTCTCTTGAAAGAGCCATAATCCATCAAGCGGGCCCAGTGCGGGTAAACCTTAGTATAGTAACAGTAGTAGTGGAAACATTATAGGCTGGTGTTTATATTATATTATTTTATATTAGGTATGTATATATATATTCATAATTATTTGGATGCAAATCTGGTAAATAAACAATTACATTTCATAAAAAATAGGTAACATAAAACAGCAAAAATAAACAGTTTTTTCGGAAAATACCAACGGTTAACACGACTCGTGTCACTTCAGCCAGTTACTGGCTGAAGTGACACGAGTCTCTGATCATAATTACCACCAAAATTACTGTTAAAATGTAAATTGTGACGTAAATTAGGAATTTAATAAGGAATCCGCAATTTCTTGATGGAACATGCAATTAATAAAACCCTATCAACAGTTCAGTAGATAGCTTCTTGATTGTGCCATAAATTTTATAATATCAACTTGGGTCTCTTTGTGTTTCATCCACTTGATCGTTTAATAACAAACTCTTTCTGCTCTTTTATATTATCGTTGGTTTTTGTTTTCCTGAAACACCCATACAGAAAGCTTTAAAATGCTGTTAGCTTGTGATTTGTATAATTAGAATTAACTGTAAACAATCTTGATTGTTTTAAACGCATTTGTCGGTGCAAATGTTTGCAATCTTATTAGGTACCGGTATCCGGGAACATATTTCATCATAAGTATTATTTGTTTTTCCATTTCTGGCTAAATAAATTAGGTAAGTAACGAGTAAATCTTTGCACTCAAAACATTATAAGATTCTTTTGAATTTACATTAATTGTGAATCATCTAACATGCAAATAATAATTATTTCTGTATTTAATTTATCGCTTTAAAAAATATGCATTCTGGGATGTAGGAACTTTTTAAACATACATAAAACTGTTGCTACGATCTATACAGTCCTTTTCCCTCGTCCACTTACATCATACAAGCACGTCGGATGTGAGTAGAAGGTACGCGGTACCTGACCATTCTGAAGAACCTCACCATTATGTACAGTTTATGTTTTTATTTTAAAAATATTTTAAAAAGTGTTTGGTTTTAGTCCATCTAGACCAGAAACAAAGATGAGCCCTAATATATCAACCTAGAAAGAATTGGAACTACTGCGCACCGAAGAAACACAATTAAGGATATTCTGGCTTCGGATTCTGACAGAACGGAGATCGCGAGCCGGGCAATCGTCACTTGTGGTTCCTTTAGGGCAGGGTTTTTCAACCTTTTTCATGGCACGACCCCGTATGAAGAAATATTTCGCGACCCCCTACCCGTTGGATTTTTTCACATTTATATTTTATTTTGTGACAAATCAATATTCAATCTATCACAGTTACTGATTTTCATAATAATTAGAGTTCGGATAAATACATTATTACGTACGTAAAACACATTTTTATATCGAATGCGTCGCCAATAGATAACGCAATTTGCACGCATGCGTTTCTACGCGGCGCGGCGGCGGGCGCGGCCAGGTGGCCGGCACTGGCCGCCGTGTGTTGAGAGCGCCATATTATATCTTTTAAAACTTAATTGTTTTTTTAATGCAGCAGAATTTCTAACCTTTTACAACTTCCCTAAAGCCTAAAGAAGCTTGGCGACCCCCCTGAAGAGGCTTACCCACAGGTTGAAAAACCCTGCTTTAGGGGATGATAAACACTTACCCTACATAGACACTCTTGACAGTACCCTGAGGTACGGTGTCACTGAGCAGCGTGTTGTCCACCACCACAGTCAGCAGGTTGCTGCTGTTGAAGCTGACGTAGTCCGTGATCTCCGCCTCGAACGGCAGGTGGCCGATCTCGTGGTACATCACCGACTTGCCGTTTATGAACTGGAAGAAAGAGTGAGAATGAGGCATACATAGTAAGTACCTACTATAGAAGAAAGTAGTTTTATCAGGTCGAGAGAATGGAAAAATAGGTACCTATTTGTAAAATCCTTAAAATTTAAGAAAGGCTTTGGCCGTGTTCCTGTTTTGTTCTTTTAATAATGTGATATAGTGTATGTTTTCTGGATATTTGAACACAGCGGAAAATCAGGCCACTTTACAGCTTTCTGAAGATTCATATATTTCTATATACGCTAAATGCCATTCCAAAAAATTATGACTGCTCAATTGCGGTTATAGATTTATAATAAAAAAAATGCAATATTTGACTAGTATAGACATCAAAAATATTGCTTAAGCCGTCAGCAGCTTATTTTGCACCAAAGCGTATTTGCCAGTGGTGAGGTGTTGTTCCCACGTAATAGTTGTAGGTAAGATCATATTTTGCTCAATACAGGACTCTGTGTCGGAAATTCTAAACATTAATCGAGAGCATCATTTGCAAGTTCATTATCATATTCGCTCTTCCCTAAGGGTGCTTGGACACGACGCATGTAGCCCGCGCAAGTGCCTCAACATGCGCCGTGTACAAGCACCCCGCGGGTAGCTTGATCAAGTAGCTTGCGCATGTTACTCGCGCGGGTAAATCGCAAACCCGCACTTTTACTTGCGCGGGTTACATGTGTCGTGTACAAACACCCTTATACGTTATTACATCCGTGAGAAGAAAACTTACTCCTAACCTAGCTATGGATTGATACACTGTTTATTTACTTATATGTAATTTCAGGCACTAATGTGGTTCTCTTATATTTATAACAACAGTAAACAATAACGGAACGTAATCAGCAGAATGTGCGCGATGACTTTTGCAACAGTCATTTGTTTTAACAAAGACAAATGAAGATTGAAGGCTTACTGCAATATTGCTGTTAATTTAAGTTGCAAAGCTGTTGCTCACCGTTACATTGTGGCTATGAGTGGTTGGTACAGTGAAAATGTGTCTATTTATCAACGTAGGTATGTTGTAACTATGCCAGACATCGTGTTTTTTTAAAATACTTAGGTTACGCTGTGAGTTACGCACGAAAATTGATAAGGAAGTGAGCATCACGATATATTGCACGGTATACGATCTTAGATGGACCAAAGAAGTAACTTTCTGGAACGGCGGACTAAGCAAAAGAACTAGAAGGACTTATAATAAGATGGGAATACGATATCAAAACAAAAGCTGGTCCAAACTGGAGACAAGTAGCATAGCATTCAAGTCACAGTAAGAAGCCTTTACCGATTTTTTTTTGTAAGTTAGCCTATATTTTCCCACTGCTGGGCAACAGTCTCCCCCATAAACTTCCACTCTTCCTTTCGTGCGGCTTTCTCCAGCCAATCTCTCAAAAACGTGTCCAAGTCATAACACCAGCGATTTCTAGGCCTAACTATAATCCTCCTCCTCTCAATAAAAGGCTTTTTTATTTTACTTTAACTCGATTAGTCTTACAAGTTTTTATTCCTAGTACTTATCGCTAACATAACGCTAAAAGCTTAAAACGTTTTATTACTAAAAGATAATAGAGATATTCCTAAGCTGTTTATATTGACGCTTACTTAGATATGATAATACTAAGTGAGTGTTTACGGATATTGCTCAATACTACGGTATCTATATTGGAATCAAGCTGTGAGCAAGTTTACAAGTTAGGTAAATAAGTACATTTGCGGTACAAAGATAAGGACTGTTTTGTTGTTCTACTAACGAAATTTAACATAGCAATTTGTAGGAATAGTATGACAACGTTATAAGGAAGAATCGACGAAACAATAGAATATAGAAATATTTATTTTAATAGAAACATCATCATCATCAGCCGGAAGATATCCACTGCTGAACATAGACCTCCCCTTTAGACCGCCACGCCGAACGGCAATTCACCGCTTGCATCCATCAGTTGCCCGCGACCCTCACGATGTCTTAGGTCCACCTAGTGGGAGGCCAGCCTACGCTGCATCTTCCGGTCCGTGGTCGCCACTTGAGAACTTTTCTTCCCCATCGGTTGTCAGTTCTACGAGCGATGTGGTGTAATAGAAACATGGTGATGTTTAAATTGCAGAAAGAAAATTCATACTGAGGAAGTCTCTTTATTGGGTGAATAGAGATAGAAAGATATAATTGGTTCTCGTAATTCTTGCAAGACACAGTTGGCAAAAACCTTCTGGCAATGCAATTTTAAACGGATTTAATACTGCACTGCACGTTTTTTTTTTAATAAAAATCTGTTCTGTTTTAGTACTAACACAAGCGTTAAATTACCATCTGAGAAAATAAAGATAAGCAAAACATCACCAGGGTAAATCTCCTGGAACGGATTATTTTTGTTTGAATTTTGTGGATTCTTGAAAACCTGCGTGCATCGCTCATCTTTTTTAGCGGTAATAACGGGCATGTTCAGTTAACAAGTTTCATATTAGTGTCACAGCGGATAAACAAGAATTTAAAGAGATAATCAACTTTTTTTTTAAACTGTTGTTGAGGATAATGATGTCATGTGAGAAAAATGATTTTCAAGCCTAGGAAAATGACGATATGTTGAGGACAATGACAATGCTTATGAATTTAGTTTTGTACTTATAAACAATGAAGATAATTAAGTATCTAAATTATATTTTTATTTGGTTAAAAATATCAGGTTAGATAGATTATGTAAATTATAAGTATCTATCAAAATTTTAATTTCAAAATATTAAAAGATTCCGCCGTATGATCTTAAAAACTATTGGTAAACTAACGGTTTTTAAGATCATGCGGCAATTATAACAACTACGACTATAACAAAACTATAATCTCACGGTTTTCAAAATCTAACAAAGTCTTACAAGCAAAAAACAGTCCCAGTAGAAAATTGGTTTACGACAGGACAAATCATTTTGATTCCCAAAAATGAAAACACTCATGGACCACAAAAATGGCGCCCCATTGCATGTTTGCCGACTATGTATAAACTGTTTACTTCCATGCTACCTAACGAACTATACAAACACTGTAATTGACGACATTATTTATCCAGAACAGAGAGGATGCAGGCGACGCGCCAGGGTCTGTAAAGATCATCTCATGATTAACAAAGCTATACAAGAAGACGCACATCAGTGTCAGAAAAACTTAAGTATGGGATGAGTAGACTTTCTGAAGGCCTTTGATAGCATCTGACACGAATGGCTTCTTCAGGTGTTGAGGTTATACAAGTGCCCGGGTGTTATGATGGGCTTTCTAGAGATGGTCCTGTCATGCCTACATGGAATGTTATCATGAAGCCTCGTAGACGCTAGTGTAACCACTGATCCCATAGTTATACACGGAGGAATATTCCAAGGAGATTCATTATCACCACTTCTGTTTTGTTTAGAAATAAACACAATTTCAACCGTAACCGTAACAGTGAACTTCTTATATAAGGTCGATTTAAAGTTTATGCAAATTATGAAAGTCGTTTAAAGATTTAACTCAATAGAAAATAAATATTTACTAGAGACAAGAATGCAGTTTGGATTAAGAAAGTGCAATGTTCTACAGTTATGTGACAACCGGTAGAGTTAGAGACGAGCAAAAATTTAAAAATTGAAATTTGAACATTAGAAAAAAGACGAGACGTACAAATATTTACATAGATATAAATGAGGCGGGCAAAATAGGTCATAACAGAATAAGAGACCAACTAAAGAAAGAATACTTTGGCAGGATAAAATCAATAGCGAACACACAATTAAATGCTAGGAATCAGGTAAAAGCTATCAATACTTACGCGGTACCGGTTCTACTCTACTCGTTTGTAATATGGGCCGTATTATAAAGCAGTACTAGAAAAAGTAAACATAGTTAAATAATATCTTTTTAATTGGCTAAAAAAGCAACCGGTATCATTTTTGTTAGTTTTCAATATTTGCCACTATAAGCAGTTCGAGAGAGCAGGTTATGTCTAACGAAAGATGAGACCACACAACACATCATCTCTGGGTGTGAAAAACTAGCAAGCATTTAAGAAACATTAACCACAAATAAATAAAAATGAGTCTGCAGAATTAATGTGCGACATTTCAGTCTAGACAGACATCACAGTAGCACAAAATAGTCCTGATATAATTTATGATTCCGTGAACCCGTCTTTCCAGAGGCAGTGGGATGAGCCGCTCTCTAGGTTGGTACGGTACAATCTTGTTAATACGTCAGCCAATTCTGTAGAGCGTGCTGGCCTGCTGGCTGTGGGCGAATGGGAATCGGGTCTATGGCATGTAGCGATCCGGAGTAGTCACTCAGCATGGTACCTACCATGCTGAGTGACACTACTCCGGATCGCTACATGCCTGCGTTTGGGCGCTGCTTACGGGGCTCCACATCGCTGTCAATGTGGCGAAGCAGTCGACTGTATCGGGCAGCAAGAGTGCGGGTCGGTTAGCACGGCACGCCAGCTTAAATGACATTATACGTCGTGCTCTTGTCATCGCCAAGATGCCAGCCGTTTTAAATCCCACTGGCTTGGCACGCGACCATAGGAAGAGACTAAATGGTATGACTATAATGCTATGGAAGCTGGGCAACATGTGTCGAAACCCTTGCGCCATCCCTTCGTTTTGGTACGGCGTGCTATGCTGGTGCGGCTGCTGCAAGTGCTGAAAACCTCAAACAGCATAAATACAATGGCGTGACTGGCAGCTATGTATTTGAGCCGTTTGGAGTTTTTAAAGAACTTGCAAAACGTATAGTCGATTCTTCGCGTGTGACCAGAAGGCTGGCCTATTTCTTGGTCAAAGAATTAGCATTGCCATCCAACGTCGCAATGAAGGCAATGCTGCCAGCGTTCTGGGCACTTATCCCGTTGACAGTGATGTAGATAAATTTTTTGATGCTCTTTGTTAGTTTATTTTAAAATGTCACTTACGATATATCTTCCGTGATTATATGTTTGTTTGAGTTCCCGATATTTCGACGCTGTTGCAAGCGCCATGATCGCGGGTTAACTGGAGATTGCGGGTGGATGAAAATAAATTGTTAGGAGCAGACAAATCTGTCTACCCTCTTTTTTCAAAGAAAGAGGGTAGACAGAGTTTGATTTAAACCCGCAATCATGGCGCTTGGAACAGTGTCTAAATATCGTGAACTAAAACAAACATATAATCACGGAAGATATCCCATAAGTGACATTTTAAATTTAGAGACAAACCGTGAAAGCTTAAAACAGGTTATTTTAATTCTTATTAGTTTAGTTAATACAGTATTTAGATAAATACACCTAACAATACCATCAGATTATCACATAGTTCCTAAAGAGTTAGACAAATTGAGTAAATACCACTTACTAAAAACAAAAATAACACGATTATGGAAAACACCTACAGAAGTCATACCGGTAGTAATAGGAGCAACAGGAATACTTAGTAGCCAAAAGCATACATAGATATTGTGATAAATTAGATGCAGACATACACATACGTATATATAATACAGAAACAAGCAGCTATTCATAAAGTTATCATCTTAGCAAAGTACTAAAGGATACATAATATGTAACTTCTTAACAGGGGATCTGAACCTCTTTTTCTCTGAGGGTCTCATTGCGGGAGCAAAGAAAAACCACCAAGATAATTAAATTATAATTTAAAGGTAATATTAATGTCTAAAATAAGTGTTAAAATTAATAAAGAAAATAAAAACGTCATTCTTCTCAACGTGAGTCATTAGCTTATGTCCATAATGTCATTCTTCTCAATGTGCGTCATTATCCTGGCAGTACAAATCCAGGACAATGATGTTGAGGACAATGATGTTGAGAAAAATGATAAATCGGAAAAAAACTTGGTTAAACCTGTTTTGCGCACATGCTATTTCAAAAAACGTTTCATAATTGTGTAAGTACACAAAACCTTCATACTTTTTTGCTAAATGAATATATTAAAAAAAATATTTGACGGATTAATAAATGAAAATGTAAATGACGTTTGAAGTGAACATTTCGAGGAGAACGAATTTCAAAGTCATATCTGCTAAAAACGAGCGCCTGTATCTTCAGCAAAGCTTGTCGCCCGGGTGTGGTGCGGGGAGATCTGTTCGCACAGCCACCAGTTTCCCTCCGTCCTGTCTCTTAATCTACTTAATATTGAAAACAAACATAGCTCAGGACAATGACGCACATTTTTTGACCCTGAGTTTTCTCTTTATTTACTTAGCGAGTATTGCCCATGTTTTCAAGAATATGTAGATTGATTATGTATAATTACGGCCATCAGCATAAAATAGCTAAATAAATTCAACATTTTTTTTTATCATCAAAATATAGCCCGCGTGTGCCGTGGCGACACATGAAAAAATGGCAATTTTGTGTGGTTTTTTTTTAATATCTTTTTTTTTTATTGACTTTTTACGATGATGATTTAAAGCGCCATTTTTGTTGATTATTTAGCTTTTAAGACTAGCACTTAAAAAAATATATATGCACACGTTCTCGAGAAATTGCCGAGGACATTAATTTTGAGCCTCTCGGAGATTGACCCACCAGGATAAGAATACACGGTTAATTTGAACAAAAGCTGGGCACATTCACCTCACGTGGGTGTCGTAAAAATGTTCCTGCAACACAACGTACGAGTACCTATATACTTACGTACCTATAACATTATACAGAGGGCGTAATTTGAACCTTGTTGAGGGGATTTTATCAGGATTCTCTTAAATACTCACACATAAGCTCTGCTCTATTATTTTGCTACGTTAAAGTAAGGTCAATATCCCGATACAAGGATTTTAAAAATATCAAGTTTTAAACTCAATTTAGATTATCATCGCCATTTAACAAGATAAAAAAAACAAACGATCAAGTTTTGAGTAGTTACGATGAGTTTATTTTAAATGAAGATGACATTGCTCTCCGGTTTGATTTAATTTACGTAAAGGTCAATCAAATCAATCGATAAATTATCATTGTTCGCGGGCAAATTCACTATAAACGGCGCAGGTTTTAAAAACCACTTAAAAAAATTTAGGTTTCTTTTCGGGTTTAAAATTGATGATTCTTCATAGATAATGTTATTAATTATATGAATTAGCTAAAAGTTCCTTGTACAAATACGTATATATTACATTAATCGTTATTTTACAAGGTTAGTAAGAAAAATTTTGTCCTGATAGTCACAAAAATCAAAACTTGATAAAAATTCACTGACTGGATGATCTGAAAATAATAGACTACTAACTTATTACCCGTGTTTAATAGATTAAAAGAAATATATTTAAGAACGTATTAAATAACCACACCTTTGTTAAAATTAAAAAGAATATCCATTTAGTAACAAAAGGTTCCAACCTTTGTTTTGCCAAGTTTTAAAAATTAAATGATGAGCTAATAATAAAATTTTAACAAGACATTATTTGTAACACTTTTTTTTATTAAAAACCTACTATAGTACATAACAATGATTAATAATTCAGCTGCTGTAAAGAAAAACAAGGAAAAATATTTGGGACCGTTACTAGAGAGACATTTATTGTTCGAGACCCTATTTTTTAATTGCACTTACGTAAATGCCTTAATATATATAAATCTCGTGTCACATCATGTTTGTCCTCAATGAGACTCCTAAACTACATTAAAATTTAAAGATGTGTGCAATAAAATCTTCGCACACCATGTTAGTTCGATCCAACTTGAGAGATAGGATAGTTTAAATCTCAATAATTATAGTCTCGAGTTTTGCAGCGGGTGAAGCCAAGCTGGCAACAGCTAGTTCAGTTTTATATAATTAAGATTATCTTTTCTTATTAAAGTCAAACATACATGCCTAACCTTCTAATTATATTGTTCACAAGAATTAAAAGCAGATATGAAATTATTTCACCATCCCTAACAAATTACTGCAAAGACAAAGAGATTTGGAGATTTTTGCACACAACACGTCCGAAGGCCAATTTAGTAGCGACTTAAATTGATATCTCTGGGAATATCGTCATTGAGTACGAAATGCCATTAAAATAGAGAATAAATCCTAAATTTCCAAGCTTCTATAAGAAATACTCATACTTAAATGACTTGTCAAGTATGTTAATAGCTTGGATTCCAAACCAACCGTACTCTAGGAGCTGGGCATACTGTTTAAAATTCAACACTTAGTTTAAAGGCAAGGATTTTCTCAAGAAGGATGTGAATCTAAAAGATCGCAATACATAGCAGTGGAATATATACCCGTTTATATGTTAATGCGGGAAAACCGGTCGGCAGCTCCATCAAGGGTTTGTTTAACTTCAAATCCTACTGAATCAAAATGTTATAATCGCTTATTGTATTGATGCGTAAAAAAACTTATTTAAATAGAATAATAGTTCTACTTGTGCTAGAAATAAAGCTTTTCTAGAAGCAATTTCAATGTATTTCAACTATCATTCATTGTATTTTAGCACGAAAACAGCCTGCGCCATTTAAAGTTACTTCTGTTACCGCTCTTCTTTACTGGGAAGTTTACCTTTTTATGCGATCATATCGTGGTAATATTTTAATTTCTTTTTCGCGTGATCTGATGACAGTGATTTAGTAGAAAGTAATTAAGTCGTAAAAATTCGCGTGGGGCCATCTAGTCGGGATTTCGTAACTTGCAAGGTCGCTACGCGAGCCTACGCAGCGTATGCGTAGCGTACTGCCATCTCTACAGAGCCGCTACGCCAATCTACACAGCGACTTCTACGCGGGCCTACGGCCATCCTAGGTTGCTACGCGCTACGCTACGCAGCGTATTCGGGACTTCTACGTAATTTGCAGCCTATGCAGCTTGCAAAATTCAGCGTCAAGGTAGAATTACGCCGTGCACACGCATATAACTAACCATAGCTTAGTAAAAAAACATCTAAAAAATCTAAATGTGTTCACTAAGTACTAAACATTATTATACATAGTTTTAAATGTCGTGACCCTAAAGTGGAACACGAAATAATCATATTTAAAGGTCTTAGTCGGAACCGCTGAAATACCGTTTAACCTTATAATAATATCAAGGCCAAAGTTCAGTTTTACATTAATCAGCCGAGGGTGGCTTCTCGGCACAATGGACGAAGATGTGGTGAAATAAAACAAAGTGTATGCGGATCACTAAAAGCTTTTGCTGTTCCGTTTTATTTATTATCACAATAATCTAAAAGCTTTTAATTTTGCGGAAAAAAGTTCTTAACACCATCAATCGAGACTTTATCCTGTAGTTCTTTAAAAATGTCTGTAAGTTAGCAGTGTAAAAGTGCTATGTTGCAAAGAAATTAAAAATTGCATCGAGTAGAAAAAAATCATCAGTTTTTTTTTTTTAAACGGATCCCGCAACATACATAAAAGAACAAGGCGGCTTTTAGGGAAAATTTCCTACTCCGTTAAAGGTAATGTAGTGCCTACGATAAAATTACTTGTGACTATCGTGTTAAACTGACATTAAGTGTTAACAGCTTTTTTAATTGAAACGAACTGACCCACTAAGGAACCAAATTCCAGATACCATTTTTTTTTTTTTTTTTTTTAGCGTGGTAAAATCATCAAATGAGTCCTCAGGGCGGGAGGGACTGTCAGACTTCTACTGACCAAAATCCACGGTGTCCTTCATAGCCTGTTACGTACAGGGGTTACGGAGAGGGAATAATCTCCAAAAACCCGGCAGGCTTTGGCCCTCTGAGAGGGGGGCCCCGTCATTATGCCAACTCTTTGAGGCGCGCGTGGGACACAACGCGCCGTCGACCCGGGCATGGTCTTGGTCGGGCAGCGAGTATGCCCTTTACGCTGCCCGCATGCCGACGCCTACGGTGGCCGGAGATCGTCGCGCGACGTCCGTCGCCGTGGGTTAATACACCGCCATGGGGCGGAGGGAGGACTCTGTCCTCTCTCGCTCGCGGAGCGCCTGACTAATTCCAGATACCATAATCTTTAACCTTGTTTAACCAAAGATCTTATCTTTTAAGTTACTCATAAGAAAACCTAGTTTCAAGTTTTAGATTACCGTGGCTTAGAATAATTATCCTAATACAAATAGCATTTGGACTACTTATTTTACTTAGTTACTGCTCTCCCTTTAGGCACCATTTATAACCACATACGGTAAACATGGGTCTTATAAATCATTGTCTTTATAAATCTCTGGCTGCGTTTCAACTTAGTTTAAATGCGAACTTAATCCCGTAGGTGTTCGTACCGCTGAATGATTTGTATCTGTTTATATTAGCCAGATTTGTGCGCCGGCGACCCATATTCTGGAGACATTGTCCTGTAAATTGCGCCTTTATACACCACTTTATACCTCTTACTAAGACGCTTCGTGCTTGATTTACAAATCATTGTAATGTAATGAGGTATCGCCTACAGAGCAGTTTGTGATGCTGCTTGGTACTGTATCTGTAAGTAAATCGTATGCAGAATGAATCATCGTGTCAGTGATTTACAACTTCACTAGAATTTCTACTTGGAAGACATTTCATTTGCTTATTCTGACCTAGAGAAGTGCTAAGTTGATATCGAACAGGATTAGGAAGTGCTATTTGCAATAGATTTTGAATGAATTGCAGATTGTATGAAAGGTGATTCAGAGAATAATAATAAGAAATCGGGCAAAAGGGAGAAATGATTTACGATCTTAGTTCTTACTAATACTTATTATGAATTTATCAAAGTTTCTGAGGATAGATTTAAAAGTACGTACCTATGTAAGTTTGTGGCTCTTTCACGTCTTAACGAATGAAAGGTGCTCAGTCAGAATAGTTTTTATCCCGATTTTATGATCTCGTGGGGTAATTTTCGAGTTGTAGCGGGCGAAGACCAGCAACAGCTAATTTTTGTTTTATATATTTCTAAGATCAGATTTTTTTAGCAAATTGAAGAAAATTCACGGAAAAGGAAATCATTTCTGCTGAACTTTATGAGTCTGCAAGATTGAAGCTTTCTAATATAAATACGTATATTGCTTATCCCAATCTTTATTTTAACCTTTCCAAGAACAACAAAGGTACCTGACAAGATCGAGTCCACTAGACAACTCGGTCGGCAGGAAGCTGATTGAGTAATGTCAGTTAAGAGAGGTCAGTGATTCTTATTGCCCTCTAGTACAATTGGCGTATGAATGGCGAGCGTCTACATTCTAAGCTCTAAGTCGCTCATAGCGTATGCTAGGGACGGCCTGTGTTTAATTTTAATGACTGTAATTAATGTTAATTTGTAGAAGAAAAAACCGGTGAAGTGCGAGTGGAACTCGAGCGCGAAGGTTATACAAAACTGCAAAAACATCATGTCTGTTGTTTATGTTATAATTAAGGGGGCTCCCCTTTTCTTTTTTTAGCCTGGTAAAATCTTCAAATAAGTCCTCCACCCAGGGCAGGGCAGGAGGGATTGTCAGACTTGTACTGACTAAAATCCACGGTGTCCTTCAATAGCCCTTTACAAGGTCACGGTAGCTCGTTAGATTCCCGCGACCCCGACAGGCTTTGGCCCTATAGGGAGGCCCAAATATTATTTTTTTTATTCAGCGGCGACAGAAATACAACATCTGTGAAAACAACGGTGTATCATGGCTTTAAATAGCTGGCGACAGACGGACGAACAAATGGACAGCGGAGTCATATTAATAGGATCGCATATAAAACGCGACTGGAACCCTAAAAAGGTAGAGTATATAAATCTGTATATTTAGAATCTAGATAATAATATAACAAAGATGTAATAATTATGCTGAACCACAAGCCAAAGAAAACACCAAGCAATGAGTTAAGCGTATATACACGAAAGTTTTCTTTAAACGTCAAAGTACGAGTATACTTGTTTAACGAACCGACTGTGTAGTTCCCAGCTTTCAATCAAATACATCAGACAGCTAGCATTTCTATAGAACTCGTTTTACATTGTCGACAAATGCACTTCATTGCAATGTCCGAATTACCGGAACCAATCGCATCAATCAATCGAATCGTCTAACCAAATGCGTGAGCAACTTAACAGGTGCATGTTATTTGCATGCAAGCGTTCTGCGTAAACTAAATAATTGATGGCTTGTTGCTGTCTCCAAAAGTAGGTGTGTTTCGTCTCACATCTGTGTTAGTGGTCGTCTGTCGGGTGTCGGGTCATACGAGAGCGAACTCGCGAGACCGGTGTCGCACGGCAAATTGTCCAATTACCGACAGTCGCTAGGCCGCCTCGTGACAACGACACCTTTGCCTGGCTACCGAGGCCTCAGGTCTGGGCTGGATCCTCCCCTTCTTGTTGCCAGGGCCTAGATTACACAAGTTTTATTAAGGTTTTAAGACTTTTAAGCACTACATTTTGTTCAAGGTACTCGAGATCATCTTAGATCCATTTTAAAATATTATGATCTCCATAAGTTTATTTCAGACCCTGTTTTTTAATTGCACTTATTTAAATTGTTTTATATGATTAAGATTAAATCTTTTCTTATTAGAGTCAAACATTGCCTAACCTTCTAATTATATTGTTCACAGTATCAAAAGCAGATATGAAATTATTTCACCATCCCTACAAATTAACTGCAAAGACAAAGAGATTTAGATTTTTAAACACGTCCGAAGGCCATTTAGTAGAACTTAAATGATATCTCTGGGAATATATCATTGAGTACGAAATCTAGAATAGAGAATGTCCTAATTTCCAAGCTTCTATAAGAAATACTCATACTTATATGATGTTAAGTATGCTAATAGCTTGGATTCCAAGCCAACCGTACTAGGAGCTGGGCAACTGTTTAAAATTCAACACTTCTTTAGGCAAGGATTTTCTCAAGAAGGATGTGTCTAAAAGATGAAATAGCGAATATATAACCCGTTTATATGTTAATCGTGAGAACCGCGGCTCTCCACAGAGTCCGTTTAGCGCAAATCCTTTGAATCAACAATGTTCGCTCCGCTGTTTGTTTTTGCGCTTATTTAAATTTATAAGAGGTACGTGCTAGAAATAATAACAACCAATTTCAATGTATTATCCTAATTCATTGCATTTAAAGGATGATGCCAGGGTTTATATGAAATCTGGTACCACCCTCCAATAGCCATGTGTGATACATCGTTGGATAGGTATTGTAAAGCTCAACAAAAGTTACTATGGCACCAAGTTCCAAATCTTAGTCCGTTCAGAGTTATCCACCAATTAAACAATTTGGATTAACAATAACCAAAAATAATGTTTTTCGCTGATATAATGCACTATTTGAAATAATATTAGTAGTACAGTTAACGTAACACACCAATACGATACTTCAGGTTGTATTTATTTGTTAAATAAGATAATAAAAAAATAATAAAGAGTAAATCACAACTTTTTGTACAATTCTACTCTGTGTCTAACATGACCTCATTTAAAAATAAGGCTGGTCCTTCAAATCCTTCATGCCTAGCGTACCCTAGGTACCAAACTATTGATACAAGATGCGCACAGGTACCCACAGTACGTCTTCCGGTCATGCAGGTACAATATCTTTGAATAATATTATTCGTGTGAAATAATAAGTAACAATTATATTTTCTAGCTCTAATGTGTCGAGACTGAATACGACCACGTAAGAGCCAAGCATTCTCATCAATTCCAAAATCAGATAAATCTTCTAGTGCAGCTTCTCGGTATATTTCTATTGTATATAATCCATTTTGTAAATGTTCGCTGCAGTAAGACTTAGCTAACTTTAACTGATAAGTTCCCAAAGCTAATAAAATGATTTGTTCTTCATTGAATCTTGGAAAATCCAAATCATTTGCTTCTAATCGCGTAAAATCAGCTCTTCTACTATTTAAACGATTTCTTTCCACGTACTCGTATAAAATATTCGGTGTGTGTAACTTCTGCCTTATTTCGTTGATGAAAACATCTGTGTATTGACTATCTCTAATGGGTGCATGAAAGTGGTTTGTGATAGCGGAAGCGATTCTAAAATCGGAAAACATATGTGGCAACGCATTGTTGAAATACTTTTGGCGTAACAGCTTAAAATCGCGTTTGATTCTGCCGTTAACCACTTCCACTACCCAGCGGCAAATAGTGACCATTCGAGATTGGTTAGCCTGCTCGGTGGTGAGTTGGGATTCGTGTCTGTCTTTTGAAGGTGGAACATGGTACTCATAACCCCAAGCTTCTATATCACCCAAGCTATCCCTAAACCCACGATCCAAAATGAATACGTCATTGCTTTGAAGAAGCCAATGAATTGGATGTTCATTATTATTCATAATGTCACTCATTATGTTTGCATCTGTTTTCGTAGCGGCATATGGCCCTATGACATCTATTATATAACCATTTGTGGTGACTATAAGGAACGGCTTTAAAAGATTTTGAAACTTGTGTAAGCTATAGGACTGTCTCTGAAAAAGGAAGTTAGTACTTTTATGTATGTATACATAAGTCCCGTCGCATATTAAGATTACTTTTGTGTTCTCATTATTTCCAAATAATGCCTTTGGTAAAGCTAGGGTTTGCCGAAGAATATCTTGTCTGTTTATATGGTCGAGTCCTAGGTGACGGTCAACATAATCATTAGTAAGACAAACACGTGCTATGGCCATCAATCTTTCGAGATTTTGTCTCGACATGTAAAATAGCGTTGCAAGTCTCTCATTCGAATCGCCAGTGCGTAGTTTTGTGAGAATTATTCCCAAAGCGGTTCTGGAGACGTCTGCACCTTTGATCAATACCGGTGGTTTGCGGAATAGGATCTCTTCACCTCCTCCACATTGCGTCCGGTCGGTGCATTTCGCGCGGTGACAGGGCTCCTGTTGTGCAAATCCAGCCTAGGTCCTCTTTTTAGCGCATTCCTCATCCATGTCACGCACGTCGGACGAACCCCGGTGCTCGCATAAAACCATGGGTGGTATTGCGCACGGCCCAGCGCTCGAGTTCGTTCCACATAGCAGTCCGTGCTCCGGGAACCCCAAGCCGGCTCTTGACGTTGGACTCTGCCCTGGCGAGCGGGGGATATACAGCTTGTGTTCACAGAAAGCGTTTATTTTTATCACCTCAGGTATTCTGCGACGAGTTGTAGCACGACAGTTGATGAAAATACAATGCCTGCTAGTACTTGGTGCTCGTGTATATTCCGGAACGTGAATTATAGTTTCGTTTTGTGGTTGTTCTTCGTCGTTTGCTTGTATAGGTGGAGGAGGAGGTGGCGGTCTGACTGCACTTTCAACCCTTTGCCAACACCGATGGCACACACTCTGGGTGTTGTTAAAAACAACCTGTAAACATTGTTCATTTGTTAATGTATACTACATTGTCAGATAGGTCTGATTGTATGATAGGATATATACGGAGGCGATTACTGGAACCATATATTCTAAACTACGTATTTTAAACATAAAGGATTAAAAAGAACAAGAACAATTAATATTCTGGCCATGGGAGTCCGCGTGATTTTCGAACATTGCCTTTTTTGAATTTCTTGAAGTTTCTTTGCTGTAAACCTCACGGAGCCCGAGACCTTTCCAACGAATGCAAAACCGTGGAAATCGTTTCGTGCGTTCTGGAGTTATAGAGTCAGGAAGGAAAAGCCGACTTATTTTTATAATATAGTAGATATCAATCAGATTAACGTTAACAAGTTGTAACAACCGTTGTAATCTTAACGCAGTTCTGTAGGGTACTCTAACACAATATTTTTCAAATCTTGTACTAACCGCTATTACCGCATTTTCCTGAATATATGTTGAAAATTCTGGTTGCGTTAGTGGAAGTTCGTTAGTCAAAAGATGTCGCTGGTATCTTGCTCGGTAGAATCCTCTACTACACAGGACACAGTTCGGAACCAACTCCATAGTATAAATAATAATCCAAACGTAAATATTTGCAACTCAGACTTCGCTTTGGTTACAAACAATGGCGAATGTCAAATGGAAGAAATAAATCTATTTTGTTTCATTTTTAATGCAAGTAGGTACATCACATTTATAAAACCAATCGACCTCCGTTATATTTTTCGAAATCACTGCCCCAGAAGGTAAATGACCGAAAGACGAGGATAACATCAATGTTAGTAGGCTGGTTAGGTAGTAACTTCTTCGTGTATTATGCATAAAAATGCAATCATCATGCCTAGCCTTTTCCCAACTATATTGGGCATGGCTTATTCGAACTGGATGCAGCTGAATATCAGTATTTTTATGGAGCTGCCACCGTTGCTTGTAGGTAAGTGCTTTCCGAGACATGGAGAAAACGCTCGCTATGTTAGATGGTTACACCACCATCCACAGATCAACCTCAGCAAGCGCGGCTGCGGCGGCGGCAAGACGACCTTGTCCTTATAAGACGGCTTTAACGAAGATCGGCTCGTGCCATTGTAATGGCACTAGTTCCTCCGCAAAAAATTCTACATGTGTTTATTCGGCACAAAAAAACAAGTCAAAAATATTTTTCAAAAAAAAAAAAACTCGTGCCATAAGGCTGCGCCATAGGCTCAGTTCAGCATAGAAGCCAGGCCAATATAGTACTGTACACTTTGTGTAAAACCATTTTTGGCTATTGCTATAACTTCCATATTTGATAAAGCATAACTTTGAACGGACTAACATTTCAAACTTGGTGCCATAGTAACTTTTGTTCAGCTCAAAAATACCTATCCAATGACGTATTACATGTTGCTATTGGAGGGTGGGCCCAAAAATTGCATCATCCTTTAACGTGATTCTTATTTCTTTACCGGTTCTTTACTGGGAAGTTTACCTTTTTATGCGGTCATATCGTGGTAATATTTTAATTTCTTTTTCTGATGACAGTGATTCAGTAAAAAGTAATTAAGTCTAACGGGTCTAAAAAGGCCACGATCAGGCTGTTTTTGACCCGCAGTTTAATTTCTAATTTGCAAGGCGATAAGGGCTATAAAATCTTCTCCTGAATTCCAGCGCCGAAACAAAATTACGTTGGTGAGTCATGTAGTAGGTTAACTACTAAATTATGACTGTGTTACGTGACTTTAAAACACACATTAGTATCACTCGCGAAAAAAAAAAAAATTATATCGTGAGCAAAAACAATTTTTAAAGCAAAGTTAATTAATTACAAAACCTTTTAAAATCGTCCTACCTAGTTACCTTGGTTATTAATTTTGGGGCTTGTCTAGGCTTATACTTTTTAGGTACTTAACTAGTTAAAAATGGCATTACAGAACTGGTTCTACGCCTTATTTAATATAGATTGACTGACGCTATGATTTTATATTAGCTTTTTCTAGTTTCATGTGTTATGTGTAATTACCCCAATCACCCATCTTCTTTTTTGTAAAACGTTTCTTCTCACTAGGAATTTCTCCTGTTTCGTGGGTGCGTTGCTCACCCACGTTCGACAGTGGCTGCAGTGGCTGAGCGATCGACTCCTGCGCAGCGTGCCTTAGGTTCGATCCCCGCACGAAACAAATATTTGTATGACCTACAAGTAGTTGTTCTAGGTCTGGGGGTTTGTGAATGTGTGTTTCTATGTTTGTCAAACGTGCCAACGATACAGGAGTCTAATGAGAGGCAATGTTTTATAACAAAAAAAAAAAGAAGTCCACTAACTGCCGAAACTTGATGACTACAAGTTTCATACAAGAAAGACCACAGAAGTATCATTGTCATTATTATGCTGAATACTACTTACCACTTCAGTCGCATAGTGTACGCTGCTGAACCGCAACCACACTCGCTGCCCAGCAGTGCCCCACCACGAGGGCACGTGGAACCGTCGGTCGTACCACACCACCCCGACGTGGTCGCGCAGCGTTATGTCTTCGCCCACGTCGTTGTATGATGATGGAACTGGCATCGTGATCACAGGTCCAGTCTGTGGTAGAAATACATTATTGTTACTTGTTAAATATTTCTGCAATGACTTGTTGGTTCAGTATTCGTAAGTGCGACTGCTGAGCATGACGTCTCGGTTTCGGTTCATAGATTGGGCAAAATGTTGTAAGGTTTTTCAGAAGCAGCCACGAAGTCTGAATTTGTGGCTGATTTGTGTGGGTCGCCATCATCTACTACATAGGACTTGAATTGTCAAAAGTTACATCTCTGATTCTACCGGGATTCCAGACGTGAAGATAAAATAATTTTAGAACTTTGAGATGTCAACTTCGCTTATGACAGTCGAAAAAATGGCTACCGGCTTAGATGTGTTGAGCTTTTTTAATCTGCATAGTCGTTTAGGACAACTGCTGAATAGTTCAGGATCAAAACTGATCCCATTTTGTACTTGATGACTTTATGATTGTATCAATTATTGGATCTGAATTTTTGGGTAATGATGAACCAAGAGAGAACCTAAAGCTTTGAAATAGGTACCTTAGTACCTTAATTAAGACATTTTTAATATTCAAATTAACTAGCTGTTACGTTTTCTTAAAAAATCTTATAATGAATGGGATTCTTGTACAATAATAATAATAGGACTAATGTCATTCTAAATGTCATCTTTATTTTTATAAACAAATCCTCTAACCGGTTGTATAAGCATTTGCATCAGAGGAATGAGGAAAATGTTGTGAGAAATATTTTGAGTGTGACTGTGGTCAGACAGATTAGGAGAAGGTAGATAAGGCTTAGAAATGAGAGGTGACGTCTAATGGGGTAGTATGAATATTTGATGTAACTTCATTGTGAACGGTTCAGGAATTCTGCGCAAGAAAGGAATCAAATGGAATATAATTTTATTTTATTAAAACAATACGATAGGCGAATGCTACATAAAACTCTAAGAAGGACAAACTAATTTATATTTATATAACGTGCTAAAAATGTGCGACGATTTCGCACGATTGCAGGGTCAAATTAAGTACTGGCACAGTATAAATATCTACAGTAGTGGATCTCGGCCGCATGATAGAAATAAATACCTACAGCCGCGCGGTACGTAAACATGCGTTAGGGCTGTCCGACCACTGTGCGGCGCATCGCTCGCGCAGGCAGTCGGCCTAATGCAACCGAGTGCGCACACTCAAACACGGAGCGAACTATGTCTGCGCGAGCCCTAGATATACCTACTGTTATCTACGTTCCTAGATTAATATTCATGACTGTGATATAGTTTATGTAGTACACTGTAACGTTGATTGTACACCGTACCGTAGGTAAATGAAGCTCACTGCTTCATTTCCGTGTCCGCCGACAATCCCACCGCGCCGTCTTTACTTTGAATTATACAAACTAACAAAACACACATGCACCGGAGTTTTAGCACAAGAGTAAGTACCTACCGTATTATGATTCATTCAGAACCGCCTTTAACTTACCTATTTCACTTGTCTCAGTAACTCTCCTTTACTTTATTCATATAATTTACTGTATTTATTAATCCAAATACCCTTTTTTTCGTGAGATAAAAGAAAATACATAACCATTAAAATGCCACACATTATGCACGTACCTACTAGCTACTAGTAAGTAAAATTATTTTATAGTCAGTACTTACATTTCAGAGGTTGCAGGTAATTTAAATAAAAATAAAAAAACTTATGTCTCGATGCGTTATTGTTGAATTTATACAAAAAAACAGCACAATATTTTCTACTCGTCATATTAAAATAGGTACTTAAACTGATTTTGCTAAAGGACAACACACCGTCCGTTCGTCACTACGGTCGTATAATGTGCTAAAAAATGTGCCACGATTTCGCACGATTGCAGGGGTCAATTTAAGTACTAGAGAGATGGAGATGAATACAAGAAATAATACAGTAAAGAATGTGATTTATAGTAGGTGCTTGGATCACAAACCATTTTTCACATGAGTTATCTTTCAAACGTCATGCTTGAGCAGATTAATGAAAGTGCAAGAGTGAAGCAATTATTGCAAAAAGTTTCAATGTTAAATTGTAAGACAAAGTGAAGAATTTATATCTATGCTTTCATAGGAAGTCGACTAGTCCTTGGAGAGGTTGTTCGATCTTGAATTAATGATATTGCGTATACGGAATAATAATGAGGATTATAAATATTAAATAACTAATAACAAAAACGTAGGTGACAAACGAGTTTTTGGACAATATTATCTAACAAAGCGAGCGGTACATTATTGTATTAGTAAACAACGCATAGGCGCCAAGGTCGACTGGTTTGCAGTTAGAATCTATCACGATATTTAAGTCAGTTCGATCATTGTTGATATATTGATTGAAATAATTTAATTTAAAGGTGTAGCAAAGTTGTACTTGCTAAACTCGAAATTAAAAGTACACCACATCATCGCTTACCAGCAGGCAAATCGTGGTCAAATGTGAGAAAAAAGAGATTGAATATTAAATATCATTTTAAAAACTGCTTGAATTATATACCGGTCTATCAGCTAGCTGGCACTAGCGGCACCGAAATTTTTCGAAGGAATATTAGGTAATTACACATAAATAACGACATAATAGAGATATTTATACTTTAGTTAGTCTTTGTTTTAGGGATTTTTATTACAGCTATCTTGTATTACAGTTTTCTTAAAGCTCTGTCAGTGTAAAAAAACATAGAAAACAAATTGTCTCCCTTTTTGCCAAATTCATCAAAATCAGTTGAGTCGTTTTTCGAAAACTTAACTTCGAATACAAATATTGCTCGTATAATAAAGGGAGGATTTATGTAAGTAAAAGGGTAACATGAGACGATTATAAAACATTTAGGTACCCTTTTGTATTATTTTGGGGGATAACTCCGATGAAATCCTAATTCATTGCCGGGCATTCCGTAACGGCTCCGATGGTCAAGCGCACATCTACGTCATCACTTCATGCATGCAAAACCAAAACATTTGGCCTTTATATTTTACAAACGTGCAACACATTAATATCTGTACCTACATACCAGCACGAGTCTAGTGGTATTGCCCCTCGGGCTTATGATATCATCAAAGTTTTATATACGTAGGTACTGGGTACATTACCTTATCAAGATCCTGTTCAAACCAGCCAGCTCGGTACCCGGTCTCGGGATCTGTAGGAGATTTCCTGAAGTTCCATAATCCATCTAGAGTTCTTAAGTCTCTGGTGTCAGTTGCTTGGGGGTACAAAGGTCCCCCGGTATTCATTTGTGCTTTTTTCGGTGCCGAATCGATTTCATTTCCCGTTGCAGTATTCTGTACCACAGCATTTGCAACACAAACGACCAGCGTTATGACTGACGAGAACAGTATCGACTTCTTTCTTGACATTATCTGTGAGAATGAAAAGAAAAGTTTAAAAATAGAAAACAATAAAGTTCGAAGACAATAAAGTTCAAGAAGTGATTAATGGCCTGCTTATGATTCATTTACGACAATAACATTACACTCAACTTCATAATACCTAGTTTTCGCTACCTTTAACATAATACCATTTAACAAAGAGGCAACTAAATGATGACTCATGTATTCATGGGCTATTGACACTGGCAATATTAATCAGTGGGTAAAAGTGAAACACTTATTGAGGATGCAAGACGAGGCGGCAACAGCTTGTAATGTTGCATGTCGGAGTTATTATCTAGTCTAGTCACTCACTGTACTCAAGAAAGCGTTTTTTCTACATGTAGTGTATTTATAAATATTCTTATCGTTTACGGGAAAGTGGTGGAAGAAAACGTTATTAACTGGAAGGCTACTTAGGTACCTATAACTTAGACCTTTCGCGCACATTGCACGACTCAAGTCTCCGATTCCTTACAACTTTGGTGTCCAAATTTGGTTAAGGTGATTGCTTCGATGTAGCCCGCGAAATTCAATTTTTTTTACGTTTTTTGCAATTTGCAGGCCAGTGACATGTTGTAACTTTATAAATATTTGTGTTGCGCAAATAACAAGTATAATTTTAAATATAAAAATTGTCAAAAAATTCGCTCCATCAGCTCTCACATAGAAAAGGTGCATCGTAGTTAGATTTCGGAGATTTTAACATGATGCACCTTTTCTATGTGAGAGCTGATGGAACGAGTTTTTTGATATTTTTTATATTTAAAATTATACTTGTTATTTGCGCAACACAAATATTTATAAAGTTACAACATGTCACTGGCCTGCAAATTGCAAAAAACGTAAAAAAAATTGAATTTCGCGGGCTGGTTGGAGCATCCCCCTTAACGCATGCCTGTCTACGAACTTCTACGAATTCGTATTTCGATAGTCGCCTAGAAACCAAAGTCGTAAGGCATCGGAGTCTTTCGTCGCGATCTGGTATGAAGGTGCCTACTTATAGCCAACGGTAAGTGATTGGATACATTGATTGAAACATGTGTCTAGTTATGCTGTTCTATTCCAATTATAGTCAATCAAAAATAACCAATATATTTTTATTATACCTGAAATACGTTGCGAAGAATGATTTTATTATGTTTTGCTGAGTGCACAATTCGCCAATGGCTTTATATGGAGGTATAGTGGCATCATGTTTGTTGCTATGTATATATACCAGTATATCTAGACTATTTTTATTAAACAATCCATTGCTCATGTGAAAACGTTGTGGTTATCATCTTATCAATAAAATATTATATTGCTAGTGTCAACAGTTGTCATTGACATTCTATTCTATGCTCTATGCATGGCCTATGGTAGAGGATTTTGACATCAGACTTTTTCTACGTTTTCAAAATAAGTCTGCATGCAATAACATTTTTACTCCCCTGTTTTTCAATTCATTTTCATAGTTCACCCGTACCTGATTACACTACGCCTTGTTAAATCGGATGCACTCAAAGTGAATGGAATCAATCTCTACTTAGTACTCAGATTTCAAATCCAATAAGTTTCCTATTTCCGCGATATCGTCGCGGCGCATCTAGAATTTCTCTATTCCACAATGAAAGTGTATCGCACATCGATACCTTGACCGCTGTACCATAACGAACTGGATTAGTATTATTTGCACCATGTGTGTGAATTGGGTTGAAGAAGCCGGTTTACGAGCGCATTATGTTTGATTTATCCTTGCAATGTGTCTTATACCTACTCGTATTGCATCTTTGTATGATTGTGTAAAAATGTCTACAGATCAACTCCAGAACGTGACGATTAACAAACCCTCCAAAATCGTTTCTTAGAATTTATTTGATAGTTAATCAAATAAATTCTAAGAAACGATTTTGGTGAAGGTGATGAAGATGATTGAGATGTTGAGGTACTGCCCTATAGATAAAAAAAAAACAGTTTAAAGTGCAGTTCAGAAATAGAAGTTTAGGAATAGCAGGTTGGATTGGTGCGTATAAATAGCAAATCTTCAAATTATAAAATTGATAAATAACATACGAAGACAAAAACATGTTATGTTTTAAGTAGCAATGGAAAGGATTTGCAGGTTATTTAAATCGTGAGGAATTTGAAGTTGTTTAATATTCCATGAAATTTTTATGAGCCACGATGTAAACATAATAAATATTATCTATATAGTCATAGTGTAGGTATTGCACTAAATAAATCAGTACCTGCATAATGTGTATGCTAATGGCAAGTATTCGCGCATTAGTTACAAAACACTGGCTTTCTAGCATGCTCATGCGCTCAAACAATACGCACTGAATTGTTGATCAGAATTCTGTGCGGATTCCACGCACCACCATGTAGGTAGCTCATAGGGTTGCTACACTCCAAATATGCAAATTATGTGAAGACCATAGAGACCCGAAAACTCACTTCACACATTGTTTGACCCAGAGTACTCACACGACACCATCAACATTGTGTTGATCTCGTTGCCGACTAAGGGATGATTCTCATTAGAGCGGGCCGTGTCCGGGGTGGGGCACGGTTTTAAAATAATCTGTTACATATAATATATTATGTATGAATCAATTTATATTACGCAGTGCATTATCCGTGTCCCGTCCGGGTCCGCTCGACGCACTTCAATACCACGTTTGTTGCACGGTTCCACTTGGTGTAATATAAATTGCGTAGCACGGACGGGCCCCGGCTCGTCCACGCCCCGGCCCTGGCACGGCCCGCTCTAATGAGAATCATCCCTAAAACAGTCTGAATTAGAAAGTTTTAATGAAAAATGATCCTAGCCACATCTATGGATGCCATCATCAAGGTTTTCACATTTTTAACAGTGTGGGCTGTTTAAGAATTTTTTCACTGTAGAGAACTGTACTTACAGAGAAAAGAGTAAAAGGTTTATAGTCTCTCCTAAAGGGGAACCTTTCCACAGCAGGTAGGAAAGGGTTGAAAAAAAAAAGTCTGAGTATTGGACAACCCTATAATTCACATTACATCATAACGTAGTCATTACGGTATGTTAGATAAACAAGCGACAAAAATATTCAAAGCACCTGGTATGCCGCACTACAGGCTGGAGTTCCGCGAATAGCTGGCTAGCTTATCTCTTGGCCAATACCTAGTAATACATATTTAGCATTACATACTTATGTTTTGACAAATTTTATTTGACTTTGCGACTAAAAGAATAGGAGAAGATAAAATAATTGATGGATGATTTGGTTAGAAAGAAGGTAAAACTACTGAAATAACTAATAATATAAAAGAAGAATGGGCAAAGAATATGTAACGTGGACCCTGAATCATTGGGTCTTTAGTCGTACGCACCGAAAGCGAATCGCCCAAGACCTTATTCGGACCACGCAGCGGGTATCAGTTCTCTTTTTGGATGAGAGATTAGGACGAGGGTAGGAGAATGATCAAAGAACATTATAAAGGAGGACCTCCTTTATATGTCTCTGAGAATGATGACTGTTTGGAAGATGAGAATTGTAGATCCTTTATTAATTATCCTATTTACCATTTACGCCTCTACGCAGCATTTGACTGTTCTCTTTTTGAATGAGAGATTAGGACAAGGGTAGGAGAATGATCAAAAGAACATAAAGGAGTCCAGGACCTCCTATATATGTTCCATGAGAACGATGACCGTTTGGAAAATGTAGAATTGTAGACCCTTTATCGATTACCCTATTTACCATTCACGCCTGGAAAAATGTTTATCATTTGTATTTACACCATCTTATGTTTTATTAACATTGTTTTTATTACATATGTTATTTTTCCAAAGAGTATTACTCATTATTCATAAAAACAATTGTTCCGCTAACTTGTTTTTGTATTGTATCGTATATTGTATCTCTCATGCTAATTACCGTTTTATCTGAAACTTGTAACTAATTTATTATGTGTTAGTAGAACAAAAAAAAAGTTTATTTATCTGTCAACGTATCAATGACTTCAAAGTTATTAACCTGTTTCTCTTGATAACGTTATTGATATTGAAATCTGTGATGAATTGTATTAGAGAAAAAGTTTATAAACATTTTTATCATTGCCCAGTAAAACAAAGGATTTTCTCTTATTGAAACAGTGTTATCATTATTGTGAACGCAATCCATAGATAGGTATAGTCCTTTATCTTTTATGCTGCCCACCAAGTCCCTTATTGATTTTTTGCATATTGATGCAAGCGTTTTCATATTTTTTTTTTTCAATAATGAAGTTCATCAATCACTGCACAAACGGTCATTCACTGGAAAATGAAGAATCCAGCATATCACAAAGGTCGCGGGACTATCAGGTAACCGTGGCCCCAGAAAGTGAAGGGCTATTGAAGGACATTGAGGATTTTAAGTCAGTACAAGTCTGATAATACCTCTCGTCCTGCCCTGGTTTAGTGGACTTTAGTACTAGGACTCGATTTATCTTATAATGTAAAAAAGTATACCGAAATCTGTAGAATAAATCTGACATCTGCCAACCTAAACTTTCTCCGGACTCAAGTGGGAAGATGTAATTTTTTTTTCAACGTCAAGTTGGGATAATACACTTTTCATCAGAAACACAGGGTAATGTGGTTGTGGAGCACTGTCGCATACTCTGTTTCACCTCATACCTAGTTTAACTTTGCTTAGCCACACAAATAATATTATGCCTAGCCTTTTTACTAAGGCCAAAGTGACGTCTGCTCGTCCACCAAAAACGCCATGGAGGTGGTGTAGTTTTGGGCTCATATAATATAAATTCGAAGAAGAAACAGATCCGCAATACATGTGGTTGATTATGGTCTACTTTCCTATTGTAGAGGAAGCTTTGAAAGCCTGTGACTTACCAGTAGGATCCAATGTTATGGACTAACTAGTATTCCAATTAGTAAATTAGTATTCCAATTAGTAATTAGGGAGGTTTTGTTTTAACTGATAGAGCTTTGGAACGACAAGTTTGTTAGGGAAACATTCATTAAAGAAGAGTGATGTGAGTATCGAGTATGGCTGTGTAGAAACACTGTGTTGGGTATTGGCACACAAACACATAAAATCTATAGACCATACAAACATTTGCTCTGTGAGGAGATCGAAGTTGCCACATGGCTCATCACTCAGTGAACGCGCCTTTCAAGCCGTCAATCGTGAAACAGTGTTGCCATTAATGTTCGATTGCTACAAAATTAATTTCATACAGGCTAGAAGGAAAAAATACATCATAATTCCGTTAATCTTATCTTTGATTATGTGGTTTACCGGGTTTGACACAAAATTGTACAGGTAGTTCACCTAACTCTGTCGATTATGGAGTTTATTACGTAAATGTACAATAACTTATTTGTTTACTGTTCTTGGCAACAAGAGATCACGATAAACCACAAATTATATACATAGTTTACCTATCGTCTGGTGTTGAGACGGATGTGCCTGCCTCACCGACACCCGGTAAAGTAGTTATAGCACGGTAGCGAGCTTAATTACTAACACCAATTACAAATAAGAAAAAATGAGCTAACAAAACAACTGTTTTAATTACTTATTTAATTATACCAAACAAAAAATTAAGCATAATCATCTAAACATATATTTATTTTCTATATAGTATTATGTGCGTATATTTTGTGTGTTTGTCTTAATAGTCAATTACTCAAGCTGTTCTAAAAAATATTTTCTTCTTTCGTGCCGCAAAATTTTATAAAAAAACTATTGATTGGGGTCATTCTACAGGGCGAACTTTTAAGTTTACTCAGTTCATTTGCCTCGAGGAAAATATTGACTAAAATAAAACATGATTTTTTAATTAATGTTATTGGCAAAATAAATATCACGTTTTGCCATAAAATGTGAAGTTGAATGACCTGTGACTGAGATGTAATTTCGTCAACGTCATTTAAATGAAAAAGCTGACAGTTGCTAATCATACTTAGGTAGGGTAAATACGCCAAACGTCGGCCCCCCCCCAAACTTCGGCCGTGTGCACATTTTCGGCTTGCGTTCTTTTAAAACGTAATGAAGTGACAAGTTTGCCACTCAAATTACAACCTTAGTTCATACTCTATATGTACAAACCGTTACTTTCCGAATACGTCACTCAGTCTTCGCACACTGAGCGTCAGCAGCGATTGCGCCGTCGAAGAGTCAATTTCATACATAAAGTACCTTACTGGCTGTGAAAACCCACACTTCGGGGATTGATATTAGAAAGATAAGACATTCCTTTTTTTTTGTTTTAAGCTTTATTATCAATAATTAGTGATTTTTACTATATTATGAGATAGTTTTTTCAATGATTTACGTATTGTTTTAAAGGAAAATAGGAGGCCGCCAATAGAATGCCAATTTTGAGTTAAAGCCGGATTCTCGGCCGTGGCCGACTTAAAGTAAATGCAGTCGGTTTTATAAATTCAAATTATACGAATTCCATTAGCTAAATAAGAGAATTCGCAACGCATATAGGTAAATAAATCTATTTTACGTTCAATCGCCAAATACCGGCCGGGGTGATTAGTTGAATCTCGTGAAATAATGTACACGAAATAGGGGCCGGCTTTAGAATATTAAAGATCTTAATGTCGGCCAGCCTCGAATTTAAGCCCAACTATACAGGCTGATTACTTTTCTTATTTTCTCAAAATTTAATTATTTCATTTAATTTATTATTATTATAAAGAGTAAAGTTTAAATGTAGGAGTTCAATATTGAAAACATTTATTGCGGATTGGGAATATAAGATGTAAATTGCTCTTTGGAACTTGCTACCTAATAAACCCATGTTAATTAGCTTAAAAAATATTAATGGTTGGTTGGCGTCATTCATTCATTTCATCATTTAATTCATTAAACATGCATGTCACAAAAAGATGGCTTTAGAATTAACGATTTTAATTTTAAAAGGTACTACAATGACAGAGCAGGGAGATCCAGGGCCTTCCCGGAAACAAAGAAAATTATGCAGTTACGATCGCACAAAAATAAAGGAAGCGCTTGAGGCATTAAGTGAGACTACTGCCAAAATAAATCGTAATTATAATATTTTCCTGTCTTAATTTAAAACACCCTATACCCGGCCGACATTTGGGAAAAACGCGACCGACCATGGGCCGTGAATGGCCGAGTTTAGGGTTTTTTCGTCCTCGACTTATCTAAACCTTATTACTTTTTCCTTGTAATAGAAATGTCAACCTTTTGCCCATAAACATAAAATAGATTTATCAAACTATCCAAAACCGCATCGGATGCTATCCTTTCGTTGCAAATTGATGGCATCAGACCGATCCCAAAACAAAAAAGCTGTAAGGGGGCCGACATTTAGCGTATTTACCCTACCTTCTACTACTTGTAATAAATTATTACCTAAGATGAGAAGAGTATAGGTGATTGACCTTATAATTGATTTTTTTTTTAGTTTTTAATTGATTGTGTATCCGACCGCAGTTGATCTCGTGTGAAGGTCACAATTTAATACGAATATTATGTAAATTCTATTCGCACTCGTGTGTACAGGAAAAGAGATGAAAATAAGACGTAATAAATACGATTAATAAGGAGTAAAGTATGATAATGTACAAATAATTTTAATTGCGTAATTCCTAATACTACTGGTAGCGCGACACTGATTAACAAGACAGTATTGTATCTTCTTTTATATTACATTGAGCCTTTCATTCATAGATAAGTTTTAGCAATTATTTAAGCTGCTATAAGTACCGCCTGCAACATTTGTTTGGGTCAGAGCCCATTCGTCCCCTAAGATTCGAACCCTGTGCCCACTCGTCCCCTGGAACTTTTGAGGGGCCCATTGGGGGAGAATATTTATTTTTATTAATTCTTATAATATAAGTACATGTATATGTGTATACTGCAGCTTGCCAAACAAGCAAAAGGGAAAAATATACATTAACACCAATATCTATAAGAATGGATAACAAAGAAGAAACCTCCCAGAATGTATTATTTGCAAAACGATCAATTTGAACATCATAAATGATTGAACATTGAAAACTTTATAAGCAAAGATGAGAGATATTTATGAGATTCTATGTAATTAACATCCATAGTTACCGCTAACGACCTGCACCACTATTATAAAATTCTTTCGATAGTAAAGAATAAGCTGGTAGGTCTACAAAAGAATAAGCTTTGTCGTGACTCAATTTACATAACGTCTTTTGAGTATAGTATAGGTATGCATTGCATGTCCCATGAAAAAGTAGACGATATTTCAATATTCTTGTCTACCATAGATTCATCTAATAGGTAGTATCTTTCATATCATAGTGTCAAGAACATTAAAATAAAACATTCCAGTTTTCGCAGTTCGTATTTTAATACTTTATCTATTTAGTTTTAATTGATCCTTTTGGACCCAATCTCCTCCCTCATCGTGTTTTGCCAATTCATCTTGTTTGTGGTACGTCTGCGTCTTGTTCTCGGCACAAATATTATTGTGCATTGAAATACTCTCCCCTATTACATATTATACGCTCCTCTCGTTGAATGGACGCATTGTGCCCATAGGTAGGAGTACTTTATCTCTCATCTTTTACTGTATAGTCGATGGCAAAATACTTTTTAATGCGAGATAATTCGCGAAACAGTGTAGCTAATTTGAGTTTGTAAATGAATGACGTTTATTTTTATAAAATACAAGGACGAATTAATAATGTTCTCTTTTGTTAGCTAATTAATTTAACATTACAAAGGCTGCAACAGATTATTTTAACCTCTAGACTCAATTCATGTTGAATTTCAATAAAATTAAACAAAAGCTAAAGCCTATCGTGAGTGAGGTCGAGCATAACTCCCTGAACGACCTTGTCCGATGTCCAGTATCATCGTAGATCATAATTCGTTTAGCTTTTGTTAGTGACTGTACTGGCTGGGATCATTTAGCAAACTTATCGGGGAATCAAGCTGTGCGTCTGTCTGACACACTGCGCTTGCTGGAAACCGTGGTAACTCGAGATTAATACAGTAATGCACGTGTTTTTATGATAACATTCACGCAAGATAATTGATGTGGTTTGAAGATAATCTTAATGTAAAATCGCATGTTATGCATGGTTATGCGCCATTACGATTGTCGATTTTGCATTTATGCATTTCGTCATAGGGTCAGAGTTCACGCTTAATAAGTAGCAAATTGTAAGTAGTTTGCAGTTAAACTCATCTTTATCTTTATCTTCTTTATCTTTATATTTATCTTCTTTCTTTACATATAATAAAATCGTAGAGCTGTCATTCCTGTACATTGAATATTTTTTTCTTTTTGTATTTTTTTCGAGATAAGGGATTGATTCTGATGCCAAATCAACTTTTTTTTTCTTTCGAAATTTTTTATGTTTTTTTGATTTGATCTATCTCTTAAACTACTGTAAAGTTGTCGATCAAATTTTCCTCAAATATTCCTAATAATATGCTTCTGTTGATAGGCTATGTATCATTACGCTATTTTTCCTGGGAGATAAGCAATTTTAAAATTTGTTGTTTTTATCTGTTTGTTTTTAGTTGGAAGCTAAACCACTGGATATTATTTAGTCAATTTTTCCCCAAATATTCCTTAAACTGCTCTTCTATTAATAGGTTAAGTATAATTACGCTATTCCCTTTGGGGGATTAGCAATTTTATAATAATGTTGATTTTCAGTCATTGTTGACATTTGTATAAGAACCGCTATTTGAAATCACTGTCAGTGTACTAGCCAGTCTGGGTGGTATCCGGCTTGACTTTCGTGCAAGGGGTCTCTGGATCAAATCTCGCTGTTTCTTTTTTCACTTTTTGAGTTTTCTTATATTTGTCCTGAGAGTTTCAAATAATAAAAAAAAATGTGTATACTTTTATTTCAATATTATTCGCGATTTTAAATTATTACTATTTTTTTTCAATAGTTTTCTAGGATATAAATATACACTGATTTAAATTGTAGGTAGTAAGTTAGATATTTTTTTAAATTGTAATTGTTTCGAGGTGTGGAATTTTAAAGATTAGAAAAAATTGTGTTTATTTATGTTTTGAATTGGTATTCAAACCAGTGCATAGATTCTGTTTTAAACGACGACAAGTTGTACTCATCGAGTCAGATAATTAGTTATTTTTTAGGTATCACGCGGAATGCAATGGAGAAGAGCAATGCTATCGTACGTTCAATTTGCAGCGATACTGTAAATCAACCCAAAAATGATAGTCTAATGTAAAAATAAACACGGTTCTTTGAAATTAATGTCGCTCAAATAAGGACGTTTCCTATGCAAACTATGTAGGTACCTAGATATAACATTATTGATCTAAACTAATAATAAAAATGCAAGTATGTTTGTTTTTTACCTTTTCACGCATTACTACCTACTGAATCGATCGTCCCAAAATTTTGCATATACGTTGTCAGGAGTATAGACACGGATATAAGGTATCTTACATCCTGAATAACAGAAGAGAGCTATTGCCGAGAAAACAATTACGTTCATATTCCAGATGGCGCCACACGATCCGTATTGTTTCTCAAATTCTAAAATAACGCAAGCGAAGCCGCGGGCAAACACTAGTTTATTTATAATTACATTAATTATAAACATGGTTCTACTAGCTGTCCAACTTTCCTGGGCATCAAACATTTTTTTTCTAAAATAAAGGCTGGTTAGACATACAAAACCACCAAAGTCCATGGGGATCATATTAGTAAAAAAACACATTAAATTGTCCCGAGTCGTTCCGTAGGAGTGCAACCACAACCACAAACACGGTGGACACGATATTGCCTGATTCATTTTAAAGCTTGTCAATATCTAAATTACTATTACTCGTAGACGCCATTTGATTGCATATGGTTGATCTCGGGATAGCTATATAGGGTGACTGGTAATTAGTGAACGATACTGGAAGCATGAAAAAAATAATTCAGCTGTTCAGTACATTAAGCAAACACAAATGTACTGAACAGCTGATATTTTTTTTCACGATTTCGGGTTTGTTCCCATAGTAAAAGTTATTGGTTATCATGAGCACAATCACGTGCTTAAGTATCGTTCACTAATTACCAGTCACCCTATATACTAGTGAGATAGTATTGTATCCTACCATTCCTACCTACTCTTTGCAACAATTACCCATGGATGCACAATTTTGAATAATGTAGTAGTGTATTGCCCAGACCGTAATAGCCTACTTTATGCTTATAGAGCGGGAGCCTGCAACAGATGTCCGTGACCAATTTCCTCTCAAGCGATAATTAGCAGGCTACATGAGGGAGTCGTATCATGAAGATTTGTGGAAGTCAGCTGCTGATCCGTTGGTGGGATAAGCAGCAATCGCCGTTCAAACACGTAGAAAAAATATATTTTTTTAGTCATTTCCTCCCACCTGAAACCTGGTTTATATTGAAGATTACGTTGTATCACGAAGAATAAAACCAATCAGCCGACGATACCATGGTGGAATACACGTCAGCTGGTCACTCGACATGTAATTTTTTATTTTATTTTCATTTATTTCCTCTCAACCCAAATTTAACCCAACGACAGTTTACATGTAGTAATGGTTAAAAACCGACGTCAGCTGGCTGTAGCTCGGTGGAAAGATCGTCAGCTGATGCTTTGAAAATTACAAGTAGGACTACCGCTCTCAGCCTAAATCTGCATTAAGTTCATTGTTTTCAATTCCTCCCTACAGAGAACCTGTTTATATTAAGGCTTACTCAATATCACGATGAAAAAATCCATCCATCTTATGTTTACAGACAGTTATGCATCAAAATACAGAGTTATTCTTATAAAGCTGGGCATCAGGAACATATGTGATTCCGTAAGAGATACGAAAAAACCTATTTAGATAACTTTAGCTCTTTTTTCAGTGTAAAAATTTTGGCATTTTTATTTTTTTGGTCAAGTGTGAATTTTCCACTAAAATGAATTCGCTAGGAAAAATATTTGGATTATACAAAATGTGCAATACCTTAAAAACTACTTAACCGATTTTCATGAAACAAACTGTATAATAGTTTTTAAAACAAGCCCAACACATTAAAATAAAGTCCATTACAATAACCCCATAACCAAAAAACTACATTTTCAAGTTACGTAGTTATGATCAACATAATTAGGTATCATTATATTTATTTTTAATGCAAAGGCATTCAAAAATAAATCTGTTTACCTATGTATTTAAGGATAAACAAACCACGTAAAAAAATAAAAATCGGCAGAGCAATTTTTCACTAGAAGTTAGAGCGCGTTATGTAAAAAGTTAATTTGGAGTGACAAGGAAATCGAAAATTTGTTTGATTTTTATATTTCCCTATTCTAACTAATACATTGAAATTTGCAAAAGAATTTGAGGCTGAGGATTTTTTCGCAGACAGTTATAAGAAATTTTCATGTTTTGGTAAAAAAAACGGAACTTCTCGGTTCGAAAAGTTTTGGATTATTGTGCATGTGCATCTGTAATCTGTATCACCTACTCTCATCATATGCCAAATTTCAGCACCGGAGGAATTTTTCGAAAGTCTTCATACAAAAAATCCTCGTTGACTGGACTATTAGATTTTTTTATGTTATTTGTTTGTGCTTAATTATTAATAGAATACTGTATTTTTCTTATTAGAGTTCATTAAAATACATTTCTTAACGAAACTAACTAGAAAATGGTGCTAAAGTTTGATAAATATCTTGATCATAATTACGTAACTTGAAAATGTATTTTTTTGTGTATGGGGTTATTGCAATGGAACTAATTTTAATGTGTTGGTCTTGTTTTAAAAACTATTGTACAGTTTGTTTCATGAAAATCGGTTAAGTAGTTTTTAAGGTATTGCTCATTTTGTATAATCCAAATATTGTTTCTAGCGAATTCATATCATTTTAGTGGACAATTCACACTTGACCAAAAAACTAAATATGCCAAAATGTTTATACTGAAAAAAGAGCTAAAGTTATCTAAATAAGTTTTTTCGTATCTCTTACAGAATCACATATATTTTCCTGATGCCCAGCTTTATAAGAATAACTCTGTATTTTGTTGCATAACTGTCTGTAAACATAAGATGGATGGATTTTTTCATCGTGATATTGAGTAAGCCTCAATATAAACAGGTTCTCTGTAGGGAGGAATTGAAAACAATGAACTTAATGCAGATTTAGGCTGAGAGCGGTAGTCCTACTTGTAATTTTCAAAGCATCAGCTGACGATCTTTCCACCGAGCTACAGCCAGCTGACGTCGGTTTTTAGCCATAACTACATGTAAACTTTCATTGGATTAAATTTCGGTTGAGAGGAAATAACTGAAAATAAAATAAAAAATTACATGTTCGAGTAACCAGCTGACGTGTATTCCACCATGGTATCGTCGGCTGATTGGTTTTATTCTTCGTGATACAACGTAATCTTCAATATTAACCAGATTTCAGTTGGGAGGTAATGACTAAAAAAAATATATTTTTTCTACGTGTTTGAACGGCGATTGCTGCTTATCCCACCAACGGATCAGCAGCTGACTTTCACGAATCTTTATGACTCCCTTATTTAGTCTACTAAGTATGGCTTGAGAAGAAATCACTAACGATATTTTGGCCTGGCTCCCGCTCTATTATTTGTCGGGGATGACAATCAGATCAAAATGGAAATGCGCTTTGTTTGAGTTTCCCCTTGTATAAAAACATGTGCAGTTTAAACCGTTTATTCAGCCCGCCATTGTTTACACATTTTCTGCATTTACACCCGTTTTTGTAAACAAAAATAAGGAAATGTAAACATTACAAGACGGAGCGGCCGTGACCGTTTGTGGCCGCTCGAGCTGTAAACAGATCAATGTTTGCTTTAGGCTGGTTTACCTAAAGACTTTTCCTTTACCCCTAGGCCCTAATATAAAATTATTTTTGCTGTTTTACGTTTAATCTTTTGTACTAATCTTTAAAAAAGTAGGAGTAAGTTGTATTGTTTCATACCATGGTTTAGTTTTATCGAAGCCAAGGACATTGGCGTTTACAACTTTAAGTGTAACAACCAACTACAACGCTATGTTTTCTTATCTAATGTAGGATATTATCAGGGCCCTTTTGAAATGTACTTTGTTTTATGAAAGTTTGTAATTTTAAATCTATCATAGTCAGACATGCATCCTTGCCAACTTGCTAAGCTAATCTTTTTACAATAAAATTGCTAAAACGGTAGTTCAGAGTACAATAGAATCGAATAAATGTTTTGTTATGCAAATTATAACGGATACACCGTACATGTCCTATTTTATTATATGCCATGCGATACGATCAAATCGTTTAAAAACCACTAATGAAGTTCCTCAATAGATCATTTAGCATAATGAGGCACGATTAGAAATCTTAATGGTTCTGTCAACTAGTAAGTAATTAGTTTATCAATTAGAATAATGGAACACCAACATTATGCAAACAAGTTGACAGTACCTAAGTAGTTATATTTAAAAATATCTATGATCAGTCCAACTACCAGTCAAATCATTTTGTGAAAATATATCTACTTACAAAATTCCGGTAACCCCAAATTCAAAAGAACGCACAAATAGGCATAAAACAAATTAATAGTATTTAAGGCCCTTTATCACGCAGCTTACGTCATCAACTATGTAAAGGCAGACGTAATTAGTCAAAGTCCTTTGTTCGGCGTTGTTCTCAAAGTAAGTGTGGCTGTGAGTACACTCCGTACAACCGCTGACCCGGTTCAGAGAAATGTCTCATTAAGCCAATGAGCTTAATTACTTGCCCAATGTTTCCGCAGTTCCTTGGCATATAATGTACATTTTTAAATATCTGCCATTTGAGGAAATATAAATTTCGTGGAAGCATCAGCTGTTGTTGTTGTTTTCGCAAATAAATTCATGACACGAAATAATGTGGAGCATGATTCGAATACCAATATGGAGCTTTCAAAACGGTTAAAATTTGTATTCGTAATTGGATAATAAACATGTAAGACTGAGAGAAAAGACAATTAATATTTCGTAACGATACTTTTTCTAAAATTTTCGTGTTGCGTTAGGAAAAACGCGTGTGAAAATCGCGATAAAATCGCTGGACATAAAAGAAATATTCATGAGAAAGACAGAGAGAGGCAAAGAAAGAATACTAATCCTTCGTTGACGGGAAATTGAATCGTAAAGCCTTCAGTGTATCCAAGTGGTACTTAGAAATCTAAATAGATATGTGCGTTCTGATTACGCGAGTTGGAACTTCGGAAGGATCCAAGATATGACTATCAACTTCGTCCTGTTGGATGGTGTAGAACGAATTACATTCGTACAGCTGTCATGTTTCTAGGTACAGTTTGATAGTGTGTGAGTTAGGGTCATACACCGAGAGGCATCGCGACGCGACTGAAACGTGTACCTACCTTTTCGTGTAGTAAACAAACTAAGATAATGAGACGCGTCATCGTTTAACTGTGTTTAGTTTCGTGTATAGATTTTGAGTCGCTCTATAAAAATATTCGCGTAGCGTCGCTTCTCGGTGTGAATTAGGAGCCTTAGGACAATCACGCGAGATCTACTCTTAACTGTTATTCCAAAAATACTTACAGTTACATAAGAGATAAGTACCCACCTCCTTAATAAATAACCCATAGTATTCACACGGAACAAAGAACATCATTTTATTTAACACTTAATTTCGCACTGTTTTTGATGTGATAAAGGAATGAAACAACCGTTGTTCAAAGCAAGAGGAAACAGTAGATTTTATCTAAAAGTGTACATTTGCACCAGTTGGTTTATTTAAGATACTATATTAATTATAACAGTTTTTTTACACTAAAAAATTCAGTCTCGTCCGTCACTGACGCTCACGTGCGTAAACTATTCTATAAACGAAAATGTTAACACGACCTTCCCTAGGCTTATGGGAAACAGTGAAAATAGTGACCTAGTTTTCCAGAAACACAGGTTGGTTTGTAGGCAGAAAATACTCACTATCACTGGCTTATCACGATATTTTCACGTTTTACGATCAAGCTGAACGGCGCGGTCTTTAACTAACTGTACCAATGTAGGTTTACCACAAATGACTTTTATTAACTAATTAATCTACGCGTAACGTGCCCAAGCGTGCCCACAATTTTGTAGCAGTCACATGGTATGGGCCATTTTAGGTTATGTGGCATTTTATTGTGACAAAAAAAAATACAATTACTAGCTGAATCAGGATTTAATCATATTCGCGTATTGCTAATTTATTTTATTTCTTTTTATTATATCTCTTAAAATTAGGGTCTAGTACATTGCTATTCATTTTCATGAAGTACATATTATATTATGTATTTCTTGGCTGCAGAAAAGGCAAAGTAGAGCGCCATTGACTTATCGTTGAAAGATCCATTTTGAAATTAGAGCTTCTAAACTAATCAGGAAAGACACTTACGTCCACCTTGTTAGTTCTAGTCCGACATCCTGGACAAGTCCAGGGTCTGATGATGGAATTAGAGCTTCTAAACTAATCAGGAAAGATTCAACTTGTTGAGTTCTTTTGAAAACATAAGTATAATGCATAGTTACTAATTATTACGATAAAATATAATGTTGAAATTAAAAAGAAAACTTAAAAATCATTATTTCGAATTTTAACTACTATGGACTTTCAAAAGCTCAAAAAATCTGAAAACAGGGAATTACAAAATAAGCTTTTGTAGTTATTTGATATTTAGTATTCATTACCGCACCCTGCATTAAATTATTATTTTTGTTTTAGTGAGTCTGAATTTCAGTAAACATAAAAGTTTGTAAGTGATTTATGTATTTAAACTTCACGTACATTGTAAGTTTACGTTAGTGTCAATTGCTACCAAATCAATTAGCTGAATACGTCCGTAATACTCGTAGAAATCGTTGAACTATTTATAAGTATACGCGTCGATGACCGAACGCGGCTGAAACTGTTGAATGTAAACAAACTCTTGCATGCGTGATACGTCATCATCACTATTTATCTAATCAGTAAGTAGTTCCCAAACTTATTTTTCTCGTGGTCCACTTTCAAAATTTTACTGGTTTCGGTGGACCCCCTGCTGCTAGATTTCTACCACATTATTAAAGTCGCCAAAAATAAAATTTGTGTCGCTTCTGAGTTCTGTCCCTAATATATTACAATAGGTAAAATAAAAATCGAAATATCAATCGAATACGCATGTTTGGTCAAGTAACAGTCGCTTGCGTTATTCAAATATTATCTGCTTAGTTAGGTACTTAAAACAATGTAGGTAGGCCCTTATAAAAGCTATGCTTACATTTTTGCTTTTTACTATCAAAAGCAGATAAATTTTCGTGGACCCCCATTTACTGTTCACGCCTACGTAGACCCCCAGCAAGTCTCCCGTGGACCCCTGTGGGTCCACCTGGACCACTTTGGGAATCACTGATCTAATGGAACACCATCTGTAGTATGTACATACCTTTTACTTTTACTCTAAAGTCTATGGCTTTTGTTTCCATAAATTATTCCATGAAACATTTTTCACATCACGCAATGCGTCTTTGTTCTTTGCTTATGTGTTCTGTTTTTACTTGTTTCCATCGTAATTAGTGAATAAGAAAGTTTGTATATTGTAATGGACACGTTTATAGTCAATCTATTTTTTTTTGTGTTTTCTGACTTGTATGGGAGAAGTGACATTGGGAGAGCATGTTACCAATGATCTTTGTAACATTAAGTAAGCAGTGTTTAAAGTTGAACTTATTCACAAAATAAAATCGTTTTACTAAATACTTCCTAATTACACTAATTATAATATGAATTCCTAGAAAAATCTTTTGAAAAATTATTTCAATGTCTTTTTCAACGGATGTTAATAATTGTGTATAATACTACTAATATGCATAAATAACAATTTAAGTAGTCTAACATAGTCATATTTATTTTCGAAGTTTTGTGGCCAACAATTTTCGTGGGTGAAAAGCTGTGGTCTTGCCAATTTGAACCATACTTAAACGATGTTGCTATTATAATCTGTGCATTAGTAGAGGTGTTACAAAATATGATCTCAGGAGAAGTGATTACGAGAAAATTACAAGTAGAGCGTGGGTAAGCAAATGTTGTCAGAGCACCGCGACACGTACGAATCGCGAGTTTTTGTGCAGTTTATTTTGTAATAATAGTTTTCCGATATACCGAGACTGCAACCTACAATTATGTTATGTAAAGCAACAAAGCAAGCAATGTCCTTCTGTTATTCTCTTTAGTTTATTCTTGAAACAATAGTTTTGAATACTTTTATATTATACTTTTTAATTATTGCAGGTACGTACTGGTCCCTGTGGCGCATACCATAGTAAAAATGTCATGGTCTATTTATTTGAGTTTTTCTTTTAATCAGTAAACTTTTACCTCTTCTCAATGGGTCGATGGCAATCCTATAGTGAGGCTTCGAACTTAGGATGGGATCTTTACATTAATGATACTGCAATATACGAGTATGTAGCAAACATAGCTGTTGCCAGCAGCTTCACCCGCTACAACTCAAAAATTATCCCACGGAAACATACAATCGGGATAAAAACTATCCTATGTGTTAATCCAGGTTCTAAACTATCTGAGTACCAAATTTTAGCCAAATCCGTTCTGTGGTTTTTGCGTGAAAGAGTAACAAACATACCTACATACACATACATCCTCACAAACTCTAGCATTTATAATATTAGTAGGATTATAAGTGGGATTACATTAAATACTTCGTGAGCAAGCTCAGTTATTACAGAAGCAAAATTATATATTACTCTACACCTTGTATCATGGTTGTTCAATAAATTCGTGAGATATGTATCCCTGTGAAATAATTGCCTTGGTTTAGACAGTTGCAGACTAGAATTACGGATAAGTAATATTAGATGGTGTAAAAGTATCAATTGTTTGAGTAGGTAGTAGCTTTATTTAACGAGCCCCCGAGGAAAATGTTTTTCCACTAAATACAGATCGATGTGTATGACTTGTCTTATTATATCGGTCTGTCTTTTGGTGGCACAAAAACGTGCCATTGGGGATCGGGCGGACGCAAAATTATTAATATGTGTATGCTGTCTTATTAATAGATATTTTATTGTGTGTACAGCTGTAGGATCTAGAAGGTTACGAATACCAACAGTTTTAAGGACAACTCTGTTAAATTGTTTACATGTATACCACCATAAATATGCCTAGTTTTAACCATGAATTATAAGCAGAATTAACGATTATTTAATAAGTTAGAAAAACTAATGTTAATGCAAAATTTTCCTTTATAATGGTACTCAAATGACCGGTACCAAAAATTGTAGTTTTGCCTATCGGACTGGCCAAATAGTCGATGAAGCGATTGCCAGGATGGCTCTAGCTTTCACATGTTCTGCTCAGCTAAGAATCTGTCCAGTTGCTCAGGAGGGGTCTTCACGGGGTTTTCACGGCCTCGCTTGCAGGCCAAAATGATAAAAAGTTTTCATAGACTTCTTAGGAAAACTTTTAGTTAGGCAACAGATTAGTGTTTTGCATAGGTACTGTGCAATCTGTGTCTGCATATTGTATATTGTTTTTGAATCTAATCTGTCCAGTTGCTCAGGAGGGGTCTTCACGGGGTTTTCACGGCCTGGCTTGGCAAAAACTTGCAAGCCAAAAAAAAAAATTTCATACCGCCTTCTTAGGAAAACTTTTAGTTAGGCAACAGATTAGTGTTTTGCATACTGTGCAATCTGTGGCTGTTTTTTTTTTCGAGTGCAATCTGTCTGCATATATTTTTTATTTAAGTACTTGTACTCACATGTAAAAGTAGATTACAAATACTTTATGTATCCATGAATAATTATAGCTTCTGATGACGACTTTGATCACGTGCAGTTTTGGCCCCCGACCGACTGCGTAGCATTCAATCTGTCTCGTATTCAATGCGCTGTTACTTTTTCCGACTTGCATAATTATAGTGATTAGCTCGTTTTATAATTTTGCATGATATAGGTAATTACAATTTATGACTTATAGCACTACGAAAAAGTTTTTTTTTTCAAGAAGATGAAATTAGAATTGGTTAGTTCCGGAGATTACCTACCGGCTCGTAATAACTTTTACCCTTTTGTTTTATTATTAAGTAAATATTAAACATTAATTATATAATTATACGTGTGTAATATATAAACGATTTATAACAGTTAAATAATAAATATATAACATTTCATTCATAATAGGTATCAATAAAGACACACACATTACGACATTTGGGGTCACAAGCTGTTATTTGTTTACTTTAAATAATCATTATTTATCATATTTAACTGAGCGATAGTAGATAGTTACTTACTTCATTTATGAAGATACTTTTCCACTGTTGAATAATAGGTTGATATGATAAATATATTTTATGTGGCACATTTTTTTATCATGATATAAACTGGTAGCCTGTGACATGAAGTTCCCAAAGCTGGGCAAGAGCTTTAAGCTATTCCAAACAATAACATGTACTTATTTTTTAACTGAATTTGTCCCACTGTTGGGCAAAAGTCTCCCCCATAAGTAATAACCTTCCACTCCTCCCTTTCATAACTGTATTTATTTATTTAGATAAAACCTAATAAAGTGTGAAAATGATTTCTACTTATTTATTATCTAAGCGCTCATAAATATCTCAAATAAATATTTTGACTGGTTTTTGTACAGAAAACCTATTTTAATGTCAGTTTTGGTAAATAAATATTTATGCTACAAGGGCCCATTTTAGTCCCTGACTTTGGCCATTTTAGCACTTGACCAAAAAATAATTTTGCAATTCAGTAGAAGTTGGTACATTACTTATTATTGTTTAACTTATAATTATAAGTATTTTCCAGTGTTATTGTCAGAGTGAATAAACTATTATCTATTCAATAATTAAAATGTAGGTATAATAACAACAGAGACTTGAATAATTATAATTAATGAATAATATAATAAAAAAGCTATTAAAAAACAATACAACGTAGTTTTAGTAGTGATAGTCAAGAATAATTAAGGAGTATCTAATAGGCCATTTGTTTGTATCTATTAAAAAAAGGTGCGAAAAGAAAATGTATTAGTTTATTGATCGCTTTCGTACATTCTTATCACAATTTTAGTTTAAACTCAAAATATCTAGTTTTAAATTACGAGTTAAACTGTATATTTTTTAAACTAGTTGAATTTACCTACTACCTAGCAACGTGCCTATCTATTATACATACCGAACTATAAAGTAAATGGAGCTGTTTTAAATTATTTAACGCCGATAATAAACGAACATAAATGTAGCTTACTTTTTACCGAAATTCCTTAACATATTTTAATAATGAATGAGAAGAATTGATCAATTACTTACATTAGTGCATAGAACTTTGCTGCAAAAATAATATAACTATCGGAAACGAGATCGCTAATTTAATCACCCGCGAAAATAAAGTTAATAAACTAAATTACTACAATAATATTAAAAATTACGAAAAACCGTTAGAACTACCTATGTCACAAAAATAAAAACAGAATTAATATTTTTTTAGCATCTGTCAAAAATATCGCGATGTTTTTTTGTTTTCCGAACTTTGAATTTCGAATACAAGCGCGTTCTCCGCCTGACGCGTGTCGGCGGACTGGCTGGATGTAAAAATCTGTTGTCACATATTAACCGAACGCACCGATAAACCAACCGAATCGCAGTAAACACAATTAATTACTGGTAGCGAAGACAGAATGGTACAACTTGTCGTGGTCGGCTGTGAGTTATTTCACTTTCTAGCTTTAGCGTAACTGCACAGCTCCAGGCTGAGCGATAAAAACAAAGTGGCCCGCTGATTATTATGTCAGTTAGACATGAAAATGATAAAACAATATCATGAGTCATTTTTTACGGTCAACAGGGATTGATTCGACCGTACATTCCTACCTCTGACATTCAACAAAGACATTCTTTTTTTTAGGAAATGGTAAAGTCATCAAAAGAGTTCTCCCACCCAGGACAAGGCAGGAGGGACAGTCGGATTTGAACTAACTAAAATCCACGGTGTCAATAGCCCTTACGTTCCGGGGTCATGGTAACTTTTTAGTCCTGCGAAAAAACAAGAAGTTTTTTTTTTTAACTTTTCTTCACATTTAGAATTATCTTAGTGCTTCTGTACCGTGGGTGCGTTTACAAACATTTAAATTAACGAACCCAGCCAGCCCTAGGAACAATCACCTGTAGGCCATACAAGTATTTGTTCCGTGCGGAAGTCGAACTCACAACACAGTGCACATCAGTAGCCGATCGCTCAGCTACTGCACCAACCATGCCGTCTAGTTTACACACCACTTTACCCAGGTCACCCACTTTATGTGGTTAGGACTAAGACTTGATAACATTATCAAAGGGGTTTTTTTATTAAAGGTTCTGTCGTAGTATCTTACTATAATTAATAAGCGCTTGAATTTGAAAAAAAAAATTAAAAATTTGCCAAGTCTGCCTTTAGTCCGGGCACGCCGCAATTGCGGCGGTAAGACCCCTCTTTGAGGAGTGGCTGGAGAGAAGTCATGGCGTCCTGACCTACCGCTTGACGCAGGTCCTCACCGGACACGGAAGTTTCGGGAGGTACCTGTGTCTGATGTAGGGCATGCAACCGGGAAATCCCGGTACCGAAAATCCCGGGAAATCCCGGGAATTTTTAAAGCAATCCTGTACCGGTTCTTCATCCTGTAGTCCCGGTACTTTCGATACTTTCGGTACTTTATTATTTTCCTTCTTTTTTTCAGTATAAAGTTACAAATCATATCCAATAAACTATTCTTTTACAATTTTGTTGATATAAACATACTATTTGAAAATATGTCTAGAATTTTAAACAAAAATAATAGCAATGTAAGCAAGTGGTAGTTATGAGTGTATGATTTTAATGAGGATAACTTTACTCAGCTCAAATTTTATGTATTTTATAAATTTGGTTTTTATCTCAAAAACTTTTACATTTTTTTTATGATACTACCTTTATTTTAAAGAAAATAGCGTTTGTGCATTCTTATCTTGATATTTTTTCACGAAAAACCATTGTAATAACTATATTTAAGTAGAATGAAAAAAGTGACCAAGTATGTGATGTATAGAATTATAGAGGAAAGAAGAAAGCAATTAACGCCGATTAAATAACTGAATTTTTATATCAATGTAACTTACTTTTCAAGATTCACCTGCAGCTCAGCCTTGTCCAGTCACTCAGCCTTGTCATATTTCAATAATGAACAGAGTAGAATGATCAATATACTTACATTGGCCGGTGCATAGAACTTTGCTGCAAATGGCAGGCGAGGCGCAGAGCCGCCCCTAATATTTCTTCGCCTAGTGAGGTGAAAGTTGTGTGTTGCATTCGCAAAATTTTAATCTCGTACCTTTGAAAAGTTCGCGAAATCATCAACCCAAGTTATAGACAATTTCAATCCAAGTATACTAACAACAAAATACTTTAAAATTATAATGTTTGTGATGCACTACTGTAATATAGAACTTCTTTGTTGCAGGCAAATTGTTTTTATTACGGATATTTTTATGATAAACGAAGTCTCCCGAACTGAAATGACGTTAGACGATGCGTGGTGTCGGGTATTTTTGTTAGGTTTTGTTTGTTGGGAATGTCTTGAATTGGTCGCCGCACCGCGCCGATCAGATCCCGCGATAAAAGCTATGCAATAGCTTAAAAAAGCATTCAAATTCAGTTCCTTGAGTTTATGTTCTAATGATTATTGTCAATTATAGATTTACGAATAAAACAAAGTTTTATGAAGTACTCCATACCACCCACACTTGTAATGAATTCATTTTTTAACTGATTTAGATAATTTTATGTAGTGCGCACGCACTCGTGCCTTTCATACGATAAGTTAATAGCGACATTTGTGAGTACCGAAAGTACCGAATTTCCCGGGAAATCCCGGTTCCATGTCCCAGTACCGAAAGTTCGGTACCGGGCTTTAAAAAGTACCGGTTCTGCAACCCCTAGTCTGATGCGAAAGGAGGAGACGCCTGGGTGTCACCACTGCGAAGATCGCCCGGAGGACACGGTGGAGCATACGGTGCAAGACTGCCAGGATGATTTTACCACGCAAAAATAAAAAGTCTTTAGTCTACTAGTCAGCTATCATTGGAAATTAGTAAGTTTTCTTTGTCTGTAACCAATCATCAACCGAATTTTCGGGGTATTCCCATTTGAGTAACGATTTCCTTCTAATACTAAAAATGTTTCTATGAAAAAAGTCGCTCTGATGGGAATAGGTACCCCGAATTTTCCTATCCGATGTGCAATCAGAAGCAGCAGTTAAAAACAAAGGAACTGGATTGAGATAGGATAATACATATAATTTTGGGTTTCGATGTCTTTCGTCAATAGAGTTCAGGAGACACTGAAAAGGATAAATATATAATTATTATAAATGCCGGATGACCGGATCGTGGAGTGTAACAGAAAGAGATATAGGAGTTATTCTGTCAAAACAGACCTTCCGCAATTACTAACAGTTTATCAATTTTGTTTTTCTCAATATTAATATTCAAAACGAAGAACAAATTAAAATCAAAAATATTGCAGCCGTCTATAATGTTATTATGTCTATGTAAACTTATGAAAATCTGGCTGTTGCACTGCAGCCACGATAAGAACTATGTGTTAATTCAGGTTAGTAACTATCTGTGTAGGTCTAGGTATACATCCAAATCCGCTCAGTAGTTTTTTCATGTAAGAGGTACATAAAATATACATACAAAGTTCCGCATTTATGATAAGGTAAGATAAACCATATTAAAAAGGAAATAAGGTACGAGTTCTAGCCGATCCTATTCGGTAGTTTTGCCTGGACAATAAGGAATTGGGTTGGGTCGACCTCCGGCTGTCGACCTTGCCACAGATACGTCCCAGTTGGCTGTCACAACTCACAAGTCAACCCAATTATTACCAACATATTACGACTGTATCAGGTCACGGTTTGTGTTGTATGCAGACAGGTACAATGATCCTGGGCTATTGAAGAAATGAAGGAATATAGTTCAGTGTGAATAGAATACCAAGTTTTTTTTAAACTTTGCTCTCACAATATTTTTTTTTGTGTACCGTGAGTGCATTCTTAAAAAAATTAACACACAAGCAGTTAAACTCGGAACAACATATCTTTAAGCTACACAATATTATGTACCGTGCGGCGCGCGGCGTTCTCCCCGCCATAGATCATAAATGCAAAAATATTATCATCAATTACCCCCAATTCAATTATCTTTAATGATGTACCGGTATACAAGCTACCCTTAAGTATAAATACGTCACACATTTTACCTAATTATCACTTATTTTTATAGCTCCAAAGTGAACACATCATTACTTTGCGCATGCCTTATCAGAAACTTATTAGCACTACTGTTTGTGTAACTGAATTCTCAGAATGATATTTTTAAGTAGTGTTTGTGAGATGGATTTCCAAGATCAAGGTATTTTAGTACTAATAAATTATTTTTTTAAGTTTTTTTTTACATAATATGAAGTATTTTTACTTGCTACGCCACGCAGTATTTCTACCAAATTTGCATCTTATAGTTGACTTCACATAGACCTACAAAAAATTGCGACCATAATCGAATACTCTCACATATCTTAAGTTAAAGATTGAACTGTCTATTTTGAAAATATAAAAGGTTTTTTTGCGCCCTGATGCATCTTTAGTTGCTATATAGCCTCTACGACTGCGTAGGCTCTGGCGTAGCACGGTCTACGAAGCAAACGTAAATAATTAATTTTGTTTTTTCAGGTAATTTGTCTAAAATTTTCTTTCTCAAGGATGCATTTCTTTGAGATTTGGTCTGCCATAACTGGAACTGTTCCTCAGAAACATCAAAACTCAAACTCAAATATTTATTGCATTCATGTGGTGTTACAAGATGTTAAATAATTTTGCCAGAACCTGTCATGAACCCTGCAAGGGCACAGCAACTTATTACAAGTGTTAAATATACAAAATAACAATCATAAAACAACACGTTTTTGGAAATTATTCTAGCTGGATGAGGTCGAAAATGTAGCCATTACTTAGGGTACAAATTGCATACAAATCCAACTATGGGATATTCAATAACACCCACTCTTTACTGATGTGCTAAAAGTTACTGACAATTTAATCTCCCGAAGTGTCGCGCACTCGTTCGATTATGAAACATTACCACAACATTCCTTGAACCGAGGAATAAAAGTTAACGGTCTCCTTCCATAAACCGACTATTGACAGCACTTCAATTCGTGAGCCGACATAAAAGTTTACGAGACAATAATATAACTAGCTGCGATTTCGGCGAACGATACGAATAGCAAGGTTCTTATAATCGTTTGCGAAAATACTCTTGGCTACGAGACGAACATATTAAGCATTCAATGATCCCAAATAATAATAAATGACGTAATGGCGCAGAGGTTTACTTTTCACCTCTCTACACGAGGCTGTGAGGATCAAGCCTGGGCAGTAGCAATGTATCTTTTTCAATACATTGTAGTTTCTGAAGTATAACTTGGACGTTAGTGACGTCATCATCATCATCATCATCAGCTGGAAGACGTCTATTGCTGAACAATAAGCCTCCCCATTAGACCGCCGCCACGCTGAACGGAATGACAATTCGCCACTTGCATCCATTCGTTGCCCGCGACCCTCACGATGTCTCCGGTCCACCTATTGGGAGGCCTGCCTACGCTGCGTTTTCCGGTCCGTGGTTGCCACTCGAGAACTTCATCTCCATCGGTTGTCAGTTCCAGGAGCGATGTGGCCTGCCCACTGCCACTTTAACTTGAAAATTTTATGAGCTATGTCGGTGACTCGGGTTCTTCGCCGAATATTCTTGCTCCGGATTTATCCCGCAAAGAAACTCCGAGCATAGCTCTTTCCATTGCTCGTTGAGTGGTCTCTCTAAAAGGCCAGTAGTCAAAGACAACGTTTAAGAGCCATAAGGATGTGACGTCGTTTTTATAGTGACGTCGGTAAATGAAAACATTGTGAGAAAACCTGGACCCTGCTGCTCGGCTATTGGACTACAGACACAAAAAAATTTTTTCAATACGAGCGAACCAGTATTCTTGAGATTAGCGCGTGCAACAACAAAAAGGAGGCCTGTGCGATTCCCACAGAATAATGTGTTTAATTAATTAATGTTTTCATATAATTATGTATATGCCTAGTTTAAATGGAATTTTAACACGAAACTGGAAACCAGTTAAACTAGAGTCACTAATTAGAAGATATTTAAATAAATAAAGTTTAACAATTATAATTTGATCTGTCTAAGAGTGGAGACGCTAGCAGAAGGCGTCTAAACATGCGGATTCTACGCATTAGAATGGGCATCTAGGTACGGTATTTTCACATTTTTAGTGTCTTATGTATGTCTACAATAAAAAATAGTTCATTGTAACTATAATATTCGTAATAATTAAGTGGTGTAAGGTTACACTCCAAAGTGCACGTGCGTATGAAACATAATGAGATATTTCCGTTCATTAATATTTTACAGCAGCGGTCCAGTTAATCATAATTTTAAACTACGGATATTATACTCTAGTGGGCGAAGTTTTATTGGGTTTAAATAAATAATAATATTTTTTTTAATTCTTTATTATCAGACAAGATAGTTCATAAGTTGCGGGCATGCGGGCAGCGAGTAAAGGGCAACTCGCTGCCCGACCAAGGACCATGCCAGGGTCGACGGCGTGTTGTGTCCCACGCGCGCCTCAAAGAGCGTCAGCATAATGACGGGGCCTCCCTCTCAGAGGGCCAAAGCCGTGACCCCGGAACAGAAAGGGCTATTGAAGGACACTGTGGATTTTAGTCAGTAGAAGTCTGACAGTCCCTCCCGCCCTGCCCGGGGTTGGAGGACTCATTTGATGATTTTACCACGCTAAAAAAAAAAAGATAGTTCATAAGTTGGTAGTTAGTTGTAACAGATTTTGCTTATCATAAGTTAGAGTTAATTAAATAATTATTAATAATATCGTTAAAATAAACCAGGGACTTGTGCCCGATTTATGGCAATAGACTTGCTTGTAGGTGCAAAATATTTAATATACATACTTATATCTCGTAGGGGATTGCAGGCTTAAAATTAAAAAATTGAGGTAAGTAAAATCAAACTGAAAGATTCGGTGTTCCAGTGGGTTCCCTATTTTTTATTGCGTTTGTTAAATTATCAAATGAGTCCGTCGCCCTGGGTAGAGTGGACTCATACTGTCTAAAAGTTCACACTGTTGCTTCGGTTGCCCCTGGTAGGTATTGCAGGGCCACGGTATCTTTCCTATATATAGTCCCACGACCCCGAAAAAATAACACTGATGGTAATAAATTCGTGAGTAATAATTCGAATAAGATTCTTCAACTGATTAGATAACTTCTATTATTAATTTCCGTTTTAGTACATCAATAACAAAAAAGGAAATTCATGTTTGATGTTATTATTAGTACTTAGAAGTGTATTTCCTGGTTATAAAGTGTTGTTGTTAGTAAAAAACTAGATTTTAGATAAACTAAAAGTGGATAGGTACTTACTTAATAGTAATTGAAATCCTTAATCTGATCTTAATGGAGTACTAAGATGCACCATTTTTTATCCTTACCACTTTTTTTAGTAACATACTTAACACACATCGAGCAATTTTCCATTATAACTTGACCTCGCTTTATTTGATCCTCGCGTACGCTGAACGGCCAGCTGTTTCTGGTTATCTTAACTTGATTGGTAGCCGTTTGTTGTCGTACAATCCGTCCGTTTATTAAATCTGAATTCGTCTTTTGGTTTTGTTTTGATAATGTTAGTATCATTAACATTACAGATTTAACTTTATCGCTATTTCGTCTACATAACATAAGCATCGATGGTTCAGTGGTAGAATGCTCGCCTGCCACGCGGGCGGCCCGGGTTCGATTCCCGGTCGATGCAGAATCTTTTTGCATTACAATGAATCGAATACATTATTTTTGTCTTTGGTGTTAATTTACTTTATCACCTATTTTTTTTTTTTTTTTTTTTTTTTACCCAAAATTTTAAGTAGTGATGTAACATATTTCACTAAACTTTGTGTTAATTCAGATCAACATGCTATACGAATTTTATAGAATTTGTCAACTTAGGTTTTTACAAGTCAACGTTATGTCAGTTGCTCAGCTGTTTTTTGTCCTTTGTTATTAATTTAGTTTATGGTCCTATTTTTATTTTACCTCTTATCTTACCCGAACTTTATGTAGTGATGTAACATGTTTCACTGTATTGTTATTTTACGTCTCGGTTGTACAATTTCTGCCAATATGCCAGCGAGTTGGGGTGGTTTCCTAATTTATAGGAATTCGTTGTTTTGTTATTTGTTATTTAATTTTACAAATTTATTTTACTTAGGTATATTTATTTATAAGTATATATATTTTTTATTATGGATGATGTAGCTGATTTTGAAGACAGCTTCTTCTCTTGCTCTTCCTCAGACAGTTTTGCTAGTGCGGACAGTGATCCCTCCTTGCCACTCACCTTACACGATAAAATTTCGTCTCTTTTTTCCTCTGACCCTAAAAATCTGCATATAGCGCATATTAATGCTCAGAGTGTTCCTGGTCATCATTCTGATCTTCTGGCTTCCATTGACAGTGCCCATCTGGATGCTCTATTGATTTCGGAATCTTTTCTGAAGCCTTCCCTTCTCTCTACTCATTACTCACTACCTGGTTTCGTCTTGATCCGTAATGATAGAACCGGCAAAGGCGGAGGAGGTGTAGCAATGTACTTGCGTGCTGATATACCCTATAAGGTAGTTAGTTCATCTCCTTCCCTGTATTCTGGATCGGCTGAATATTTGTTTGTGGAAATTTCTGTTCACCATACGAAAGTGTTGCTTGCTGTTCTCTATAGCCCCAATCTGCATATTGATTATTTTAATTCCCTGGACTCCATTTTAAGTGACCTTCGTCCTATGTATGAACACATAATATTAATGGGTGATTTCAACACGTGTTTGATAAAAGACGACTCTCGATCTCATAAACTCCTCTCACTTCTGTCCTCCTTTAATCTTCAAGTCTTACCTCTATCAGCAACTCACTATTTTCCTAATTGTACCCCCTCTTTTCTAGATCTCATGATTGTTTCCTCTCGCAATAATGTTTCATTTCACGGGCAAATTACTGCTTCATTTTCTTATCATGATCTTATTTATCTTTCTTATCGTATCCGTGCTCCCAAACGTAAGTCCCAATTCTTGTATCTTCGTAACTTTAAGGGTATAGACATGGTGGCATTGCGAAACGATGCCGGCAATCTCGACTGGTCTCATCTTGAAGATATAGATGGTATCGATGGCAAAGTGGATTATTTTAACTCAACCGTCCTGAATTTGTATGACCGGCATGCCCCTGTCCGACGTGTCAAAGTAAGATACAATCCTGCGCCGTGGATTACAGATGAAATTAAGGATCTGATGGCGCGTAGGGATAAAGCCAAGAGCAGATGTAAACGTAGACCATCAGAGCTTAATCAATCTTGCTACAAATCGTTACGTAATCGCTGCGGTCGTTTGTGTCAGAGTGCAAAGAGACGCTATTTCCAAGACCAACTTGATAGTCGCAGTTCTTCAGATGCATGGAAATTTCTTAGGTCGGTTGGCATAGGCAAATCTCCATCTTATCTGTGTAAACTTACGGATCTAAATGAACTTAATAATTATTTTTCTTATCTTCCCTTTTCACTTGATCCGGGTGTCAAAGCTGCTACGCTGGAGAGCCTTGCAAATTTGCCCTTGCCATCTTGTCCTATTTTTAACATTGCTCTTGTTACGGAGGATGACGTTAAGAAGTCTGTACTTGCGATTACTTCCTCTGCAGTGGGCACTGACAAGTTGTGCTCAAGAATGATTACTATCATCCTTCCGTCACTGCTTCCTGTTCTTACCTCCATCTTCAATCACTCTCTCTCCTCTTGCTCTTTTCCATCTGTCTGGAAGAAGGCTCACATTATACCCTTACCTAAAATTAGCAATCCAACTTTACCAACTCACTTTAGACCTATTTCTATTCTTCCATTCCTCTCTAAAGTATTTGAGCACATCGTTCACAAGCAATTATCATCCTTCTTGACGTCAAACTCTTTATTAAGCCCTTTTCAATCCGGTTTTCGTTCCGGCCATAGTACTGTAACTGCACTTCTCAAAGTAACTGACGATATCCGCTGGGCAATGGAGAACAAGTCACTTACTGTCCTCGTACTGCTTGACTTCAGTAGCGCATTTAACTCAGTGGATTTCGACATCTTGCTTGGTATCCTCAAATCTTTAAATTTCTCTTCTCCCGCCTTGGCATGGTTCAATTCATATCTTCGAGGACGCTCTCAGTGTGTTCGCCTTGATGAGTCGTTCTCTGATTGGTGTGGTCTCACCGAGGGTGTTCCTCAGGGTGGCGTTCTCTCTCCTCATCTTTTCTCAATTTTTATTAATAGTGTTACTAGTGTTATCTCTTCGAATTTCCACCTCTACGCAGACGACCTGCAGCTTTACCGTCACTTTACTGTAGCCGAGGCAGATTCTGCTATTGCGGCTATGAATCATGACCTGGCTGGTATCAGCGCTTGGGCTAAGTCATTTGGTTTACAAATTAATCCAAGTAAGTCCCAGGCAATGATAATAGGCAGCAGATTCGTTCGTAATGCAGCTGTCGTTTCAACTTTAATGCCACTTTACCTTGACGGAGTTCATATTAATTATTCAGACACCGCCAAAGATCTAGGTGTAATAATCGACTCTAACCTTTCATGGCGTGCGCAGGTCAACGAAATCAGTCGAAAGGTTTATTTCTCTTTCCATTCGCTGAAATGCCTCCAGAGTTTTCTACCTTTAAAGTCTAAAATCTCATTAGCACAAACACTTATTCAGCCAATTATAGATTATGCCGATGCCTGTTACTTGGATGCTACTGAGGAGCTATTAAATAAGCTTGAGCGCTTGCAAAATTTATGTATTCGCTTTGTTTTTGGTCTTCGTAAGTATGATCATGTTTCTCATCTTCGCAAAGAACTCAAGTGGCTCCCAATCCGTCTTCGCAGGAACACTCGGATATTATGCTTGCTTTTCAACATCCTTCATAACCCCGCATATCCTACATATCTCCGTGAGCGATTTACTTACGCCCGCCCCAGCAACGCTCTATGCAGATCACACCTTAAATCTCTCCTTAAATCCCACCCTCATAAAACGAGCTATTATTCTTATTCCTTCTCTGTCCATGCTGTAAGATTATGGAATTCGCTTCCGCCTAGTATTAGAGAGTCCAATTCAATTTCTACTTTCAAACATAGAGTCAAAGAGCATTATCTTTCCTCTCAAAATTGAATAGGTATTTTATTTCTATATCATCATTTACTTATATACATTTTAGGTTTTTTGTATTTATATAAGTACTATTATTTATAATTTATATATGTACTAATATATATATATATATATTTTTAATTTTTGTTTTAAGTAGAGACATTCATTTTTATCTCTTATTATTTTCATGTTCTCACACACTACTGTCTACATTTTCTTTTTTTCACTCTTCCTGTCGCAGGTCTGCTGGTAGAAATTTCTTTTGAAATAAGCAGTGCCTTTGTACCTACTATTAATTTTAAGTATTTCCTTTATTTTGTATTGTGTGTACATAAATTGTTAAATAAATAAATAAATACAATTTTATCAAAATATATACGCCTTTGTTTCTTACAATAATTGATGAGGCCGTAAAATTTGAAGCTTTCAATTTTATTTTATTAATCTATTGGTACGCGTTAAAGTATTTCATCAATGCAAAAACGTTGCCTGTACTAACTGACTGGTGGAAGGCTCGCACTTCTCCATTAAGTAGTCTCTCACGCTTACAAGGTAGCAAAAACAGCAGCTCGTATCGTCAATAATAAAATCTACAGAAAATGCAGCAAAAAGTTAGACTGCCGAAACCCGGGATTGAACCGGGGACCTTTAGATCTTCAGTCTAACGCTCTCCCAACTGAGCTATTTCGGCTATGTGTAGCATTGCAAAAATGTGAAACATACTACATTTGCTTAGGGAATAGTACATTTTATTGAAACGTACTTTGCTCATTACTAATATTCCGCCTGCAATGTTTCGTTATGTTAGTTTTACAATGGTATCAACAACCTTGAATATTAAATTGTATTAATTTTTAATTTTTAAAATAACGCCATCTGTCGTATTGTTATATTACTAAGTATTCTGTTTGTAGTACCACTACTCGATCATAGGTGGCGCTTTTTAAAAGAAAGTTAGTAACAGGATTATAATATAGATGGCGTTATTATGTGTGTACACTTGTACAGATAATTTGTTGAGGATTTTTTTTATAAGAATAATTTTGTTTATTGATTTATTCAGATTTCAATTTTCTCAAGCTGCTACCTAACAGGCCAACCGAATGATACCGACAGAATATGTTTTTAGAAAAATAATTTTGTCGGTTCTACCTATTCACAGCCTCGCAGGTCTTACCTATACCATATTTACCTATTCGTCTATTTATTAGACAAGTAAGTTCCTAAGTAAACCTACTAGACTAGTGAATTTATTTAGAAAAGAGCCTTAGCCTTCCTCATTAGAATATATTGACATAAAACATAAATTATATTGACATAAAAAACATATCTGTCAGGCCATAACATTACCATCATCAAACATGAATGAAGTAACAGGTGATGGTATTGACTTAAGTGTAAGTCAAACATTCCTTTGATATTAATAAATTGTTATCGTACAAAAGTAGAACACAGAAAGCTGAGTTTTATGCAACGGATCATAACCATTGTCACGAAATCCGATTTACGAGATCCAAAATTAGCGGACAAAGCTGTTGTGGATGTGGATTATAGGATAATTGGACGCAACGTCGCTTTACAAAGCGGCTTTCAGGTATTTATACCTAAAAAAGGATCAGACTTTCGTGCATACAACGCTCTCGTTTATGATCGCGATTCAAAGGGATTTGAGACTAATCGCAAACAAAAATAGCGCGAGTGTTCAGAATAGTGGCTGAAATAGTTGAAATAATCTGTGTGTGTAATGCAGGTGATTATTTTATTTTTATCTTGGTTTTTATACAGAGAAAAAAATTAAATCTTTTAGCGTTTTACCAGCTGTGATTTAAAGAATAAAACTACAAACGAAAAACTTGTGAATTGGAAAATGTTGAAACTGTTTTAAAGTTTTTCAGGACAAAATTCCTCGGTACACGAATTGCCGTGATCCCGGAACGTAAAGGGCTATTGAAGGACACCGTGGATATTAGTCAGTAAGAGTCTGATAGTCCTGGGTGAGCTCATTTGATGATCTTTAAAAAGATAAAAAAAAATCCTAGCTAGAGTAAAAGTAAGAAATCCTTTAATTATTAAATTCAAACTCGGGTTTCAGACTGGTTGTATAATGAATAATTTCAGTTATTATCAACGTAATAGATAGTAAGTTGCAGACAACAATGCGACTGAGTCAGTGCGTGTTGTTATGTGACACATCGTACGGCAATGTTATTGATTACCACAAATAAAAAGTCAATGAAGCAATCGGCGACGAGAGAAAATGCTCAGGGTTCCTTACAAATAATACAAAACAAAAATGGCTACCATTCAGCAGGGATTGGTTTCCGATCCGCCATGTGTAGAATAATTTTATTGACAGAATTAAGCAAGCGTAAGTTTAAGCACTTTAGTTTGTGCTTCAGACCGAAACCGGACACATTATGAAAAATCAGTTCCTCAAAATTGTAAAAAAGTAAGTTATTAAACTTAGATATTAAAACATTTGAATATATTATAAGAGGTATCCACCCAACATAATAAAATGAAAGAACATTTACGAACGAATGATTTCAGTACAATGACGAATATGAATCATAAGCGTAAGTAATTCAGTCCGTTCTAATTGACTATAAATTCTTTTTTTTACAAATTGGCAAAAAGGTGACTGCAATAAATTGAGCAAATCATCAGAAAGAACAAACCAATACCTACCGAATGAGGTATTTAGTTTACGGTAAGCTGGTAATTGAAAGGTGATTCATCGTTGGGTTTTTCCAGTTTTATTGCCGAACCCTATTTGAATTAACACTGTCAGTAACATCCCGTTGATAAATGATAATTGTCTGACAGCTTTTTTACAGCAACTAAGTTGTAGGCCTATGTTTTTTCTACGTTCTTATTGCCACATATCTAAAAAAAAAATGCTAAATGATTTTCATTTTTTTATTAAGTACTCGTTTATTGATATATTGAATCCCACAGCTGGGCAAAGGGCTCCTCTCTCCTACCATTTCCTTGAATATTAGTTTCCATACTTAATATTATAAATGCAAAAGTGCCTGTTTGTCTGTCTGTTACCTTTTCACGCCATAAACCGCTGTTTCGATTTAGAAGTTTAGAATACTTAGATATAGTTTGAGACCCTGGGGAGGACGAGGATAGAGGACAGTTTTCTGTAAAAGATCACTTAGGGTCTGAAAAAAGGGGTTATTTTATTGTTTTTCATTATTATTATCAAATTATTTAAAAAAGAAAACAAGTTTTGGTACAAAGATTGGCTCTTAGTCTTTCTGGATTAAAATTTGAGGGGCTGAAGACTCCGGCAAAAGCTAGACTTTATTACAGACTACAGTAAGTATCCAGTGGCCTATTACTTTTTTTCTTTCAAGGATCCGGTAGCTTTTGTGAACTTCCTCAAAAAGTTTGCGCCCAACGTGGGGCTCGAACCCACGACCCTGAGATTAAGAGTCTCATGCTCTACCGACTGAGCTAGCCGGGCTTCCTGATCGAATTCCAAATGCATTATCACGTGTAGTTAAGGTGCGCCAATTTTTTATTACCTACCGACTTCATTTATTAAAATGGATAAAATAGATGTTTAAAACAAAGCTTTGTGTTAATGTGTGTGCTTTCGTTCATCACCGATAGAAAAAACAACACAAATAGGTGGCTTCGAATTATAATTTCAGGAAGCCCCATACTTATGCGTGTGACTAAACAATTATTTTGACAAGAACTTTTTATTGTAAATAATAAGGTTTTTTTTATTACAACCATTTCAACAGTAATTTTACTCCACACTGGTAATTTCTCTTTACCATAGGTACCTACGTTTACAAACAGGTAATTTTAAACTTGCGTGCCCAAATAGCCAGACCCGAAACAACTACCTATAGGACATAAAAATTGTTGTTCTGGTAGGGAATTGAACCCGTGACTCGCCGAATAACAGCCAATCACTCAGTCACTGTGCCAACCATACATAACATTGAATTAAATTCTTAAGATGAACAATAACGTAATCCCTTTTTTTAGCTAGGCAATATCATCAAGTGAATTCTTCCCACCCAGGGCAGGGCGGGATCAGGGACTGTCAGACTCGTACTGACTAGCATCCACGGTGTCCTTCCATAGCCCTTTACGTTCTGAGGCCACGGTCATTCGTGTCCCGCGACTAACAACGTAATCACTTAATGAACTTTTTAACTTATTTCTTATCTTGTTTTACTTATTAAAATACACTTTAAATATGATTGTCAAAATTGTATTATCGATAAAGGTGATTGAATAGTTGGCGCCGGTCGCGGGTGGCGACAGTAGCAAGTACAGTCGCAAACAAACACTTTAACAGAATTTCAAGTTCACAGAATATTTTACTTCCAAGAAAAAAAAAAAACAGGAAACCATAGGTAAGTTAAATGACATACAGTCATACACGACAGACAGTCGTTATTTGATAAAGAAATTCGATTGTTGAAATCGATAATTCTGAACTTGGCTTTCGGAATAATCGATTCGACTTGAATCGAATTTTATATTGAGTACTTGTCCAATGTCCATTCATTGAAAGCAGGTGGCCTACCCATGAACCCTTAACGTGATCCAGTTTAAGCTGTGGGAAAGAGATGGGGCTACACGACTTGTATAGCTGTGTCTCTTTCCCACAGCCTAAACTGGATCGCGTTAAGAGCCCGTGGTAAGGCCTCAAAGCTATTTAGTCATTTGTATAAGTAGTTATGCGAAAAAAAAGAGCGCCCGGTTCCAATATGCTATACATCATTCTTAAAAAATAAGAAATGAAGTGTATCTTAAATTCTTAATATGTTTCAAACATTGTGATATTTTTCTTCAAGTACAATTTCAGGTCCCGGTGAAATCAAAAGTTTGCTAAGGGAATTAAATTTGTGCTTTCGCAAATATCGCTAGCATATTATGTTATACAGGAATCCGCAAGAATCACACGACACAAAAAAAAAACAGTGCCAATAAACTCGTGTGCTTGACATTCCTCTCTCACTCAGTATTCCTACCACGTCGTTCGGAGGAAGTGGCGCGGCCGCTCGGCTGCTCGTCTGACAGTTAGATTTTACTTAGCAACGCCGATGACCTAAGCTCACATGCGATCGCTTATTACGTCGATAACCATCTGGGGTCTATGTGGGTCAGTGGACCTCAGATAGCCCGGTGTTGGCTTTGGGCAATTAGTTGCAGGCGCCTGCTCGTGGCGCGGGTCTCGTGTTTCATTTGTTTCTCTATTATTTTGTTGGAATTTGAGGGCCGTATAGGGTTTTAGGGCTGATTTTCAATAGTCAGATAACTTTTATCTGAAGAATAAAAGTGGCGGTTTGACAGCTTATCTCTGGAAAATATGTCAAAATAATTCCTCAGATAAAAGTTATCTGACTATTGAAAAATCAGCCCTTAGTCTAATAAAAGTCTTTCCAGTAGTTTGAACCTAATTATACGTGTATTATAATACATTTATATATATTTTTTATATGATTATTTTTTTAGATTAATTTTTCTAATAATATAAGTTTGTGTGTTGGAGCTTACATCATGAATGAAATAGATGTTCCCCGTGGTTACGTTCCCGCTGCTCCGCTCCTATTGGTCCTAGCCTTATGTTAAATATACTTTATAACATTAAAATATTTTTTTCAGAATGATTCAGCAGTTTCTGAGATTAGCGTATTCAACCAAAAAAATTCTTCGGCTATATTAGATAGAAGACCTGCTTACGCGACAGCCTACTTAACACCAAAAAAAACCGGCCAAGTGCGTGTCGGGCTACGCACAGTGTAGGGTTCCGTAGTTGCCCATCAAAAAACTTATGCGAAGTAACTAAACTGATTCGCTGAATTTAATTTAAATAAGAAGAATTTTCAAAATCGGTCCAGGAGTCTTTGAGAAATCGGGGAAAATACAATAAAAAAAGATAACGACGAATTTACAACCTCCTCCTTTTTTGAAGTTAGTTAAAAATAGTTGACGATAAAAACTTACCTATCCCCAAAAAAACATACCGTAAAAACATACCTATTATAGCTGTAAAAATAAAGTTGACAAAGTTACATTTGCAGTTGAAGCACATGTTCTCCGATACATTTTGTTTAAGAAAATTGTTATCCAAGTACATTTTATAAGTTGGTCGACTATTACTCGTAAAGTTGTAAAGCCTACTTAGTCATGATAATTTTCTTTTAAACTTCGTTATATATACTACTTTTGTGAATTTTTTCACAACCCCAAACATAACCGTTTAACTGGTAGAGGGGGGGGGACACTCGAGTCTAGCAAAATTTTGCACTTTAAAGCTTAATATTTCAGAAACTAATTTTTTTTTCAACAAATTGTTAATCGAAACTGTCAATATTTTTTAAAGACCTATTTAATGATACCTCACACCAAGGGGTACGCGAGAAAAAAAAAACATCGCCACTTTACGTGTAGGTACAGGAGGTACCCTAAAAAAAAATATTTTACGAATCCGTATATTTACACCAAATTACAGCTCTCTAGTACAGTGCGTCTCTGAGCTAAACTGCGGATAGACGGACGGACGGACGGACGGACGAACGGACGGACGGACGGACATGGCGAAACTATAAGGGTTCCTTGTTGACTACGGAACCCTAAAAATTGTTCGAATGACAATGTCTTAACAATTTGGGTGCAATTAATATTAAGATGGACCAAGTGTGTTGTCTGATTTAATAAAATAAAACAAAATAAAAATATATTACGTATGTTGTCATTCAGGGCTTGAAAAATATGTTTCTAATATTTTTTTTATATCTTTAATTTTTACATGATTCATCTGTTGATTGGCGCCTGTTTAACCAGTCAATAAAATATTTAGATAAAATATTAAATAACAATGTTGTAGTGGCATGTTTATTCAATGTACATATTTTATGTTGTAAGTTATCTTTTCCATATAAACCTATTTATGTTACAACTTACACACGCATCGTCACAAATGTCGGTACTTGTTTACAATAAGTACATATTTACTTAGAATAAATATTGTAACTAATCTTATCTTAAAGATATGATAAATAATGGCACACTTGAAACGTAAACGTAACGTTTTTCTAACGGTATATTATTTCTTTTAAAGCACACATCTATGGCTGTCATCATCATCATCAGCCTATTATCTTCCCACGGCTGGGACACAGGCCTCCTTTCACAGAGTGGGATAAGGTCGCAATCTACTACGCAGGCCCACTGTGGATTGATAGATGTCGCCTGCTTACGACATTGCTGCTCAAAGGAACGTTTAGGCAAGTTTAGGCTGTGGGAAAGAGATGGCGCTAGACGACTTGTATAGCTCTGTCTCTTTCCCACAGCTTAAACTGGATCGCGTTAAGTGCTCGTGGTAAGGCCTCTGAGCCCCTTATCACGAGTTTTCACTATTTTACTTTACAGCGTCTTTCCAGTATTTACAGCGTTTCTTGTATGGAAAAATGGAACAGCGTCTCTGGTGTGCGAAGAAGGAACTAATTTTTTCATTGTTTGTCAATTGAAAATGTTAATATTCCAGTTTACTTTCCGTCTGAATAACTGAAAATTCATGATAAGGCCTCTGACGGGTTATTCCTGGTTGAGATTGAGAAAGGAAGGACAAGCCTGGTTATAAGACGTTTTAATACGGTAAAAGTGTAGGTACTGTCTGTCAAAAAAAAGGCGAATCCGCCAGCCAGATCCATTAGAAGAAATTGCACCGTGTAAGGTTTTTTTGATTCCTGCTTTTTTTCAAAGTGCTTAAGCACTAAGTTCAATCACTAACCTCGTTTAGCTAGACTTCCGGTTCTCGTCTATGTAAATGAGTTATATTTTTTATTACACAACACTACTAAACCGCTGAACACAATTATTAATGCGGTTAAAATTCCCGTTACTTCTCCGAAGTGGACTGTGTCACTAGACTCGTACTTAAATCCAATCATACACCTTCTATTTACTTACCCAAGTGCGTAAGTATCGTATTAGTACCTTGCTTCCAAGAATTTAGAAGCTTTTCTTGAAAAGGTTCCATGTACAGACACCTACTTAAAGCTTTTTTTTTACGAATCAAATGATTCCTCCCACTCTGGGCAGGACGGGAGGGACTGTCAGACTCGTACTGAGTAAAATCCAAGGTGTCCTTCAATAACCCTTTGAGTTCCAGGGTCACGCTAAAGCGGTAGGTAAGTCCCGCGACCACCTTCCACTTCTCGGACTGTCTCATCTGGTAAACGCTGACCCTGAAACGTAAAGGGTTGATTTATATAGTCAGTGCAAGTCTGACAGTCCCTCCTGTCCTGGCCTGGGAGGACTCATTTGAACAAAAAAAAGGTACTAGAAGCTGTCTATTCTAAATATATTTTCAACGTTTTACCAATAGGTACTAAAGTAAGTAAAATTTTTCCCATGTTTTTATTGATTGGAAAAAAACAGATTAGGGTGGTAGGTAGATATGTACCTAAACTATACTTACCAAAGGATTAGGAAATTCCAGCATGTAAAAGCAGGCATTTATAACGTAGGTATGCATGCACTGATGATAATAACAGGAATTTAACATTGTTAACTTTATTTACAACAACAATTACATGCATTTGCCTGTAGTTTGCGCTGATTTACCACACAAGTTTAATACACAAGTTATTTTCCTGTATGAGGTTATTAGCCAAAGATAATTAAAATTATAATGCTTTAATAACAATGGTTCTGCTTCTAAAGGATTCAGATGGTTTACAATACTTAGTTATAATGTCAATTATAAACGAGAACTTGTCGACCAATGTACCTGATTTTTCTTCGGATTTTGTCTTTGTATTCAAAAATATCAAACTGCAGGAATAGGACACAAAAGAAAGCATTCAACAGTGGGTGATGATAATAATGTCTTTACACATTTACAATAAAAATCTAAACAATTTGAATAAAGCGCAGTTGCTTATTTGATTGAACCAGTTTCAAACTAGTAAAAAAAAGAACTGAGGGCCTACACAATTTTTCACGGTTTTACTACTACAATACGTCGTAATACTTACTTATGGGCCTACCACACGCATAAGCTTTACCGCCGCGCAGTTTTACCTGCGCAAGAAAAAACAATACACGGTCGGTAACCACAGATATAGATATACCTAGATAACGCAAGTATCGCCATCTGTATGAAAACCAAGCCAGTCATTTTTTGAGTACCTTTAATGACGTCACAATAACTATAATATATTGATGGGAAGCCAAACAGCCTACGGTGCCTTTCTCGTCCCACAGCACAATTTTACCATTATAATTTTAAAATTGACGTCCAACTAACGATGGACCGATTATTTAGACAAGCGCGAAAATGGCCACTTACGATTTTTGGTCGTAAACTAGCACTGATTTTTGGCAAGCGAAGTAGTTGCTTTTGCGTTATCTAGGTCTTATTGTCTGTGTCGGCAACACTGAACGCCCAAACGCACAGGTTACATTGTGAAACTTGTGTATGTGGTAGAATGAGCCTACCACATCCTGAGTCCTGAAAGTAGGTACCTAAGGAATTAGAACCAATTGAAGAAACAACAAAAGATTTTTGTGCACGTACAAAAATACCTGAAAACCAAAAGGTACCTCCAATGCACCATATCTTCATAATAAAGGTTAATTTGTCTGTCATTACGTTCGTTTCTCGGTACGATGACAATATGGGAACATATCGAATCGTTCACCCCGTTTACGATCGAATGGTCGGACTCGACGGTTTTATGTCCAACGGGTTGTAATGAACGAGATGCGTGTGCGCTTATTGTAATAATTAATTTAGTAGTACTGTATGTTATGTTCAATAAAATCTGTGCTTTCTTAAGCTTTTTTTTCTTTGCAATTGTACCGTTATTTGTGTGGGGGGGACGCAATGCAACGGTAAAGTTATTGATGACTAGTGTTTGCCCGCGGCTTCGCTTGCGTTATTTTAGAATTTGAGAAACAATACGGATCGTGTGGCGCCATCTGGAATATGAAAGTAATTGTTTTCTCGGCAACAGCTCTCTTCTGTTATTCGGGATGTAAGATACCTTATATCCGTGTCTATACTCCTGACAACGTATATGCTAAATTTTGGGACGATCGATTCAGTAGGTAGTAATGCGTGAAAAGATAAAAAACAAACATACTTGCATTTTTATTATTTGTTTAAATCAATAATGTTTGTCTAAGTACATAGTTTGCATAGGAAACGTCAAATATTTAGCGTTTAATTTCTAGAACCGTAGTTTTAAAGTATTAGACTATGATTTTTGGGTCGATTTACAACTGCAAATTGAATGTACGATACATTGCTCTTTTTTAGCATACCGCGTGATACCTAAAAAATAACTAATTATCTGACTCGATGAGTACAACTTGTCGTCTTTAAAACAGAATCTATGCACTGGTTTGAGCTTTTATTCAAAACTAATAATTAAACACAAATTATGGAAACCCTATGCTTTTTTCTAATCTTTAAAATGGACATCTCGAAACAATTAGGTACAATTCGGATGGATATCCAACTTAAACAATAAATCGGTGTAGATTTATATCCTACAGAGTATTGAAAAAAAATAGTAAATATTTAAATTCGCGAAGTTAATATTGGCAAAAGTATACCAAATATTTTTTTAAATTTAAAATACTCAGGACAAATAAAAAAAAGTCAAAAAGAGAAAATAAAAACTGCGAGATTTGATCCAGAGACCCACGGACGGAAAGACGCAGGTTACCGACCGGACTGGCTGGTTACGCTGACTAGTGATTTTCAAATAGTGGTTCTTATACAAATGTCAACAATGACTGAAAATTAAGTATCATAAAATTGCTAATCGTTCAAGGGGAATAGCGTAATCATACATATCCTAGGCCTAATAGAAGAGCAGTTTAAGGAATATTGAGGAAAAATTGACTAAATAATATCCAGATGGTTTAGCTTCCATCTATCAAAATACCTAAAAACAAAAAATTCAAAATTGCTTATCTCCCAGAAAAATAGCGTAATAATACATAGCATATTAACAGAAGCATATTATTAGGAATATTTGAGGAAAATTTGATCGACACTTTACAGTAGTTTCGGAGATAGATCTCAAAAAAACGTAAAAAATTTCGAAAAAAATGAAAGTTGATCTGACATCAGAATCGATCCCTTATCTCGAAAAAAATACAAGAAAGAAAAAAATATTCGAATGGTACAGGAATGACATCTCTACGATTTTATTATATGTAAAGATAAGATGAACTTTTGACGCGTTGTAAGTTTTGTTAATTCAATCAGCACAATTTAACCACGCTCAAGAACTGTCAAATCTTATTTTAACAATTGGAAAAAGCACAGGTTTTGATCGTGTTCATAGTTATAAGCGTTTCCCAACCTTTTTTACGGACCCCTAGGAAATCAAGCACAGTTTTCACGGATCCCCTTAATAAAATAATAATTTAATTGTTATCTCAAATGAGATTCGACTTGTAATCTGATTCTGTATTTGTTTTTGTATATACGCACGCACTTATTTTTTAACATCATTCTTTGCAATTGTACCGTTATTTGTGTGGGAGGGACGCAATGCAACGATAAAGTTATTGATGATGAACTTTTGACTTCAAAAAGTTAAATTATTTGTAAGTTTTGTTAATTCAATCAGCACAATTTAACCACGCTCAAGAACTGTCAAATGAGTATTATTTAAAAAAAATTAAAAAGCACAGGTTTTGTAAATGTAACTCTAGGGCCCCATAGTTATATTTGCTACGGGCCCGCACTGGCTTTATCCGGCACAGGTTTTGTTCGTGTTCATGGTTATAAATAATTTTAAAAAAATCGGCTGGTCGAAAAATTGCCTCTGAATCAAATTAAGCCTTATTTAGACGCTGTAATAAATTGCATGCTAGTTTAATTTTATGGTTTTGTTGGATCAACTGAATTCTTCGTCCATCAATCGTCTGCAATCAAGCCAAACCTGTATGCAGCTGGCATGCTATTTCTTGCAACGTTAAATGGGCCTTTATGATGCGCAGATCTGAACCTACTTACCTTATCTGTCAAATTTTACCAATTAACCTTCAACTATTGTGATATTTTTTTTAGCATGATAAAATCATCAAATGAGTCGAGAACCCCGGGCTGGGCGGGACGGACTAAAATCCACGGTGTCCTTCAATAGCTCTAGTTCCGGGGTCATGGTAATAAGTCCTGCGACCTCTAGATGGGGGCCCGGTTATTATGCTGACGCTCTAACTATTGTGATGGTCTATTAAATAAATTCGACAGATTGAGGTAGGCTGATGTGCTGGCGTCTGTACCTATCCCTGCTAATTACAATAGCCCGTACATTCTTATGAAAATTATCACCACCGTGATACCTTATTTAACCATATTAAGATGTATCGAACGTTTTGTTTCGAAACTTGTTTACAAAACCCTTTTCGTAAACAGTGAAGTGCAGACACATGCACTTGCGCAGTGGCTTGTGACTCACTTAGTTGTAAACTTGGAAATATAGTCATCTTGGTCCTCGTAAATATATCACAATGTGAAAGTTGATGATTGATTGATACTCTAATAATACACAATTATTTCCTTTATTCTTTTCTATCACATTTTACACATTTTTAAATATTATTACAAAAAAAAAAACATTTAAAAATAGAAAAAATAGGTGCCCACCAGCATCGGGAACAGGGTCCAAAGTGCCGGTGGTTAGGGCTCTAGAGAGAGGAACCTCCTCACAATGCGCGCCGTGTCCAAAAGAACTGCTTTCTGCATCAAGCAATTATTATTATTATTCAATAATTTATTAACTAAGGAAAATAAAATGTAAGAGACTCAGGTTAGTACCTATATTTGTAACGGGGTTTAAACATAGTGGTTATTATTTAGTTATTCAGTAATTTCTTCCTCTTATGTGAACGAAGTATTTCATAAAAGTGAAGACTCCGTGAAGAGGTATATCTAACTGTTTTTGATGATTAATTATTTTCGAATTTGTCCTAATTTGCAGCAATGCAACCTTTTTTGAGCATGCATCACCGCAACCTTTTTAATACCTACCTACCTGCCTTCACCAAAAAAATGGCTGCGGTCAGTGACTCACGCAACTAAACGTTGCTTTTTGTGCTATTTTGTGTTTTCATGATCAATACTTTGCTGTTCACGTTTTAGTTTTCTTTTATTTTATTTATGACAAACGTTGCGTTTTTTATTCCTTGCCAAATTATTTTAATCTACCGGAACGGACTTTTGAATGCAGTGGTCCATTTTAAACACTATAGACATGGCCCGGCTAGCTCAGTCGGTAGAGCATGAGACTCTTAATCTCAGGGTCGTGGGTTCGAGCCCCACGTTGGGCGCAATCCTTTTTGTTCATTATTATGTCAAACGTGTTGCTAGAGATTGTTCTTTAAATAGTTATTTCTTTTGTCAAAGAATAAGCATTGCCATCCAACGTGGCAATGCTGCCAGTCTTCTGGGCACGTTCTTTGACGCCTAAGTATCTGTTCCCATTTTGTATTTTTATTTTAGTAATTTTAATTTAGTATCTTTTGTAAATATTTAAATTTATCTTTATTATTAGGTATATTTATATTTTAATTATACACACAATTAAATTATAATGAGTAATTAACAACTTTATTACCTAATTAAAAACTCATTACCTACATATAATCACAGATTTTGTAAACGTGTGAATAGTAAACACGCAATGTTATTAGCAGCTTTTTTCTATGAACTGAACTTGAACATGTTTAGAAAGTAATAGGTTTTTAGGTTAATTAAGTATCTAATGTTTTGTAGTTTAAGGATTTTCCATAGCAAGGAATTCTAACATAACTTACGACCTAAACAAAGTCATGTAAACGTATTATTTTCCTTAATAATTCCTTCCTTTCCTCGATTTGTTTTAGCCTAGTTTGCCAGCGTGTAATATATTGACGCGCGCACAATTCTGGTGGTTCCAATGGCAAGGCTGAATCATTTCGACTGACGTCAAATTAAATGACAGTTCGCAATTAGTTGCTGAAGTGCGGTTTACGGCGATATGTGGTCAATAATATTTATTTACATTTAATACAGTTTTCCTCTTCAAGAATACTGACTTTGAATTATTGAAATAAACCCAGATGCACCTATACTTAGGTACCTGTAAGTACAGAGGTGACAATTCCCTTTGTTTGTTATTTTCCTGGTCTCTCGGGGTTTCTTAACTTAAATATAGCTGTGCTTGTTTTTTTTTTCAGTTGGTCTTATAATCTAATGGCTTCTTTCGCCCTTAGTAGGGCGGACGTCCGAAGAGACTGTCAGTCTATTATTTGACCATATTCCACTTTGTTCCGTTCGCACCTCTGTTCGTTGATAACATGGAATAACACATAAGTAGGATACATTTGATCATCGTATTATTTTCATTCTTGTCCACACAAAAAAGTAAATGACGGTAGATCACAGTAACATCTTGCGGTGATGCTGTATCTTCATCAATTATTTATTGAAACGACAAAGATGAAAATAAATAGAAAATACTTAATTTACGCTTTTTATTTGGGCAGAGCTTTCCCTTACAATTATCGTTATAAACAGACACACCAAAATCACTGCTCCTCGCTTTTATATAGCTCGCCGGCTGGCGGCTATTTCACCCCCTCCGCTCAGAATTTGGCGGGGATGGCTCACGTGGTAGGGCAGTGACGTGGCGAGCTGGACTGCTGGCTGGCTGGCTGGCGTTGGCAGGCTTGCCTGGCTTTGGCTGGCATCGCTGGCGACATCTGGCGTTACAATCGGCCATCCTGGAACAATTGCTCCCGCAATGGGAACAACAAAACAGTGATTACAAGTCAGCTCAGAGCAAATGGCATATCGATAACATGGACTATAATTTAGCTGTCTAGGAGATCTACGAGATCTTCGTTTTCCTACTGTTGATTCACACTACTGGCGCTATCGGGTATAAAAGCAATGCTACGATATGGTCGTAATAAATCAGCGCATATTGGGCCTGTGAACTTCTTGTATCCTCTAAGACATTTATATATTACAGCTATTATATATTACCTAAATCCTTAGGCAATAACACATGGGCCAGAATATAGATCATCTAACTTAGAATTAACCACGGGCTGGAATTAACCTTATTGCAGCAAGGAGTACGTACTTACTAACTGTACCTAATCGCTTTTTTTTGTAAATTGTGCTATTTTTACGCCTTTTATCGCAGTTACGTTTCATTTTCTTGCTAGCTGTTCTAATTCGATTATAATATAGCCCTATTGCGTCTAGATCGCACTGACTCATAAACCAACCAGGGATGGAAACATCACATTCAGATCTACCTACACGAGCAAACATTAACTCGTATAAATTATAGCCTGCTAAATCATTAACAGTATTATTAATACTCCATATGACTTTGGTAAACTATTGTCCCAAATAAGAGAGGCCTCGCTAGGTTCCGTGGCTCTCAACGCATCGAGAATTGTGCAATTAGAGCGTTCTACCTGCCCATTACACCTAGGCCACGCAATAGCTGTTAACATGTATTTAACTACACACGTACAACAATAGACAAACCTGTAATTTATCTAGTAAATTGTAAAAAAAAGCAAAATTTGTGAACCTCACCAGGTAAAACATGTACGGACAAACTAAATTATAAGAACTTGCATGCTTAATTTGTGTGTAAACGCATGTTTTGAACAAATAAAATATCTTTATCTTTAACTGTTTTTCTGTTGCGAACTTCTTAAAGTATCTACTGGTAAAGGCCTTACCATGGACAGAAACTACGTGATCTGGGAAACTAAGTAAACTAGAAATGCGTTTAAACTCTAATAATCACAAAAACTGAATAAACCTTAGTTTAAACCTGGACTACCAAGTTCAGGCTTGTCTGCGGAACCGCGGTTTAAATTTCTCCGTATACAAAACATAGATTAAACCCTGACCTGACCTAGTGCCGTTTTTTTTTTTGAACCATTGTCTAAACAATTAAATCTACAATTTTTAAATACATTTTGGCTGAAATTAACATAAAATCAACAACACAATGAAAAAGTTACTATCAGAAACTTTCACACACATTTGACAGCTACTACTGTTAGACCATGGTTTATCACAAAACCACGACATGTAATAACGTTTGTGCAAACCGTTTTACGAGATTCAATCCTGGGTTTTTAGTTAAACCCTTTTTTTTTACGCGCTTTTATTTTGTAATAAGACGGTAATTGTCTTTACAGAATTGACAATACGTGTAGGCTCAGAAACAACGAATTTAGAGAAAGAATTTGTCAAAACTAACACTTATTGGCACCCCTTTTTAATTTTGCTCAAAAGGGCTCAAATTATCGATGTCTACCATTTTCATTGGTTTAGTAGGTTTAGGGATTCGATGTAATTTGCCTTCTTTTCAACCGTATTCTCTTTTATCGTACGCACAATGTAAACACGACGTCACATATTTCCTATATGTAATGGCCATCGTTTTGATGCATTTGAAATATTTTCTACGCGCGAAATTTGGCACAACTGATCGGTTATCGTAAAGCGTTTTACGAGACAGCCCATAATTATTTACAGTATCACTATCTGTGCACCCACTTTACAATAGATCAATATACGTTGCACTCTTCGAAACCAACAGTTTACTTTTAAACGGAACACATTAACGGCATCTATCGGATTCCTGCACAAGGCGTTGATATGCTCTAAGCGCTTACCTGGTCTATAAAATAGTCAACGGCAATTTTGAAGTCTCGAATTGAAAGTCACCAGTAGGCAATGCGTGCAATAAGATCACGTTAGTCATTGTATCGCGAACTGCACTACAATCCGTAATTACACGGACATTTTTACACAACACAGATTCTAAAACTTCGTAATAACGCTGTGAAAAACACTTTTTTTTTTTACTTGTAACGCAACTAAAATACAAGACAGAGCTCAAACTACCGCCTATCCGTATTAGTAAAAGAATACTTGCTATGGGTAACTTGCATGCATCCGTGTGAATTTCTATTGGCAAAACTAAGATTTTATACCATACCCACATCTCATTTTTTTTTTTTTTTTTTTTTAATTCCGTTAGTGGACGAGCCATTATTGCAAAATTATGGATGAACTTCCTAAAGTAGCTACATAGTCCAATGAACTGACGCACTTTGTGTATGTTACTCAGAACGGGAAATTGAGACACAGCTGCAAACTTAAATTCACCCGGTTCAATGCCATGAACATAATAATTCATCACTAAATAACACAGCTAAATAAGAAATCCTGTTTTGTAAAAATTTACATTTACCCACATGTACATAATTAAATAAAAATTCTGCGTTTGACCCCGACCATTTGACGACATTATTGGAGTTACTTTTATTTGATAATTTACTTTGAAATTACTAAACTATCTACGAACTTGTTAATTCAGCGCATAAAAACTGAGGGAGCGCTAAATGTATCTTTAGGATGGATGCTGAGTTTATGGGTACCCTTGGACTACATTCAGACTGGTGAAGTAGGTACTTCTTACCAGATAATTTAGTTTGCTTATCGATATTATATTAAAATGGTTATCTATCGCGGACAATTAATGCATTTAAGGCTCTGTTATCGACACATAGGCAACTATCTCCGTTCTTTCTCATAACTAAACAATAAGAGAGGCATACATCAATTCGGGTTCTTTTTATAATACCTGCTGGCTCAATGGCTCATTAATTTTGACTCTAACAATCTCTTGTTTGTGATGTGCTTATCTATTCCTAAGGCCTACGTGTACTTAATGCGCATTTGGACTAAATCTGTATATTCCAACTTCCCAGCTCCCTAGTATAGCTAGCAAAGCAGTTTTATACCGAGATAATCTATACTAATATTATATCTATACTATATACCATATTACTATTTACTATAGTAGGTACATTATAAAGCTGAAGAGTTTGTTTGTTTGAACGCACTAATCTCAGGACCTACTGGTCCGATTTGAAAAATTCTTTCAGTGTTAGATAGCTCATTTATCGAGGGAGGCTATAGGCTATACGGTAACGGGATATTCCCACGGGAACGGGAATAAAACGGGATATGCACGTGCAATGTCGCGGGCAACAGCTAGTAAACTAATAAATTGATTACAGATTTGCTTATCAGGCTTACCCTAGTTTTGTCAAGGTCACCAATGGCATTTTATGATTATTTATCGACACACGAGGCACTCAAATATAAAACACATTTGGCTAATGGCATTTTGCAAACATTGGCATGGCATGACTGACCTGGTTGTTTAAGCATGATTCCTGGCAGCTCTCGGCGCGAAGTATGACGAATCCGTCCTGCCTGCGATGTCCTTGGATCCGCTATTGACGACTTTGAGGTAGCTTTCATTTCCACCGAGAAGCGTTGCTGGTAGCGAGAAGAATGCTTCTTGAAACTCGATCATTAACGGAATAAACGATGCGGCATGGTGTTCTTTCCGACGTGAGGGTAGACACTTCGTGATCCAGATCATGGTTGATGATTTTTCAACTTCTTGTGCAAGGAGACTTCAATATTTTCCTTGCGTGTGGTGTGCATCGCCTTTCTTCGTTTTTATTTTCAGAAGTCTGGCTTACCAAAGCAGAATCTTCGTCCTCCAGATAAGACGACCGTCGAGATTAATGTGTAGCAGAGCGTCGTTTTAACGTAGGTTTTTTTATCACACTTCTGAATTGAAACGACAAAGATGAAAATAAATAGAAAATACTTAATTTACGCTTTTTATTTGGGCAGAGCTTTCCCTTACAATTATCGTTATAAACAGACACACCAAAATCACTGCTCCTCGCTTTTATATAGCTCGCCGGCTGGCGGCTATTTCACCCCCTCCGCTCAGAATTTGGCGGGGATGGCTCACGTGGTAGGGCAGTGACGTGGCGAGCTGGACTGCTGGCTGGCTGGCTGGCGTTGGCAGGCTTGCCTGGCTTTGGCTGGCATCGCTGGCGACATCTGGCGTTTTTTCACTCTTATACTTTACAGCGTCTTTCCAGTATTTACAGCTTTTTTTGTAAGAAAAAATGGAACAGCGCCTCTGGTGTGCGAAGAGGGAAGTATTTTTTTCCTTGAAAATTGACAATTTGAAATTGTCAAAGTTCCAGTTTACTTTACGTCTCAAATACAGAAAATTCGTGCTAAGGGTACTGTCCACTTTCTGAGCAAAGGTCTCCCTATATCCTGTGCTATATTTGACTTTTCTTTATTTAGTCATGCCTTTTTCAATACAGTTTTGAAACTAAAATTAAACAATGCGATAATACGGAACTGTAGTAGGTAGGGAAAAATAACATATTAATTAATAACTGTCCTGCAATTATTATGTTCACGTAATTGTTCTCCTAATTTGGTAGTAAGTTGTTTAAAATACGTTCATGATTAACGCCGTAATGTTGTGTAAAAGGTAAAAGTGAGGAAGCTCCGAAGTTATTTCATGGTACCTATATAATTTGTGAATCATTAAAAGGTTAATCATTTTATTGTTACCATAATATATTGAAATAGACCTAGTGGTTGTTGGTGGATTCGCGGAAAGTTAAAAAAAATCGATCGATTAACGTAAACAGACATGCATAATACTAAAAATTGACATTAATTTGCATCAACATATTTCAATGGTTTGAAATAAAATAGTGTTCTGACTATGTGTATTTTATTAAACAGTTTTTATAATTTGAAATATTGACGGCAGTCCTTTTAATTGGAGCAGGGTACACGCAGCCCTTTGATGACACCAAGACCATTTCAACAATTATACCAACCAGAAACAAGAAGAAGTTTTTGAACCATTCTCCACTCAGGTACCTAATTTTCAAAGTTGGTTGGGGTCCATTGAGCAGTATTTATAATTATCACGTCTGTACCTACTTCTGATGGAATATTCAATGAGAGGTTTTCTTTTTGGAGTTTAAAAAAAAAAAGTAGTTTCCAAGGACTCTATAGATGGCGTTGAACTGACGATGTTACTCTATGAAAAAGATGTATACCTTCATTTTTGCACAAATCCACGAGGCACAGACTTCTTTTCTTTTTCTCTTGGGACATTTTCTTTCTGGCGTGAAAAACTCATAAATTAAAAAGACTGGTAAATGAATATTTTTTTCTTTTTCCTTATTTTCAAAATGCCATTTGTGTAATGTGATGTGACTGACAATGACATGACATGTACTTTTTGTTTTACGATCGCAAAATTACATCCAAGTGAAAAAAATAAAAAAATGACGTGACGTTCGTTCATTGCAGTAACATATCAAGTTCAGCGCCATCTATCCATTGACTAGGGAAACCATAAAAAGAAAATCCCTCATTCTGACAAGAGTAATAAGCAATCTTTGCTGAAAAGTCGGAACCGGAGTTTCGCAAATGCCTATTTTGTCCCTGATGGCAGTACCTATTTGTTTGTATGGTTGTTGTTTACAGCCATACAAACAAATACCGCCCTATAAATCATGAGCGAAGCTCGAGATCCAAGGGACCGTCTTTATTATCTTGAGGCTCGATATTTGAGTTCAGAAATAAACATTTCATTTTAGTTTCTACCGAAATTGAAGTGCAGCACGTTTGTTCGCGCACTTTAGCAGTGTGCGTTCTACTTATCACGTTAAGATTCTGTTACACCGGCAAGGGCTGGTGCAGCACATTTTTACCGAACTAAGTCTAGTAATGTGCGAGCACAAATAACAAGCCCACTGTTCAAGTGTACGCGCACAAAAGTAGGCTTAGACTTGCTAGAGTAAGTCCAACGTTTGTGCCGCACAGTGGAATCGCATCTTTACAACTATGAGACCAATTAGTAAATTCCACCTACCTACAATTTAATAATACAAACGTATGCGTCACTACTTCATCGTACGCTATATAGTGGCTTGTTTGACCGCGTGACATACATTATATAATTATGTATATGTCATCTAATAACAGGTAGAATCCCGTTTCCCACTTTGATTGACAAATTGCAGTTTCTTCGTATGTTATTCAGAACAAATGCCTCATTGGATATTTGGAAATAATTATGTTGTTTTTTTTTGAGTTTCTACTTCCGGGTTAGCTAGGAGATTAATGTGCTTATCGATGGATTTGGACATCTTTTGTCTGATGGGACAACAAAAGACTACAGCTTTTAATTAACTAATCTGCAAGTTAATCAAATAATTTATCCTCACGATTTCGAACTGTGAACTTATTTAGTCACATTTGTCCTAATTCTGACTAAAATTATAATTGTAATAGTGAGTTTGTTTTTTACGCTTAGATTCTAAAATCGTTTTACAATTTTGAACAGAGATAATACGACTCATGGTGACATTGAATAGGTACGGATATAGTTTACTTTTAGCTAGTAAGTAGGTATGGTCATACCTACTTACGTGGCGTTGTGGCCGACCTTTAAAACGAGTTGGACAAAACCAACCACTAGTGGTCCACTTTGGCCCTGGATCAATGAAACTGGAAGTAGTGGGTGTGTTCGTGGTCTCAATTTAGCCCAGATGAAAAGATAAGGTCTAAGATGAAGCTCGCCCAGAAGCAGCTGAAACTCCTGCGCACCGATGCCATTAAAACTGGTTCCGGACTCCGACTGGATGATAGTGGCTAACCATGCAGCCCTAGTGAGGTCTACCAATGGAATTGCTCAGTCATCACCGAGGTTACAAGTAGCTTGTGATGCATGCCGTGGCCCATGGTAGACCGCTGGGAGGTGGATACCACACCACACCAGAATCATTATGGTTATATTTGGTGGCGTATTGATAACACAACAGGGTATGTGTACAACAGACCATTATTTTCAATTACCACTTCTTTCCCTCCTTGTAGTAACACATAATGACGTGCTTAGAGAGCGCTCGAGGCGTGTGGGAAAGCTCCTCGCATTTACATTGTGAAATCCTCCTTAGCGCAGATACGACTAGTTTGCAAAAATTCTTTTGCATAGCCACCCATATTCTGTTGTGTTGATATTTAAATTTCCCAGATTCAAGCATTTTGTGGTGTAAAACTAATGGGCGGATATACTTAGCCGGCTAAATAGCAGCCGTGTCTTTGACCGAATTTTCTATTTTCGTCTCTATTCGAAACATTTCCCGATTAACGGACTGCCGGCCGAATTCTTTTCTTAGATTTAACAAGGCATTATGTCTTCTTTTGTTTTTTTTGGTTATTGGTTACTTAGTAAAATTTTATTTCTTGAAAGAATGAAGTGGTAGTTAATTCCTTCAAGAAAGAAGAGATTTAGATTTATGTGGTCGTATGAGTTAGGCTAAGGCTAAATAAAATACTATACTTTCAAAACTACGTACCTACCTATATGTATATTTAATCATCATTCACCAGAATTATTGTTTAAACTTTGCGCTGGTTATGACAGGCTAGATTAAAACTTTAAAACAATTTAAAATAAATAATTCGTTGCCTCTGTTTTATAAAATAAAATTCAATTTGAAGCATTAATTTTTTATTTCATAAAAAATCTGTGTCAGCAAAGTTCATAATAACTCTTTGTTTCAACGATGAATTTATTTCGCGCAGTTTTAAAGCGTAAAACAAAACACAATCAGCTGATAATGTTCCAACTGGACTTGAGAGAGAGTAATGTTTTATTTTGCGTACATGACTAGTTTTTGCCTGCGACTTCGTCCGCGTGGAATTTAGATTATCAAAATAATCTGAATTTTAAGATGTTTTTGCTGCTGTAAAACGGAAAATAATAAACCGTAGCCACAAAATTAATAAACTGACATTTACAACACGGATTCATTTTTAGTTTTTAGGACGCTTTCCTTTAAACCTTGCACACAGAAATAGGAGCCCCGCAGCGGGGCTCCGTCGTCTAGGCCTTGGCTTGGCCCGTTTTTATTTGTACATTTCTCTGACTAATCAATCTATTTTAGTTTTTTGATTAGATTAATAAATGTAGTTTATATATAGGTACATTTTCAACAAATTAAGTTGTAATTAATAATCTTAAACCTGAATAAAAAAGAATCAATAATAAGAAAATTAGAAAATGTATTGTATAAATTTCGGCAATTGAAAAATAATGTCCATAGACTTTCTTGCCCGCCGTTCTTCTCCATAGAGATCTACGGTTTGGAATGACCACCTGCAGTAATTTCACAGTTATATGCATGTCTTGTGACTGGGGCTGTAGCACCATAACTATTTTAAACTACATATTTCATTTTATTTTGAAATTTCAAAAGTGCCTGTGAATGGAGTTTTTTTTTGTACCATGGTAAAATTATCAAATGTAATCTTCCCCACCCAGGGCAGGGCAGGAGGGACTGTCAGATTTCTACTTACTAAAATCCACGGTGTCCTTCAATAATCTCTGTACGTTCAGAGTCACATTAATTCATTAGTACCGCGACCCTGGCAGGCTTTGGCCCTCTAAGGGAGCCTCCGTCAATAACAGGAGTACTTGAAATAAATTATTTTATTTTGTACAGACGGCTTGTTTCAATTTGACTGTAGTAGATATTATGACAGTAATGTATGGGATGATATTATACGTCAGTGTTCTAGTTAAGTTATGTTGTCGATCGGTACGTTATCGTGCCGCAGGATGTCGTGCTCATCGGGTCGACGTTCTGACAGACCGCAACTAATTGTTATAAATTGTGTTGCCATATATTATACGGTGATAATGTTCGTCTGATGAATACATACGTATTTTCTGAATTTTCTTATTAATAACTTTTTTAACAGGTTTAGTCTAAAAGTTTTGTAAACTGAAAGTTTTATAGTAATATGTTCTTGAGAAATGTTTTCGTTTCCAGCATATATTTTGTAAAGTACACGTGTCCTTGGTGAAAACGAGGGATTAAAAAAACGACTTTTGTTACAATGTAGGTACAAATACAAAACATAATCAAGCCTGTAATCTCCGAACGGTTACAAAAAAGGGTGTTATGTACCCAATCTGTACTTAAATACACCCCAATATCACCAGTTATATTCAATTTCCATGTTATGGCGAGTCTATAGCCACCATCAGGCCCAAATCAGCACGCGTAGCATGGCGATTCTATCTCTATTCTACCAAGAAAAGACAAAGTTATTTATCGTTATTTCTACAAAGATCGACTGTTTTTTTGCACAAATATGACACCATTCGTATACTATTGAAGAAAAGAACGTTTATTTTTCATATTTTTTACATAACCATGCTTTAAACGATAAAAATATTGCTACGATCTGTCAATTTGTCTATTCTTCCGTCGACAAAACCCCTTTCTACGGCGCCATGCTACGCCTGCAGGACTATACGGCTGCTGATAAAAATGCCTTATATAAAACATAACAAAATTGATGCCTACGGGTATTACAACGTCTTAAATGTCTCGTCGTCTATGGAAGTCGTCTAGCGCCATCTCGTTCACTCAATGGAACAAGCATGGTTTTAAGGCGTTGTAATAGGGCCGTGATCAGGAAATTGCACCCAGTACCGTATGCTCAGTAGTATAAAATTTTGCAATAAACAAACGAGGCAGCATTTAAGAATTCATAAATCAGAATATACTGCGAGATAGTGAGTCATTATTTAGAAACCATCTTATACCAATAGTTGAAGAATTTAATCTAACCTCAAACTTTTTCTAAAGAATGCGTCCAATATATTTTCTTTGTTCGAATTGGACTCTAAGCTATTCGCAGCATTGCTTATTTTATGCAAGAAAATAGAACAAAATATTCACAATAAGGTATACTAAATATATAAATAAGGTATACTCTTAAAATGTATAAATTTTTGAATATTTTAGCTATAAATAAAAACTGAGACGTAAATATTGTAGTGCCTGTGAGAAGGTCGGCGTGGAATTGATTTCTGACCTCAGTGTAATTTTGTGATAAATTGTAACATGTCGGCACATGAAGTGTTCTTATTTGGCAAAGACACGAAAGATCAGGCTTCAGTAAAAAGGCGCTAAAAACAAATCAATCTACTACAACAGATTATCCTCCTGACCTAATAACATAACGTTTCGGAGTCAAAATACTTTAAAGGTTTAAATGAATCATGGCGGCATCCGCGGCATCTGACGTCGCAGCATCATTAATCAAGAAAGGACCACAAATTAAGAAATATTCATTTTCGTTCAGAATTCGCGGAACTTAATGAGAACCCGGCGCAAGAGGTCGCTTTTGTTTGTTTTGTTAATGCAAGTATGCTGGTTAAATAACAAAACATTAAAACATTGTGTGCCTGTTATGCTCGACAGTACTAGCAATGCATCCACATTTCGGTATCAACCGGTCTATCATATTGATGATTTTCACGTACAAAAAAGAAGTTTAAATCTTGTGGTGTGTGTTCTTAAAAAAAAACACCAAATAAAAGTACTCATAAGTCCCATCCTATATCAGTTACTACAAGTTAGTTGCTTATGGTAGTTACGAGTACTAATAAGAACAGAGCAGTATCTAAATGAACATTTTCATGAGGTAAGGCGTACGATGAAAAAAAATTTTTTTTCGAAAATACATTATTTCACTGCAAACCGCAGTATTAAATTGGAATATTTTTCAAGGTCACAATTAATTTAAAAGTGACAATAGTTCAATGGTACTGCAGAGTCAGAGGTCATTAGTTCGAAATATATTTGCACTTTGTATTCGTGAACCCATTCGCAGTGCTAACAAATATTGTTGTTTTGTAGATTAACAAAGAATACTATTGTAAATATATACATAACTAGCTTTTGCCAGCGACTTCACCCGCGTGTTAAACGAAAATTAGCCAACGAGAACGTAATATCGAGATAAAAGGTAGCCTATAATCTATTTAAGCCACTTTAAAATTCATCGTGCCAACCAGGTAGCGAGTCTGTCTTCAGGTAACCTTGACCCTGGAACGTAAAAGGCTATTGGACCAGGATTTTATTCTAAAGCCTGACAGTCCCTCCAGTCCCGCCCTGGTTGGGAGTACTCAATTGATGATTATTCACTTTAAAAAAAACTAAGTGTCAAAGGACCAGATTAATTTGGCCATTTTGGCGTTGGTTTTTCTTTAGTACTGAGTTACAAACATCCATCTATCCATCCAGAAGTTTGGCATAACTTTAATGTAAGACTAGTTATTTACATTACAGAAAGTAGCTTGAAATTCGGGCGGCGAGTAATGAGCGACTCGCTGTCCGATCTTGGACCATTCCCGGCTCGACGGTCCGTTGTGTTCCACGCGCGCCTCAAAGAGTGTCAGCACAATCACGGGGGCTTAGAGGGCTTAGAGTAACGTAAAGTGCTATTGAAGGACACCGTGGATTTTAGTCAGTACAAGTCTGACAGTCCCTCCTGCCCTGCCCTGGGTGGGAGAGATATTAACATGCAAAAAAAAAAACAGAAAGCACTTATTCATAAATTACTATCTACTTGTACATTAACTTGTAGCGACCAATTCAAGTGATGGTTTTGAAACATTATTGCTTAGAATGTAGTATAAGGTGTTACGTAGGATAAGTTGTGCCTGACCTACCCCACCCGGCGAACAACAGTATACATTCCAACGATGACACTTACAACGCAATAGCGGTAGTCTAAAGTTACGGAGGTGATTAAATGTGTCTGGGAATCAGTAAATTAAAGCAATACAAACATTCGAAATGTTTATAATATTACTCATAAGACGAGCAATTATTGAAAGTAGGTTTTTCTAATATGTACTTAACTAAAAGGTGTATCATCGAACATGACTTATAGATTATTTTAGACGTCATTTATTAATAATTGTCTCTTTAAGAGAGCGTAATGTCGAACTATCTTAGCACTAGTTGTTGCAACACAATCGTAGAAAAAAGTGGCTGTAGTTCTCGTAGCATCACGTAACAACAAGTGGTCGCAGCACTCGTAGCAACACGGTTGTAGCAACGCGTTCGTAGCAACAAGGTATCCGTAGCATACTCGTACGTAGCAACGCGTTCGTAGCGACAACTATAGTCGTAGTGCACGTAGCAAGATGGTTGTAGCAACGCGTTCGTAGCAACAAGGTGTCCGTAGCATACGTAGCAACGCGTTCGTAGCGACAACTATAGTCGTAGCGTACGTAGCAAGATGGTTGTAGCAACGCGTTCGTAGCAACAAGGTGTCCGTAGCATACGTAGCAACGCGTTCGTATCATCGAACATGACTTATAGATTATTTTAGACGTCATTTATTAATAATTTGTCTCTTTTAGAGAGCGTAATGTCGAACTACGAGTATCTTAGCACTTGTTGTTGCAACACAATCGTAGAAAAAAGTGGCTGTAGTTCTCGTAGCATCACGTAACAACAAGTGGTCGTAGCACACGTAGCAAAACGGTTGTAGCAACGCGTTCGTAGCAACAAGGTGTCCGTAGCATACGTAGCAACGCGTTCGTAGCGACAATTAGTCGTAGCGCACGTAGAAAGGTGGTTGTAGCAACGCGTTCGTAGCGACAACTAGTCGTAGCGCACGTAGCAAGATGGTTGTAGCAACGCGTTCGTAGCAACAAGGTGTCCGTAGCATACGTAGCAACGCGTTCGTAGCGACAACTAGTCGTAGCGCACGTAGCAAGATGGTTGTAGCAACGCGTTCGTAGCAACAAGTAGCTGTAGCACGTGTAGCGACACACTTTCATAGGCTCGTTTAGTTCTAGCAACAAGTTCGTGTTTATAAAAAAAACTAGCAATGCATTCTAAATAACTGAATATATTATGTTTAAAAAAACATGAATATTTTCTACAGACATATTTCAAAACTGGAGTTTTTCTAAACCTCGGTACGGCCATATATTGTTCATTCATGTATTTTAAACTAGGCGGCACGGTTGGCGCAGTGGCTGAGCGATTGGGCGTTTTTCCATTAGCCGGCCCGGCACCGGCACGACACCGGCATGGTCGTGCACCGGCACCGGCGCCGGCGCAGGGGCTTCGTTTTTCCACTGCGCCGGTTCATGTCGGTCACCCGGTGAGTGGTACAGTACTCACATATACAACTACAACGTGTAGATATGACAATAATCTTATTATCTCTTATTTTTACATATCTACGACGCCAATACAAAGCAGAGACTTCAAATTTTGGATTCATCCAAAGAACCACAAACCATATTCGAGTCTCTGCACCTCTGTTCCGCACCCTCCTACGCGACTCACGTCCTCCTACCCACTCACGCACTCACACGCACTCTGCTACAATCCATACCATATACAACCGACATGCAGATTTGCCGGTAACTAAGAAAAAGTCCAAAAGTGAAACAATGTATAAAAAAAACTTTCTCATACTTACAACATATTCACAAAAATATAATATCCTATGCGTCTCAATCTAGAATAACGTGTATGTTTACTTGGTAAGACTAACAGTCACAAAAGCAGGTATTTTTTTTAGATTTCGGATTTACTGATACTGTAACGCAAAATCGTTTAAAGATTAAATATATATATAAACAATATATAATAAATATATATATATAATAAACAATAATTTCGAAGCACCTATTGTATTCAGAATTTAGTAAAAAGAAATCAATAATGTTGGTTTAACAATGCAGGCTACCGATGTGGATTCAAAGATAGTCCTCAAACCCTTTCTATTATGGAGGCCGGGTTTATCAAACGATCCCCTAAAGAGACTCCTACGCACCGAATACATATATTATTCAAAAGTTAAGAAGAAATATAAAAGATTAAAATTTGTTGAACGCTATGCTTGTTCCCTTGAGACTTTAACTATAAAGTAGCGACTTGAGAAAACTTAAACATATTTATTTAGAGATGCAACTAACGAATTATCTTACATGTGCGTTGCGAAAAGTTTTTTTTTTTTATATTGTGTAGGTATGTCTTGACTGAGATACTTTAAAAGTTGGTTTTATCAATACTGTAATCTATGGCTGCTAAGTGCTAAAAACTGAAAAAAATCGTGATTGGTTCTGAATCAAAGGGTGATTGATGTCAGATGCCCTTAAGGCTTGACTAAGGGCACTATGCTCAAGAGATCGATCATAGGAAAAATATTAGGACTGGCCTGTTGGTCTAGTGGTTAGTGACCCTGACTGCTATGCCGAAGGTCGTGGGTTCGATTCCCACCCAGTACAAATGTTTGTGTGATGAGCACGATCATTTGTTCTGTGTCTGGGTGTAATTTATCTATAATATGTATGTATTTAGAAATATATAAGTATGTTTATCAGTTGTCTAGTACCCATAACACAAGCTCTGCTTAGCACTGGACTAGATGGCCTTGTGTGATAGTTGTGAAATATTATTATTATTATATTATTATTATTATTTAACGAGTCACAGCACTGCTAAACGTCATGACGATACACAAAAAGGAAACAACTGAACACGCAAGTTCTTTTCTCGAGTTCCTGAAAGGGTTAATAGTGTCCTTTCTAGTGTTCTAGTGAAGAAAAAAGGCTTCATCCACATTACCGGAAACACGATCTATTCCGAGAACGATGATTAATATGCATTATTGCATTCGAACCTTCATTTCCTTTCATTGACTCATTTGATGATAATGATCGGAAATCCGGAAACCACATATTTATATCGTAGTCTATACTTTTGGACGTTCCGTTTTATCAATAAGGTTTTCAATGGCTATGTTTTTTTTTGTGCGACCTGGCGAGACCTGTAATGGAATCTTCTTCCATCTCACTAATGCAATACTCGATTCGAATTCGATTCTTTTTGGTGCGGGTGGGATTTGCCTCTACAGGTCTATCCCGGGCAACGGTAGCTCGCACTAACAGCTGTGGCAGTTCAGCGATCTCACTGGCGGTGGTATCACCAGTAGGTCGATGGCGCGTCGTGTTCCACCCTCGCCTCAAAGAGCTTTTAGCAAGCTTTTAGAAATTTTAGCAAAAGGGCCAGAGCCTACCGGGTCGCGGGACTGTTTCTTCAGGTAACCGTGACACTGGAACGTAAAGGGCTATTGAAGCACCGTGGATTTAAGTCAGTACCAGTCTGACAGTACCTCATACATGTCCTAGGCATGAGGACTCATTTGATGATTTTACCTCCATAAAAAAAGAAGCCTCACCTATGCCTAGCTCGCGATCATCATCCTGTTGGAGACATACATCGAACGGATTTTACTGAACTCCAATATACTTCTGCGTCAGCTCGTTCCATCTAAATGTCAATAAAATCATTTTTACCTTTGTGCTAGATGGAGCCAACCCAGCCATTTTGCAATGAAAAAAAAAACCTGGCGGACGAATTCTTCCAGTGCTTTTCATTCCACGACATGGAGTACAGAACTTGAAGGACGTTCTATGTTTTCAACGTCTAGCCTTCATTAATTGTATTGTAGTTTTCGCAGAAAACGGTACCACTATATGTACTTACTGTTTGAATCAGGTATAGCAAAAGATTTACGTGGTGAACGTACCACTTTGTTTCTAAGTACAGCTATCAGCTCCGTATAAACTTTTCCATTAAGTTTATACCCTACCTAATGTTAGCTTTCATAAATCCTATTAGTCAACTAACATGACGTTCGACTTACATGTGGGTCATGTACTTAGAAATTGGTGAACAACCGGTGGTACTCGTTAGTCATCACCACACGATGCGAGGAAAATATGATAACAGTTATTACCGTATTTTTTTTACATTTCTGTAAAGTTTAATAAGTGAAACATAGAATATGATGCCTGGTGCATTTTAAAGATTTGTGAGTTGCTAGTAGGAGCCTTGTGATTGTATGACTCACAGTTCAGCAGCTTCCGTTCTCATTTGACGTTTTTTTCTATATTGTCTTATCCAAGGTTTCAAATGTGAGTGCACCGCATTATTTTTTTAGCTGTGTCTAGTATCTTGTAGTCATAGACATGAAAAAGTAAAGCTATAGGTACTTCATTATACATTATTTTATGTGACCGCTACTGATTCATATTATTATTATTCAGACAGCTTTATTTTCCCATTCCTTTTTTAGCAGTGTACTGCTATAAATTTCATGCTACACAGAACCAAAAACCTGTATGTATGTGTACTGTCAATAAAAAAACAAAAGCAGCTTTGATGTCAAAAATCCATCGCAGTTGATTACCAAACTAATGGAAACTGTTCTGTTTGAATGGTGTATTTTCTTTTCTTATAGACTGATGTGATTGAAGTTATCTACAATCATAACATTTAGCTGATATCCTGTTTTCTTCCGCACCTACATAACAACAGACTACACAAACATGCATTCGATAAATGTTTTAAAAACATGTGTGGCGTCGTGATTAGTATAATAACAATCCTCAGTCGTGGGTCAAAGTCACGTTGCGCCGGCGCCTCAGCCATCACTCCTAGGCACGTAGTATTCCATATGTGAAAACTGCGTCGGACATACCGTACGCTATTTTTAAATGTCCCTATGTGTGAGTGAAAGGTTGAAACGTCTGACATTAATTACGGATAGTTTAAAAGTTCTAAGAGAGTTTCACTTGTCTCAATACAATTTGCAAAAGTAGATGCTATTATATTGTAGCGTATTTCAGTTAACTGTAACTTAGCAGACAAATATTTCTCATATATCTTCAGGACTTACAGCCGGAGCGACTTTCGCCATGATGCAACTACGAATATGTTGAAAAATTTACAAAATTAGGAAAAGGCTGCAATGTAATAAAATAGAAGGTAATGGGTAATTTCGAACCCCTTTTCAGTTTCAAAGAAGCTTTGCAATTCTAAAGTATCCACCATAACAATTTGAGCAATGAAATGCACCTTTGTTAAAAACAGTAGGTAAGGAAACACTGCTACCTTGTTCATCACTGCAGTGCTCATTAACAAAACTATCTATCTACCATATATGCAAGTCACGTGTCGCCGATATAATCTTGTACTTTTTTGAAGACCATTTCCTTTGAAACAAACGTCATTCTTAACACTAGATTTTCTATTCTTTTTTAATTTTACGACATTTTGAATATAAACTTTTTGAGGAGCTCGTGGCTAAGTAATAAGGGCCGCACAGGCCAATCTTCTGGGTCAAGCCGCGCTTGCCGAGGTGGGTCTGTGGATGGGTGACCATCTATCATTGCGAGTCTCCTCTGTGCCTCGGAAAGCACGTAAAGCCGTTGGTTTCGGCTGTCATTTGTAGATCTTTGACAGTCGCTACTGTTAGTCAGAAGCTCTAAAGTCTGACAACCAGTCTTACCATGAGGTATCGGATTACCCAGTTGCTGGGTTGTGGAGGTCCGACAGGCAGTCGCTCCATGTAAAATACTGATATCCAGCTCAATCTGGTTTGACTGGAAGCCGACAGCCGTTGGGAAAAGGCAGGCAGAGAATATTAACTTTTTAAATATCATCATTTACTCTTGCTCTATACACTTTACTGCATTGCAAAAAGGCAATTAATTTTACAAAAAATTGTTTTAACTGCCTTATTTTGATTGATACCTTAAAAATGATTAACCAGTACCAGTAATACCAGCGTTGTTATTTCATGCATAGACATAGAGAAATATGATAAGTTATATCTAGGTATATCTTATGCTACCAGCGAGATTTCAAACGGTATAAAAGCTAGTATACACAGCTCCTCAGCGATTCTTCTTTACATTTTGTATGATAGTTCGTCATTGTTACCGTTGAGGGAAATCATATGCTCAATCATCTATCATTAACGGTCAGTTCCTTGATTTAGTTCTTACAATATCTTAAAATTTTTAAGGACTGGTTGTATATTATCATTTCAAATAAGACTTTGCTGATGATGATGAATCATAAGTTTGATCAGTTTTCCGATTAATAAAATAACTGACCAAGAAAACTAATGTGACACGGTATTCAATTGAAACGTGAGAAATACTCATATACCATACAATGTGCTGGCGTATGGTTCTTTATTAACATCCAAGTTTAGAATGAGTCCATATAAGTGATGAAACATAGTCAATTGTGCTGGTCGGTCTACCTGTCTGTCCAAACACAGTGGGTATGCTAAACTACCGCATTATAGGACATTACTGTGAACTTGCCTGTTTCCTTAAACTGTCGGTTTTTCCTGTTTGTTCGTGAACATCCAGACGCTCATGTTATGTTTGAACGTAATTTGAATTGTCTTTACTGAAATTTATTTCATGACTTTATGACTTATGATGTATTTTGAACTGTGGTCTCATTTATTTTGCTCTGTCATGTTTAATCCCATCTCCAGAAATTCAGTGTGAAAATGTGTAATTATTTTAGTTTCATACCGTATTGCACATGGAGATCAGAGGTCAAGATCGTTCGTTCACTGTTTTGTTTTGTTCTTGATTCGTACGGTTTGAGTATTCAGCCGGTATGTGTCTGTATTTTTCAGTAGGTAAATTAAATTCAAACTGACTATCAGTTTGAACTTAATTTACCTACTGAAAAATCTCTGTACAAAAGTTCATCAAAATCGGTTTGGCAGTTGAGGCATTTATGAGTAAGTGTTACACCAAAAACCTGTATTATAAGGGTGCTCACACATCTATCGACGCGGAATCGGATTTTTCCGATAGATGTGTGAGCACCCTAAATGAAAAATATAATGTTATAAATGAGAAAGTAAGTTTTTTTGACTAGCTTCTGCCTGCAAGTTCGTCTAAATTACCTGACTATTCTAACTTAAAATATTTTTTTCTTTTAAGTTAGTTTTTTAATATCTAAAATGATAATGAAATGAAATACTATTCGAAAATTCGCATTATTTTTGTATTTAAAAACGCCACAAAAAACAGGCTGGTTTTTTTTTTTTAAATGCAGGTCAACCCTATTAGGGTAACAAATTAAAACGTTTACTTTTCTTCAAAATGGTGCCTGTTAATTTCTGAATATTTTATGCCAAGCTTAATATTTTAGATCCTTGGTGGTAGGTGGGAATACTACACGTTAGGTCTTCTAAAATGCAATCATTGGCTGATACTATTTTAAATTACATAGTCATCAGTTCTATTGAACAGGTCATTGTAACTCAGGAAAGACTTAGAAAAGCCATTTTTCTTTAGCTGCTGATTCATTCGCACTGAATGTTTTGTTTACATTTTTATTACTCACTATCGAGAATCGATTCTGCTGATGCAACAATATTAGCCAACATAAATCTTTATAACGTCCTTCATGTCACACTGTCATCGTCAATGATCGTCGTATCGCATGATTAGAAAGGAAATGAGATTATAATTATGAGAAATATAATAAGTAGTTTATTTAATGCGTATACACACTTTCTGATTAATGGATTGATGATTGGATTGTGTCATTGCATTTCCTTTACATTTAGCAAACACAAATAGATTAACTGTAATACTTTTCTGTATCTAGGATTCTAGGCCTTAATAGGAGGAATGTTTTTAATTACATAATTAATGTTATCTTAAATAATGTTTGTAGTTAGAATGAGGACGTGAATAAGGTCGATTTTCGGTCTTATTTCTAAACTTTATACTCCCATCAAGATGAGAATGGTGCCTGGAATGGCCTATAAAAATGTGGCCCTACTTTTAACTTTAATGATTCAATGAGTAATTTCATTCGTCAGAAAAATAGGTTACGATCTATTTTAGCCACGCAAAAATGGCCATTGTTTACATTATTGTGTTAGTAGTCAATATGCAACCGCCTCATGTCTAGACCAGATGTTATGTTCTGAAACTAGTCGCGTCTGGAGCTTACCTAGTTACTGCGTGTCTAGACGACACAGGGAACTTTATAGGGAGCTCGTTTCGGTAAAACAAGCCAGATTTGACCCCTTTGACTCACCTTTTGAATCGACTTCAAAAAACGGAGGAAGTTCTCAATTCGTCGGAATGTTTTTTTTTTGCTATTGACTTCTTTGGTTTTTTACTAAAAAATACTGAGGCCAAAGCTGCAGGAACATTGACGTTAATTTGATGGAAAAAATCGTTCATACATTAGAGGCGCTTTTTCATTTTGATACTTCAAGTATGAATGTAAGTAAATATATAAAAATCTTGTGCTAAGGCCTCTGTTCGGTAATATTGAACTTTTACACATTGAAGTTTTTTTTTTCACATTTTAGTGTTAATTGAACGCATTGAGCTGCAGACTAATAAAAGTTCCCCCAAGCTTGTGCACAAAGACCCCAACAGAAGCTGCGTACAGGCACAAAAAAACAAGTCCGAATGAAACTGGGGTTCGATGTTCCGCAGCTAAAATATTATGCTAATGGTTGTCCTTGGCCATATTATGCAATCACGAATTTTTAGGCATAATTATCTATGACTAAAATTAAAATCGTTTTTTTTTAAACTTTGTGTCACCCGTGTTGCCATAAAGAAACAACTGTATAAACTTATAACTAAATTTTTAAGTATCAGAACTGACAGATGTCACTTCTTTAGTGTTAGTTTTTTTTTATTATTTAACTAAGGAAATGTCATATTTATAGGGCTGCGTTCATTAATGTCGTTGGATCTCATCTCTTGTATGAGAAAAGAAAGGGACAACGCATAAAATACCGTGTGTTGTGTAGGGGCAGCCTAACAATGGTTACCAACCTAACTACTAAATTATGCGATATGTGTGAACTACAATATTCTGTCAACCTCTGAATTTATGAAAAAGGAAAAAATGCAGGTGTTATATTCTGTTTGATTATATAACAATGATTGATTTTTTAAATGCGTGTATCTTTTTCGTTTTAATAATGAAGTACAAAATACATAAAATAAAAAAAAAACAGTTTGAAAAGTCTACGGCCATGAAATGAATATAATTATTATGTAAGTCACAATGCACTGTCTTTTTTTATGGGTTGGTTATATTTATGCATTTTAAACACGCATGTAAGGTTTGACTGGTTAAGTAGGTAAGGTTTGACTGACGCGATGACGTATGTTTGACAGATTTTAGGAAAAAGACAGTGACAACCCTAGGATGACGAAGCGGCCGCGCGCCGGCCGTCCCGATCCAAAAGTTTTGTAGTCAGTTCGCGCGTGGTCGCGACGGTAGACGCGAGACGAGCGCTGCGCTCATGGACACTATTTTTTTTTCGTTTACGATAGTCTCGTACTAAATTTGAATTTCGATCGAAACAGTGTGTTAGTTCAATTAAGTACTACCCCTATTGTACGTATAAATTGATAATAGTGTCTATTTTCATGTTCCATTTATCGATTTTTTGGCAACTCCTTAGAGAATTAGATAGCTTCATCATTTTTGAGTACCAGTTCATTGGATCTATGGTCTAAGTGTGAATTTTACAAAGTTATTAGTGCTTTCAGTGTCAGCTGTGTAAGCTTACTTGCTATCCCTCTCCGTTAAGTAGAAAGGGAAAGGAAGGCCGAGTGTTAAGCAAGCGTTGTTTTGTTTTCATGATTTTCTTTGCTGTATGTAAAAGTAGAGCGGATTAAGAAAATGTAAGTGTTGCGAATTGAGCTTTTTATCATTTAAGTTTTGTGCTTATTTTCTTATTTTTATTTATGTAAACTGTGTTGTTGACAAAATGTTGACTGTCAACAGTGTCATTTTTGACAATAACAAAGCAGTGTGACTCCTAACCTTTCTTTTTCTACTATTTGTACACTGTCATCTAGTAGTGCTTACTGAATTAGTTAGCGTGTTGTGTTATGATTTATTTGTAGATCACTCTCGGTCATGTGGCGGCTCCAATTAGACTTGAGTTCGTTTATAAATAGTCTCCACTTAGGATCCCTTGCACGTTACTTGCGCCAACGACTAACTAAGCTTCGTATTATTACACTTATCATTCAAAACTTTGGTTGAGAGCTTTTAAAATGTTGTCAAACGTACGGTAAACAGCTAAGTGTTTCAACCGTTATCATAACACTTAAAGCCTTTTACATGTAGCTTTGTCTCAAGCATTGTTTGTACTTATTCGACTGTTTTAATGTGGACATTATTTCTTATTAGATTATTCATAATTTTAGGCATACGACACTACTTTTGGATGCTTGAAAAGGGTTTATAATACCTGCTCTATACATATTATTAATTTAGGGAATTAATTCTGTCTATATACTGGATGAAATGCCGTTGTACCTACAATATAATACAGTTTAGGTATGGTATATGATATCCGATTATGTCATTCAGCTATGTAACAAAAAAAAAAAAACATACTAAATACAGATCTAAATGACTAGGTTAATGACCCACATAGCCATAATATAGGTGTTGTATGTATATTTATATTGAATGGCCAGAACAATGATTTTAAAAATAGTTTCTTTGATGTTTACCTGCAAATCGCAGATTGAATATATCACTGCGATTAATTCAAATATACATTTTAGGTATGTGAATTTGTATTGTAAGCTACTCATAGAATACATTGATAATCGAACATCCATAACGTACCTAATTGTAAATCAATAGAACGCAGCCATAAATTTTAGTTACGATGACGTTTGATATGACAGGTCATTCTTGACAGATAAGTTGCATTTGACAAAATGGCGCTAATGTTGAAATAGTGACATAATTAGTAAATCCTAGGAGATGAATGATTTAATACAACCATACCAAACTATTGTATCGTTTAGAAAAGATGATTCAAATCCCATTAAGACAATACAAGAACTTGCATTCAAGTTTGACTACATTGCGGTTTTTGTTTGAACGACTGCATTCAATGTCCTTTAATGGTCCGCAATAAAACGCAAATCGAATGCATTTTTTTGCATCGAATAACTAATAACGCCTGCAGGTCAACCTACCCGAATCTTTAACAATTGAATATTAACCTTCTTGTTTTGTGAAAAGGCTGAAAATCTATTGAAGAAGATTGACAGAATATGGTACTCGTAGCTTGAATAAAAGTGGCTTGTACATTGCGACAAACGCCATTTTATTGATAACCTATGAATGAAATCTTTAAAATTGAATAATTAATCCTTCTGAAAGTGATGGTAGATGTTAGTTTGATTGATTTCAAACGAAAGAAATAAAGGACATTAAAATAACCAACTTAAGTTTAATGAAACACTAGCGTGAATAAATTGCAAGGAAAGGAACCTTTACCATTTTTTGCAGGGCTTTAATTTTTTTACCTGATGTTTAAGTAACTCTATGGTACCTAGTTGATTTGGCTAGATATTGTAAATGTACTGGAACTCAGGATCTTTTTATAATAATTAATAAACATACTACGTATAATTCAATCATGGGCCTAGCCACGGTGGGGCAGGGTGGGGTGCTTGCCCCATCCTGACTCCGACTTGTTAGGTGTCTTTAAACCAAAATTAAATAACGTAGGTACATTAAATAACCAACCTTTTTTTCCTGATGTCTAAGTAACCTCACACTCGTATGAATTGTCAGACGGATAGATATCTAGAATTTTGCCCCATCCTGAGCACCTATGTAATGATCTAGAATTTTGCCCCACCCCATGCACATGGCTGGCTACGCCCATGAATTCAATTAATGCTACATTTTAATAACAAATACAAAGGCTTGCTGATAAATGTCTGTACCTAATAATTAATTTTGTTTCATTAGCTTATTCTCATTAATATCTCTTTATTAAATTATTACTTACTAGCTGTTGCCAGCGGCTTCACCCGCTACAACTCGAAAATTATCCCACGGGAATATAAAATTCGTATAAAAACTAGCCTATGTGTTAATCCAGGTTATAAACTATCTGTGTACCAAATTTTAGCCAAATCCATTCAGTGGTTTTTGCGTGAAAGAGTAACAAACATACCTATAAACACATACACATACATACATCCTCAAAAACTTTCGCATTTATAATATTAGTAGTACAAACCAGTTTGCAAGCATTTCCTATAATAATTCTCCTTTGATTCATACAAAGTGTACACAAACAATCTATCTGTTATATAAGTATAAATGAAGATTTATGTTAAGGGCGCAGGTGTTATCTCAGAAATATAATGAAGTACATACTTACTCTCTCTACTGTTATCAACACACAATGTTCTGAGCAGCAATATCAGTCAATATTAAGTCGCCCTGTGAGAGCTTCCCTTATCTGGATTTCCTGTTTCAATGCTACTCTTGATAGTTACAAGTTAATGATCTCATATGGTCCTCTATGCGTTCATTTAATACCTGAGTCCGATGCTATGGAATCTAATTTATTTACAATGTCAACAACATTACTTACTAATGTAAAAAACAAACTTGCTCAGTTTACATAAGGTGCAAAGAATTTCTTTGTGCTTTGTTAACTAAGAATATCATGAAAATCAACAAAAATATTTCTTTTGTTTCAGAAATCGCTTCGATATCTTGTGTCCACAAGCATATTATAAGTTTATGAACAAAGATAGCGCATCGCCTCACAAGGAAATTACACAGCATCCTTTGATAACAGGAAGCTATGTCGAAAAAGCATTCTCTGTTATAACAGTATTGACGAGAAAACCGACACTGCTCACCTTCTAATGATAATATGGTTAGCTGACGCATGTATAATACTGCAGTTCCACAATGTCAGAATCGCCAACTTATCACACTCCCAGAAGTTCAAAACTCAATCTCAGTGCACAACCGACCTCATCCAACATGGATGACATCACAATGACCACCAGCTCGCAAACTTCATGTGTGGTGGCCAACATCGACAGAGTGGCACACGACAATCATTCCAATGATAATTTAGAACAAGTACATAAATTGACTGACTTAGATAGATGTAGGATACTTAATAAAGAAAAATTCGAATGCCAACATGAGTCTGAAAGACGATGCTCTGCCACAGATCGTCCCTGCCACAGAGCCTCCGAACGATACGTATTGCATAACAAAGAAGACGTATACGGAAAAGAATCGATTACCAGAAAGAGGGTTGAGGTTGACGAATGCGGCGGTTCAAGGCGGGCCGCTAATTTGAAATTTAAATGTAGTCGAGATGCACAGGAGTGGATGGGAGCGATCGGGAGGACAATGGGCGTCCGAGATCACGTGCGCGCGCTTGCCGTCGTGGGGCTGCTCCTGGCCGTGCTGGCGACGAGTGCAGCGGCGCCCGCGCCTGCTCGCTCCCGGCCCACGCGCAGTGAACACCAGACATTTGCGGTAAGTTTTTAAAAATTACCATTTACATTAATGATTACATTTTATCATGATTACACAGCAGACGCAGTCCCTCAGTCTAGTAGTCGCGTTTTGCAAGGGCTATACAACAATTTTGTATGACAATTTTCCCAATGCCCGCTCTATAGGTTCTTTTAAATCTCTTTGAATGGGTCCTATGATTTATAATAAGTAGGAAGATGTAGCCCGTCCTAGTTCATGCATACTAAAGAGTTAGATACGTGTATCCTGAGGTTTCGTAAACTTCAATCCCTTCCTTTGCGCGCCGGAAACGTGCTGCTTATTATACTGGCATTGTTTGTGTTATCTCAATCTGTCTGATTTACCAGACAATGTCTTTCTTTACGTTCGTAGTCATTTTTGACTCGCACAGATTAAATGAGCTTTTTTCATACAAACCATTAGCTTTGTTTAAACAGACCATTTGAAACTCTAGAGCTAAGCGATTGTTCTATATGATAATGTGAGTAGTCCTAGATAGATGCTCATAACCATTTATTGAACAGGATGAGGATTCCGTTCTAGTATCATGAATGCGACCTATGACGGTATGGGCACCTTCTATTACTTTTATTATTCGTGTAGTAAGTCGGATCACGATTACAATCGTGATGTTATATAAGTCCTCATGGGATGCGTCAGTAATGTTCGCAATGAAGGTTTCCCTTCGCCCGGAGAATGTTTGATTCTCCCTTAGAAGGGACCGTTATCCACTGACGGATTAACGACCATTCTAAGGCGTATTTCTACTGAGTGCAAGTAATATGGGGACAAAAAGCTGGCGTGTCGTATTAGATTACTGGCAGTGACAGACGGACGGACCGTTTGGGAGGAGATTAATGGGCTAAGTGACGAGTGGGAGGCATGCCTGTAGTCCTCCGCGACTCGGAAGACATCCCGCTCATTTATTTCGTGGACCGTTACAAATAGTGAAAAATTCGACTAATTTTATTGGGGCCAAGCGACAGCTAGTCCTGTGGGAGACACGGGTTTTCTACTCGACTTAATGTTTATTATTACCCGATGTTTCTTACGATATCGATACATTTCCACTACATATACAGCTCGACATAAAAATGTAGAAAACCGGAAGTCGCCACTGTCTTCGCGCTACCAGCACTTTGAATGATTTTATTTTAATTTTGATCACTTATTACGTTAGTTTTATGGCACGATAATTAATCTAACAAACCTGCGGTCTTTGTTTACATCAAATATCAAAGATTTTAAAACGCTGTCAGAAATAAAAATTTTAGTTCCGTTCCTACATTTTTATGTCAAGCTGTAGTTCTTTTGTATCACAAAATGATCTGATTAAAACGCCAACATCGAAAACTTTAGTTGCTACGATAATTACATTTACCTTCTATTACGCCACCCAAAATTTCTTAATCCGAACACAAAAATAGATTACAACGAGATAAATGAGTTAGGTCGAACGGGATGAGTTGAATCAGATTTGAACCCGCTTTAATTACAGTTTAAACACGGCGTGACCGCGATGTTAACGGCTTCCTGCGCAAGCGCATATAGGCCGTGTTTGTGTTTAACTTAGTTATGTAAGTGATAACTGGTCCATTGCAAGCAAGGAGGTGTAGGTGAATGGAGAAATGAGAAGGTCTATAAATTATGTAAATACCAAAGAGGTACGCAACACTGGTCATTTACCTTTTAAACACGTTCCATTTTTCCTCATATTGCTCATATTCCTTGGATATTAAAAACAGGATTTGCATGTTTGAACACCCCATTATTGATTTTATTTGATATCAAATAGTAGCCCCTCCTCTCTACTGGAATCAACTATTAGTAAACCTAATTTATTTGTTTCGTGTATACAGTGCAGGAAAACTGGTGTTATACGTAATGCTATGAATATTTCCATACCTTGTAATTACCCAGTTCTTATTATGACACTAGTTTTACCTACGTACCGGGTATTTTCACAATAATTTCACTCTCAAGTGGAAGGAAAGATGGTAAATAAATCCGGGGCAATCATAAAATTAAAAGAAGCCGAATAACAATGAAATTTTCGATATTCTCCAGCATTATATAACTTTCCAGTAATTAATAAAACAGGGTTACCTAAGGTTTAATACACAAACCAGATGACATTTATCTTGTAGTAAAATCTAAGAAGAAACTGTAGATAAATGAATGAGAAAACGTACTTGAAGATGATAGGTTTAAGAAAGAAGAGTAAAACTAGAATAATAATAATAATATCCCACAACTATCACACAACGCCATCTAGTCCCAAGCTAAGCAGAGCTTGTGTTATGGGTACTAGACAACTGATAAACATACTTATATATTTCTAAATACATACATATTATAGATAAATTTACACCCAGACACAGAACAAATGATCATGCTCATCACACAAACATTTGTCCTGGGTGGGAATATCAGATACATCATGTGGATTTGCAAAGTCCCGCTACCACTTTCTTTTAGTCTGGTTTTGATGCCCAAAGAACGGTTTTTGGGAGCTCATGTCCAAATAAAACAGCAGCATGAGTCGATCTTAGGGTGAATGGATGAAGAGACAGACTCCTCGATCTGTATTGTCCCTCTCTTTTACACGCTTGTCACCAGATTTGCTGCCTCTCTGTTTATAATAACATCAAGATCTTTATGAAATTAGACTTTCAATTATTTTTAATAGGCTAGATGCCTAAAAAAATGAAATTAGTCTGTCTTTTAGATTATTCAAAAATAAGGGACACGTATTTTTTTATTATTTGTAAATTAGACCAAAAATGACAAAGATATAGACTATTAAAGTTACGTGTGACGTCACGATGCGTGACATTTTTCGCACAGAGTGACGTCACAGGTAACTTAAATAGGCTATTATCTTTGTTATTTTTTGTTTAATCGAAAAAGAAAAAATACGTGTCCAATATTTTTTTATATAATCTAAAATACGGACTAAATAGAATGTAATTATTTTTACCCTGGAAACTACCCTATTCTGAATCTTTATTAACCTTTATAACATTATCATAATTCTAAATTGCTAGGACATAACGTTCCATTTGTTGACACCAACACAGAGCCAGTGCAGTAAAGGTGCAATCACGACACGTTTACTTTCCTCCGTCCAGTTTATTACCGGCCGGGCGTAGGAGGAGCGGGTATTGTAGTCACAATCTGCTGAGCCCTGAGTGCCCAGTGTAACTTGCTCAGTGCTGATTAACGGAACAAAATTCAAATCGTACGGATTTACCCGTCGTTGAACGCAACTCAGATACTGCGGGTCTACTCTCTATAATCCGCCAACAAAACTACGGGCCCGTACGAAAGTAACTCAAAACTTTTGAGTGGGTCCTACTCCCAGTTATGAATTCATAAGCTGTGACAACACATAGGGAGTCGGAACAACTACCAAATCATGTTGTCACCAATTTTAGATCGTAGCACTAACTAATATAATGTCCGTAAGTGATAAAGAATGAGAAATGCCCGAAACGTGCTCATAGTACCCCTGATCCATTGCTTCGCAACAGCTTCGCAATAAAAATATGATGTAGGAGGTTCGTATGGATGCTTAAATATGTCCGACCCATTGGTTTTGGCCACGGATAGCAGGCAGGCGTCATACAATAATATCTGTGCCTGCTTTTTCGCTATCCCTACATCAACAGTTTCACTCGGCAGACACTGCCCAGCAAGAGATCTTCAAATAAAAAAAATGTAAATCCGAACTTGTATGACTATAGCTTTTTTAGTTTTCACACACCTATTTTCGAACTTGACGTTTCTGGGCTAAATATTAACAATGACAGATATTTCGACCATTTTCCTCATTTGGTTCTAACTGCATGGATATAAAAGCATTTAACAATGACATAATTGTTTAAAAATAAACGTTTAACGGGAATTGGTTTCATTATGGGGTTATCCTCCTATTGCATTAAATCCCTTGTAGGACAAATATTAAAATTAACAGCTAGAATTGTAGTGTACTATAAACTTAAGTATTGAAAATATTGACACTCAACAGAAAAAAGTCTCACGGTTCAACCTTACATCATTTTGTATCAAACGGAATTAGGCTAATAATTATAGAAAGAAAGAAAGAAAGAAAAAGTTTTTATTTTACTCACACAGGACAGAACAACAACAAATGAATACTTAATAAAAAATAAAAAAATAAAACAAAAAACATATTAAAGAAAAAAAAAAAAAACCACAGTATGCTGCAGAGATGCGTCCTGTGCGAGGCCAAAAGGCCACTATCTCAGCATATGCTGTGACCTAAAAAAAGTCACAGCGCTGGTATTCTGATAGGGCCCTAAGTGACATCACGGACAGATCAGCAAAAATATATATATTTAAATACTTGTATATATATGGGAATTATATAATAATATAAAATATCTATAACAGATAAACATACAATAATTAATATGATAGTCTACACCTACGCCACCGCTTGTCTATGCCAAGTTTGACTGGCAACACAGACGAACGAGACGCGGGCGCAGACGTAATGTCACGAAATGTCAAAATGATGTCTATGTAGAGAATCAAACTTTAAAGTATGCACTAGGTATTTCTTATTTTAAAATTATCAGATCGAACCAAAATACAATTTGGGTAGTCGTGTAAAAAAGGGTTTCGTTCAGTAATTTTGGCAAGCCTACAAAAAAAAAAACAATAAAGAATACAGGATCGTCTTCATTCCTCACATTGGTCTCGAGTGTGCACTTTCCTGAACAGATTCATTTTATGCATTGAGATACCACGGCTATGTGTGGGTGACGTACTATGAAACAAAAGGTGTCTGGGCCGGGCTGGTTTAAAGCTAGTAAATACCTTGCAAACTACACGGGATATGCATTGTCTACCGCCTTCCCTTACGGCGGACCACTTAGCTTTCCTTGCTGGCTTGCTGTCTACACTTTGGTATAGCGGCGTATTATTCAACGATATTTTGGTGCAAAATAGTGTTGCTGCGTAATTTTTATATAAGGAAAATAAAGCAATAAAATTTTAACTACGTAACCTAATTCCTAATTCCATGGTAGGACATTTTTTCCTATTTCTCTTGCCTTATTATATTTCTGTGTAGTGGCAGTACTTCGGTTCACAAAGAAATGGTTTTATTTTCGCAAGGAGTAGCTGACTCTGTGTCCTAGCAGTGGAAACTTTCTAAGCTGGAGGTCTACTATCTAAGTTCGTTAGCTCTGACACGAGTACGGATACGGATGTATGAAAGTTACCGTCAAAATCTGACGGAAAAAACTGAGACCGCGGCACGACTGCAGTCCATTTGTCGTGGCGAGAGTGTTTATGTCATGGCATTAAAAAAAAAATAGTACATCGATTTTTCCGCAGGTCATGATAATGAGAAAAAATATAGATACTAATTATTATTCGGACTTGATGTCACGGGTCGTAAAAAACCCTTCTAATTAAGGCAACCACGGGTTTTCATGCTTAGAGATTAGAACCCCTGATTCTATTTTTTATTCATTTTGAAATTCACAATAAAATTATAATTACTTAGGTGATTTTATCAATCGAAGTATTCGGTCAACTGAAGTGTTTGCCAGAACACCTAATTTCCGAATAAATTAAAATTAAAACTGATTCGATATATTTTCCGATATGTGCTTTGCCTTTACCGTGATACGCTATCCGGACGTCAATAATTAACACAATCTAAAGTGCGTATTCCATTCATTGTTCTTGATACAAACGAACGGTTAATCAAGGCCTATTGTATGAATTTACAAGTATAGCGGATGTTTTGAGCAAATAATTAATTTGGTGGTCTAAAAGTTATCTCTTAAGAACATCTTTTCAGGCGAAAATGACCTTTTTCGCAAAACTAGGTTACTGCTTTTAGTGGCTCGCTGTATACCTAATTACCTATAGGTGTTACTGACGAGACGTGTACTATACGTATAATGACCGACATAGTATTATGTGTATAATTCTCTTTAGCCGAAATGAGGTCACATCTGACTGTAACATGCGGCGCTAACATTGATCTAAGTGATAAATGGATGCAAATTCACACATTCCTTGAGTTACAGCGAACTGGACTGGACACTTATTGCATGAAACATGATTATTGTAAAATAATTAGAAACCTGTAGTATAATTGTTTAATATATTAATGAAAAAAAAATATTAAATAAAATCATTTGAGGAAAAAATAAAACACCAAAAGTATTTTGCGCCCAACGTGGGGCTCGAACCCACGACCCTGAGATTAAGAGTCTCATGCTCTACCGACTGAGCTAGCCGGGCATGGAGGAAAATGTCGAAATAGTGTATCGATTTCTATTTCCGATTTGCCACACTGAATGGATGACACCTAGAGTAATAATAACATTATTGAACAAAAATAAACCTCACAACCACCTAAATTAAGTCCAGATTAGTTTGATTACCGTTATCTATGCTGGGATTCAGTACGTTACTCAAAAATGTTAATTTCGTGGACAATACAAGTGAAAATTAACGTGAGTCATAATTAAATTGAAACTGCGCTGGAGGCCATCGGTATTGACCCAAATATGACGCTATCTATAGCATCCTATTCGACACATTGTTTCGACAAAATCTCGCATGAAATATTGTCTTTACTTCTGTTAAAGGTTATTAAGTGGTTGTTTCAAATTAATTACTGCGCTTTACGATTTTAGGATTTGATTTTTAAATTTTCATTCCATTTTTCCGATTTTTTATGCGATTTTGGTTTCGTTTTTTCGTTGGCGCTTTTTTATTTCATTTTAATAAAAAACAATGTAATGGCTTGATAAATGATATATTTAATTTATCTTCTGATTTTTGAGTAACAGATACTGTATAACATAGTACCTACATATTAATATGAAAGTCACTTCCTGCCGTCGCGTGTCGGTACGCTTAGATCTTTCAAACTACTCCACAGGTTTAAATGTGGTTTTCATCAATATGTACATTCAAAAGAAAGAATAATAATTATGTAAACTACGTGTTGCCTGGTAAATTACAAGTTAACATAAAAAAGGTATTACCTTTTTATTTTTTTATGTTTATTTGTTAAAAAAAAGGGAAATCCTATGTAACTATTTAAAGAACATAAAATATAAACTCTTCTAACTACATAAGTGTCAAACAGCTTTATTGTCAATCGATACGCATGAATGGATCAAATTTTTATTTTAGATTTTTTTTCTACCAGCTTTGTTTATCACCAAGTCACCTTCTTCAAATTAGTTATGTGTATAAATACGTAGGTACTAATCAAGATTTAGATTTGTGTCAATATTAGCATACTTGTGCCCGATGGTCCATGTCCACTGGCCATCTTTCACGCCATGTTCGGTTAAACCTAGATTTCCAGGAAACGCTGATAACCTAGATATTAAATATGTTACAATTTAAATGAGCTCTCTATGTGATTTAATAATGTGTTTGATAATAGGCGCCACTTGTTTAACCAATATTTAAGTATATTATTTAATCTACTCTTTTCCAGAGAAAAGTTTTTCTTTTTTTTTACATATTTTTAAGGTAAAGTCTTACTACAATTTTACGGTTAAGATCCTGATTCGCCCGTACCTAACAAAAAAAAAATTCAATGAACATACTATAAATTTCACAACTGTTGGAATATAATATGAAAAAAATCAGATAACACCGAAATTCATAGCTCATTGAACGTTTAGTATAGTGATGTGCATCGAATTTCTTTTGCATAAAAATATTTTATTACTTATAGTCAATTCAACTGCTGTAGATTGCAGACGATGATTACTGTTTTTCCACGAAATATAGGTACCTACTCGTTAAACATATTTATGTCTGTATGTACATAAGTCACATGAAGTATAGCCCCACGTGTAAACTGTTTTTCAGTAAACGATGACTTGTTAAATTCCGCTTAAAGCTAATTAAATTCCTTTAATCCAATTATTGTTTAACCGTATCTAAAAAAAAACTATCAACATTTGAAGACAAATCTCAATATTAAACAATACCTATACAGCAACATAGTTAACTAAAAATACATCTCGGTATCCCAAATATTCTCATTTCTCAATCGTCTCTTGTTAAACGCCCGTAAAGATAAGGCCAACTGATAAGAAGGCCGAAAATTGATAACGATGACATAAGGCTCCAGTCTTTATCTGCTGCAAGGTGCAGTAAACAAAACTGTGCCATGAGACGACTCAACGAAGTAAAATTTACATATCTTCCTCAATTTGTTATCTGATAAAACATTTGATTCCGGATATAAAATACATGCATACAATATAATACATACAGCGATCACTTCAGCAAAATTACGTTAGAGTTTGGAAGCAGATTAAATAATATGAATTGTATTGCTACGGGATTTGTAATATTATTTTTATGATTCTACTAAACTCACAGTTTTACGCCCCCAGGCAACGAAAACGTATGACTTATCTACTGCCATTCCTATGGCCAAGTTTGTATTTTAATAAAAATATACTAAAATATCACAACAAAGCAGAACATCTGTCGCATTTCAAGTTCAGGAAGTGCATGACTTTCACAAATTCATTCAAATTGAGTGCAATGCAACTCTGGGAGCCCGCCGAATGGCATGTGCTGACCGGAAACCGCATCTCCGAGATAAATTTAGCCGCAAAGAGGACGGACATACAAAAATAATACTCATACAAACCAGTTAGACAGGGACAGATGCATTTCAGTTGTTCAGCCGCTGAATAGGCCTGCACTATTTACATGTGAATCAACGATAATTGGGTTATTCATGCGAAGTTGATACCAGCTGAGTTTTTGATCAATTCCAATGCTTTTGGCCAGCTAATTGCGTTTGCCTTGATTAGTTTGCCAATCGTTTCATCGATTTGTTTTATGGTTTGTTCAAAACGAAAATATACTAATATAAACTGTCTAACTTTACGGCCACGAAGTAAATAGGTTTAAGAGTAAATTGGAAATATGGGCATCGACCTCAAGTTAGCCTTGCCCAACAGAGATGTTTACCTAATTGTGCCTCAAAAGCGATAAAAAGTTAGCAAACATTTATCCAAATTGAAAGGTCACTATCTAACTATTAATGAATCAATTGAAAGATAACTCTTTAAAATAAACGAGGTAAAATGAAATTATGAATGGACACGGTAACACTTATGTGCATATTTACTGACGACAAAGAGTAAATAAAGACTGCTAATGAAGATTCTTATGATAAGGAAGTACAACTGCTTAACTAAACTGGAATAAATCAAGATCTGCTGAACGATACCACACTATAGCATGCAAAATATAAACATATCCTAATTTCAATTCAAAACGAGTCGCTGTTCGAAAAATTTACAATGTAAATTGTAACAATTAATTGAGGGTATGTTTGAGCAGTGTGGCACCAACTATTCACAGATTCGTCAATTAGTATTCATTGCCTGTTCGCCGCCGACTCCCAGGTGAGTCCGGACACTATTCAGCGCAATGTTCCGGTGAGTCACTGCATCCGTTCAAATTTACAGCTCCCCAAACAATTTTAAACTCTACAGCATTCCAATAAGCACCAACGCATATGCAAATGATAATTGTATTAGTAATTTAGCTCTATACCGCTTTTCACATTGTTATTCCAAATGTGTTTCGGTATCGTATTTTTAGCCTATTATTTAAACTTTATATCTTTAGACGTCGTTGACCTACATCTTCGTTACTATCTTCTAAAAAGTTTAATGTAAATTCTATAAAGGAATGAAAAATCTTAAATTCAGCAAAGGTTCAATTTTCTTGGGCGAAAGCTTGAATTACTCATTCGCGTGCGGCTCAAAAATTTAGTTGGATGTAATAACAATTGTTCAGTTTCTTGGAATCAGCGCATTTAATTTGTTAGTATTAATTCTGCTAATAATTACCGACACTGAAGATAAAATTTTATGTTTGAAGTTCAATGAGTAATCTTATTTTTGGTTACAGATTTCTTTGTGAAATTAGGCTGTTCAAGCAAGTTGACGAGACAGACTTTATTTAGATCTTAAAGTTCTAGCTTTAGTCATAATTATTATCTTGAACAGGGACACATGGGTACAGTTTGTTTAACGCTTAGTTTTACATCTACAGCTTCGTAATCTTTGTCTTTATATTCTTTGTGAATAAACTCTGGCCAGAAATTTTCTGTTTAGGTTTTTGACACCACAAAGCTTGAAAAGAATACTAACTTTCACTCTGTACGCAGCTAAAGTTCTATTATATAAGAAATCCTTGAAAAAAAGCTTAAAAAAGCGGGCCATATTTTATATATTTTTCATACCCAAGTATCTGTCTGCCAGCGTTCTGGGCACTGTTCCCGTTGACAGCGATGTGGACGTATTTTTTGACGCCCTATGAACTTTCTCTTTTATTTATTTATTTTAATTTTTCCTGTACATATTGCTAGTAAGTTTTTATTTATAGTTTTTATAAATGATTTAAAGAAGTATCTGTAAATTATTTGTCGAGTACCTAGACAAGTTCTCATACATTAAATATTAATAACAGCGGGTGTATATTATCCACTGTGCTTCCATCAGACATTGTGTATTTTCCTTGTACATCTGCTAGCGCAACATTTCACGCATTCTCCTTATGTCACAACGCTCATCAGGTTTCACTAGAACTAGGTACAGTTGACCGAGAAGCTAACGACTCCTTGTTTCAAACCTTATGGCAAAACAGTCTGACAGGCCTTGGTAGAAAGGTTATTTCGGCGTGCACTGTTTTGAAGGCGTGTCGCCTGTGTGACCAAGTGTACTCTTGTCGTAGTTGCTTTGTAACCTTAAAAGTGCATACTGCATTCTCGTTTTTATATGGTCAAGTTTATTTCTTGGACTTGTTACGTGTCTCCCTTGCTTTATACCAGATTGTTACTTTTAATGTTCCCCTTAACATTCTGCACAACAAATTGAATTACATTGCTGTTCGATCCTTAGTTACAGTTGTAAAATAAAGAATTCCAGATTAAATTAAAAGATCATGTCTATTTTGTTTAAGTGTTTTGATCAATTAAATTTTAATTCATTAGTAGAGCTATTGGAGCAAATATAATAAGCAGAATAAAGAAAATAAAGTAAAACGAGTTATGGCGACTGTAAAACAAATTACCAATTTCAAAATTAAATATCTAATAAAATAAACATACAGACAACTAGTTAAAAACAAAAGTAATTAGCACAAACAATAATACTTTGGCAGCAGTCCCAATTGATTTTAAGAAAAGCTAATGTAGACTAGATACTTGAAAGTAGTTTGGTAACAGACTGTCTTGGCCGTCTGGCAAAAATCCGGCAGTCCCGAAATGAATAGGATAGCAACCTCCCTATTGGATACACTCTTCTTTTTGGAAATGGTTCCTAACGTTGTTCCCTATCTTTGTCAGCCTTTCCATTCTCATTTCACTAAAAACCAAAACCGCGCTAAAAAGATCAAATCACTTAGTTTTTTTCTCTTTATGGTTGACAATACGATACTGTTCTTCTTTTCCTCATAGATTTAGCACATGATTTACAGAAATCATCTCTGCAGCACACTGCCATCCATACCGGGTTGTCTAGACAGATTCTATCAACAACCCTTTATCCTCACTTTCTATTGTCCATCATTGCAATAGTGAAAACGCCTTATCCTTGTACACACGGCTTCATATCAAGCTATGCAACTTCAATAAAAGCTGACAATTGATTTACGAAAAGATCATATTAAAGCCAGGCCACAATAAACCAGTTTTGTACAGCTTAATGTGTAGCCGTGTGTACGTGAAAACTTGGACTAGTTTCACAGTAATGGTCTTTATAAACCGCCTAACAGATATTTCTCCTAAAATTTTCTTGTATGTGAAATATGACTTTACTACGGCTTGTACCAACATTCTGTTATCGATTACCCGCTTCCGCTCATACACTGTATTAACGTCGCATGTGGTTCTACGTGACTAGAGTTCACATGCAAAGGAGCTTTTTGCATAATTTATTAATACCTGTGTGAAGTGACCGTATAATTTATTATTTACACGCTGGCTGTAAAGTGTTTAAGTAATTGAGTGTGGTTTTAAGTACACGTTAGGATCGATTGTTGTTCTAGCTAGGGATTTTAACTGCTAAATTGCCTATTAACAATTGTAACTTCCTTGTATTTAGAGGCTACAATTGAATAGCAAGGTACAGTATCTACGAGTAACTGATAGAATTATTCATCGTTCTAATTAAAAACCTCCATGTAACTTCTAATGAGCTTAACCCAGCCCTAATTTAGATGCGCGTTTGAGATGCACATTTCGAAAGATGCATTCGCTTCCGTCTCGATCATATTTCAGTCGATTGACGCCTGCTAGTGCTATATTAATGCAGTGTATACTATGCGGAGTCAATACAGTTAAATACAAATATGTATTAATGCATGCAGACAGTGAGGGCGCGCGGGCGGCCGGCGCGTGCGCGGCCTAATATTATCTCTAGCTGAGGATACAGTGCACAAGAAACAGCGTTTTTATTGGCAGATTATCAATGAATATTTCAATATGCAAATTTTTATGCAAACAAGCAATTAGTATATACCATTGAACGTGCTAACATCGTAGATAGATTATACATTTATTTGAATAATACAGCTTTAAATATACATCCGTTTTTATGCCTTTATTTATTATGTCGATCCTAATAACCGAATCTCCTTATCCGAATGGTTTTTATTACCCTATTTGTCAGCCAAGAATGTCGATAGCCGCCCATGCACTACGTCTGCAGTCTTAGGCTAAGTATAGACTGACGCAGCGAGGGGGGCTACCTGTGCATGCGCCGAACTATAAATGTGCCCACTTTCACCGCTCGCAAGCGAGGGCGTGACCCGTCCCTCAGCTGATATATTGGCAAATGGGAGCAACAGATCACTCTAGCAATAAACACTAAAACGCATGCTTAACAACATAATAACGTTTATTATAGTGCTGAGTTTAGTTCCTGAGGTCTACCTCGTTTTGTGTTGGCTGTGTTTCCATGCAAAGAATAGCTATATTCTCACTCTAGGTATTGTAAAGCTGATCAAGAGATTAAACACAAACTAAGGTACTTACCTCATACTGCCCACTTGTCTTAATCATTCAATTCGTTTATCAAACGACATGATTAAGCCAGTGTTCTCTCAGTATAACAGCGTTAGGTCCGCAAGAAGTTAATATGTTGTACTGGTCTAGATCAAACTTCAACAAGTCAACAGACAGCATTATTCTATCTATTAGAATCATAGATAAATGAATATTATAGCACCATTTATAAAAAAACAAAACGTATAGTGCAGTTCCGCAATTCGGTCCTCACGTTTACATTTCCCTTGAAAATGCATTAAAAGTTGTTTGTTTACATAAGTCGAAAGCTTGTGCCACATAGTTGTGACTACCAATGAAAATATGTACCTGACTACTGATTAACACACCGGTGTTTGCCGTCCAAGCAAACAGGAAGCACTAAGGCTAAACTAGATCACGACTGATTCTAGGCCTGCTAACAATGGATTCCGAGAAATAATAAATATATAGCAGAAATGATTTTATTATATTTCGGGAGTGTTTGTTAGTAATAATACACTTTGTTCCTAAGCTTTGATGTGCTTTCAGAACTGTTTTATAAACAAACTGGTCGTTCCCATGTGTGTCACAAAAGAAATGGCACAATCAGTGTCGGTATCTATTATTATCAATTTTGTTGGTGGCGTTCGCTGCAGTCATATACTCTTACATATTTTATTTTGAGTCATTTCCATCCCTTTAGTGTCAACAACGAATTTTCAATATCATTGCTACATTTAATAAACGGTTGGCTAGAAATTAGAATTCAAAACACAGTGTATAATTGACCGATAAGCCATACGGTGTTTTTTTTCCGTATAGCAACACTAGAGCGATCCCCTCAAGTTAAGTCATTCATTTACTTTCATCGAACAAGCTTTTATGACAGCAGTTTGTAGAGCATATCGGTTAGAGTTGTATTTGTAAAGGTCGACGGTACCCCACGCCCTTATAAATAGATAGACACCCCTGGGGGTTGTAAAAATGCGCCAAAGACCCCCCAGTAATATATCAAGATATCGGATTCCGTACGTGCCCACTTCCTGTAAGATAGTGCAAGAAAAGAAGGTATTTTTAATTATCTCCGTACATTATCTCGAAGTAGTCTGCGTTTACCGATGCGATAGAATGCTGGCTCCTTTATCTGCAGACTTTACGCGTTTCTGTTATTTTCGTATTCAGTCAGAATACGGTTAGCAAAGAATTGCATTCGTATAATGTTCACCAAGTATTTACATTACCTACAGGTCGCACAGCATTTCCATTAACTTAAAATAGAAACTTGTGATTTAAAATGTAAAACAGGCTAACTTTCATTGCCTCGTAAACATATTTTTTAATAAATTTCTACGAGGCATGCTTTGTGGAAGGATAAAGAATGAGAATATAAATATATTCATCATCACGCACAGACTGCACGCAATATTCATAGTCGTCAAATGTCAATGCTACATGTTCCAGTATTCAGTCTGTATTCTGAAATGAGATTTCGAATACCCAATATGAGCCAGATATTCTTGTTAACTTTTGCTGGTGCAGAATTTAATATGTTCCATTCAAAATATCAACATATAACGTATTTTCAGCGCAAATATTTCTGCAAGTGTATTCCGAAAAGACGATGAATGAGACCTTGAATGAGTAGTAATAACTGAATATTCGTGCGAGTACTTATATGAATATTATTCAATGAGCATGCCAACAATACGCCATGGCGGGAAGCGCAATCGATTGCCGGGTGGGGTCAACGCACGGGAGCTGACCTTTGAACCAGCTGATCGAACATTATTTGTTTGAAAAATGAACTAATTTATTTATTCAAAAGTAAAAGTGTGTCTTTTATAAATACTTCAACCTTATATTTCATGGTCAACCTCGAAAAGGAGATGACTGTTTTTAATATTAGAGACCCCATTTAATATGTCAAATTGAGTTAAAAAAAAATAAACGATACAGAAATAAAATAATTTACTTCGTATTAACCAAGCTGAAAAGTGAAAACAGATGTTATTGTCGCAATTCGCAAGTACATACAACATACTCAATTTCAAATGCTGACTTATTTCATTTCAGTGAAGAAGCGCCGTTGTTTTATGTCTGAACAAGATTTTGAAACAGTGACAGATGTCAGTTATATGCAGCACTCTTAAATTAGCTGCCCAAACGATGGAACGAGAATGTCAGCTATTTTTATTGCAATTTAATTCATAGTCCTTTTATTTGAAAAAAGAAAAACAATAAAAATGCTGGCTGTCAAATAGAAATGAATGACAGTTATCGTTAAAAATAAACTAAAATTCCACTTTCAACCCTTAAGGGTCGAATGTGGTTGTGGAAACGTTTAGGGGTCGAACGCGGAAAAGGGTAGAACTAGAACCAAAAATTCGAAGACATGTGACATTAGGGGTTGAACGCGGAACTGATGATGATGATGATGAACGTGGAACAAACCCTAAAATATATCGAATCATCTAGTTTTCACATCATGCTTGTAACCCTATAAATATATCGAATCATCTAGTTTTCACATCACGCTTGTAATCCTTAAAGAGCTAGACAGATAACTTCACATAATTATGTACCTAATAGGGTACTTCGATTTCGCAAATTATGTTATGTTTGAGTTCTTGTATAGGTAGTCCTTTGCCATAAACACTGCACAAATCCAGGATCTAATGCTTTTCAGAAATTTCTAAACGAATTCACAATATAAAACTTTATCCGACCTCTAAATCGATCGTGATACCACATGCTCAGCAGTCACGTTTGTGACCAACATTATAAACTAAAATCCTTATTTAAATTTTGAAAAGGTATCATTAATTTAAATATAATTTTATTTTGACAGTGAAGCTCTAGGAGCCACAATAACTATAACACGCATATGTAATTCCGCTGTGAGTCATCCCGGACGAAATCGCGTGCGTCTCTTGTTTACTAATAAATCGTCCCTGACACTGAGGAAAGGCAGTTTATGTCCAACTCGTAGGAAGAGGGCTCGAAAGAATTAAATGCAATGCTTTGGCTGGTCGCCAGTGACGCGGAAAATGAACTATCGAGAGCTCCTTTTGTTGTCAACTCAACCGACTGAACAAGCTTATTTGCTTCATTATTTAGCTAACTATTGTCAGTAATTACAGTTTGTAAGCTTGTGAATAAAGTATCAATCCAGTATTTCATGTTAGGCTGGGTGATGGAACTGTAGAGCATCAATTAATATCTACCCACGTTTTGTATGGGAATGATTGAAGGAAACTGGAATATGGAGTAGATTGTTAGCCAGATTAGGACTTTGATGAAAATTATCAAGCATGGCAATTAATCGTTTCTTCCTTCGATAAAAAGTTTCCACTGTCCACTCAAAATTCACAGAATATTTTCCCTTCCTCTATTCACACACACTACCATTTAAAGTATGTCTTATTGGTCATACTCTGTTAATAAAACGACCACTTAGCACGTATTTGTAAATACGTACGAACTATAAAGTGGACGTACAAAGTTCATCGGGTAACACTTCCTAACATTATTCATGTACAGTATGTAGCAACTTCTGAAGTAAGAAAACCATCCGTACTGCTACTACATAAAGACGTTGTATATCACCATAGACGTATGGCTCCGTGTACGTCTTATGAGCTCGATAAAAGGTAGTCGAGTTCGGATGATTCATCTTAAAGAGGTAGGTACTGTTACATAAAATGTAGGTCGATGAAAGTTCATGTCTGAGATTTATCGATTTTTATATTAAACATGATGTGTTAAGTATGTTTAATGCCATTAATTAATGCACTTCAGAGTTCAGGATATAAATAATGATCATAATAATGATTCACCATCACCAATGGTATGTCTGCCTCGGAATGCTAATACAGACAATTCCAAGTTTGGAGTATTGATTGAGCTTATGTAGTGGGTAGCCCGTTAAATCCCCGTCTTCCATCTTCTTGCTGTAAGTGAGACCACAAAGTCTTTCCTTAATGTTAACTTCAACAATAGTGTCGAATACATATTTATAATAAGTATAGCAAATGTGAATCGCCATTGCAACATAATGGTAATATAATGTCGCCATCTGTCTTACCAAGTTATCCACAGCTTCATTAAAGACCTTAGGCAATTGATTGGTTAGTTCAGGAACAGTTGACACAAAGCTTAACACTTGACATAGTGGTTAATCTAACCTCTCTATTTATTGCCTTGTCAGATGGCAAGTGATTATCATGATCTTGCTCAATGCTTTCCGCATAGACACGAGAGGCAAATCGTTGGGAAGTTGCGAAAAGTTATCTGAATCAGAAACGGCCAATAAAATCTCGGAACGGTTTTATTATTTTGTGATACTTAAGAATTGCGTATCAAAGAACATTTCACTTCAATTCCTTTTTACTTTATTACGTATTTCTCCGAATAGCCGTTTGCCAAATAAAAGTCCAAGTTTGGGCCATAAGAGGAGAGATCTCTCCTTCAAATCTCCAACAAAGAGTGCAAACACAATGCACTATCATAAAACGTAACGTAAATAAATAACAGTTTCAACATTTCCTGCCCCACTCTAGATGTAACTGTGCCATAAATAAAGCTGCAGTGTGAACCAGGCTTCAAACTGCCACGCGTTTGTTTTAGGGATGATTGATGCTAACAAATATCGATACTCTGATGAGTTTTGGAACTGTTCCCGATTCAAATTGTATGTGTTATGCTTATAGGACTTCATGCATGCACTGGATGGTCGTTGACCTGACTAAATATGACGACGAACGACATTCATTTTCGTGAAGTTTGTCATTGTTGAATATACCAACTCAGCCTGTTGCAGGCCATTGTTAGGATTAAATTTCATCCAGATAACTACACTATATCTCTCACTTCTGCATCTACAGCTGATTGTATGGGTGGTGGCTGGTGTTCACCCCAGCAACCTTTTTAAGGTCGTTGATCCAAGTTCCCATAAGATCCCACACAAAGTTTGTCAATAGGGTGATTTCAATAATAAGTTTATTTCCATATATTTACTCAATCTATTCATGTGCCTCTATCAATTTTGTAACACAAAGTGCCGGTACTTCTCTATTCAGCCCACATTCAAATACGAAGTAGCTTCGCTTTCAAAGAGCTTAATTCCAATGTTACGTAATATTTCAGTCCAGGGTTGTCAAACGTTATTTATCACGATGAACGCATAAGTGTTCGTGATTCAACAAAGTCATCGATCACGGAAATGATCGCACGACTGGACGAATCAATGGCGGGCATTGGGCCAGCAAAGAGGGGTTAAGAATGGAGTGCTAATGCATGTGCATCAAACTGTCAATGTAGACTTCTAACCTTTTAATCTCCAGACAGCTATTAGTTTTCATTTTAATTGATAATTAATTATTTCAGATCTTTTCTTATATCTAGCTTGCAGAATAACACTACACATACACTAGTGACAGTTTAAAGTAGCCAACTAATTACTGCAGTTCTAGTTAGTTGTTGGATAAAAGGATTTTCAGTTTTACTAGTACTAGTGTGACATTTATATTAAATCATCTCCACCAAAACCAATTAATTTATTGGACACTGGTGACGTAGATATATTGGCACTCCATTTTCTGGCTACTCCGCACATACGTTTTCATTACACTGCGATAGGTGAACGACTCCTTTATTAAGTTGACATTACATTATTTAATCGATCCGTACATTACTGGAACTGAACGTAATGATGCGCAGAATTAATTTAAATTTTACTCATCAGCGTCAACGTCACGGCTCCTGACAATATTGTTTGTTGTTCAAATTATTCCCAAAGGATAGTGACCTGGAACATAATGTTTGATGGCTTGATATCGTAGAATGGACCCTAACTATACTTATAAAAGAACTGCATTGTTTATTAAAGAATTTGGTTCCTTCATGTGCTTCTTCCCAGAAACTGCGAACTCTAAAATGTATGTAACTGTGTAGTGTAGGTACATTAGTATTCGCGAAGACAGCTTCCCCCTTCGAGAGCGCAAATGAAAAAGAATAAATAAAATCTTATCTGTATGAAGTGTTACCTTACACCGAGATCTTCCAAAGAAATCAAAATGAACGAATAAAATGTTTATTTACAAACGAAGCTCTCGAAACGCCATCCATCATGTGCAGGTCTGTACTAAGCTTTATATCACTGTAAATATTTTCTCGTGGAAGTTTTTATTACAGCTTCAAGTACACACATTGGAGTTTATTAAGGATATTAAGGATAATTTGATCAGTGGTTAGTGTGTGAGCGGCTTTACTACCGTTTTATATTAGGCGGAGTGGACACGTGTGCTCGATCTTAATCATAACTGGCGCCGCAGTTTACGGAACAGATCTGTCTTAGCTTGACACACATAATGTGTTTCTACTCATGCTCCTTCTAAACGATCGGCAATTATTCACAGCTAACAATGATAAACATAAACAGTAGGTGTACAGTCAGTAACAACAGTAGTCGATCAGTGTAAATGCATTTGTTGCATTAACACTGAATCTCAATTCAAATTCGTCTGTGTATTGCCATTTCAATGTCAATAGCGTACATTTTGTGTGCGAGTATCGTAATTCATTTATGACCAAATGTCATTTACGAAAAGTTATGAATATTTTATGCCTTGCCAAAACAAATATTGAAAGTTTATGAAAAACAATCAACCACACTGATATTCAGTTGAAATTTAAATTACACGTTTATGAAATACTTATGAAATATTAAAGTATGGATACGCTCACTCGTGAATTAAATATTGTCATGTGGTTTTTGACATGTTGCAGAATCAGAGGGACACGCGTTGGAGCGTCCACACGACAGGCTATTTGCATACGGGCAAAGAGACCCCTTAGGCACACAGTGCCTAAGGAAGAGTTTTTGCCCGCATCCCAGGGTGCACCGGCCCGAAAAACTGGTCCTCATAATTAAGTGTAAAATAGCAAACTTAGTCATGTTTTTTTTTTATTGTCTTCATACGTAATTGCACAACGCCATCTGTAGGTAAACAGATAAAACGTGCGTACAGCGTGTTCTAACGCGGTTCGTGAATGGACGGCGGCAGATTTATAAATAACTTAACTATTGACATACTTTTTTGGAAAACATATCTCTATGAAGTTATTGTGATCATAATAATATTTTTTTCGATAAGGTATAGTGTTTTCTTGTGTAAAAAATCGTCCAAAGGCAAGTACATCGAAAAAAACTTTTTTTAACTCATAAAAGCTGCTATATCTGCTAAAATATAAAAGATAAAAATATGGTGTCGCGGACTTTATTGTAGAACTATTCAAAGCGGACATTTTTGCCATACATTGTTTTCAATTATATGTTAAGGCAGCGCATGCTAATAACTGGAAGAGCAATTTTTTTCCGCCCGGCTTGATAAAAATTAGATATTTCGGCTAATAGCATGATATCTTTATAATTATAGCCTATAGCACTCACGGATAATGTAGCTTTCTACCAATGAAACAATTTTTAAAATCGGTTCATTACTTCCGGAGATTACCCCCTACATACAAACTTACAAACTTACAAACAAATGTTACCTCTTTATAATATTAGTATAGATTTAAGTATGGATACGCTCACTCGTGAATTAAATATTGTCATGTGGTTTTTGACATGTTGCAGAATAAAAGCTTGGAGGCCGTCGAGTCGTAGCCCAGTCACTCATAATTAAGTGTATAATAAAATTTCATATTGTCTTCATAAAGCCGTGAGTAACATAATATACGAGTATAAATAACTTTATTGGGACGTTCAGATTTTATTATCATTGATTTTGTCTGTGAGTGTACCTAAGTTCATTTACATAAAGCACTTCAAGTAAGAAATAATAATATCGTAATATGGTTTGTTCATTGAACGAATCAGTAAAAGTCTCATTATTTCAAAAACACAATTCTGGTTTTACAAAGCATACTAATAAAAAAACCATACTCAAAACCAGATCACAAATCTGAAGAAATAATAGAATGCACTACACAATAAATCATTCCTGAAAAAACAAAGGTACCATTTGACCGTATTGATTTGGCTGATTGACTTTTTCTATAATATATTTTTAGATCTTCGCTCTCGCTTCTCAAATATTGACACAGAGTCATCGGAATGTCAATAAAATTGAGAAGGGATCCAACATATTTAACCTATGTTATAACAATGCAAAAGAACACGTTCAGTGATATAATGTCATAAATATTGATGAAAATGACTGTACTACATAATTTAGTTGAGGACGGACGAACAAGGTTAAGAAAAGTCGTTGAAATATCAGACTTTTGACGAAGCACGTCCTATGGACAGGTCATGTGTGTCCCACTGAACTGAATGTTTAATAATTGATTACCTAAAAAGGTTATGAAGGACTACTTGTTCCATTGGTCGGCCGTAAAAGACTTAGCAAACGTCAAAAAATTAAGAAGGTAGTGTTATTCCGTAAAATTCACGCACATATTGATACCTAAATTCACTCACTGGCTCAATTCTGCAAGCTCGATAGTGAATTTACAAAGAGAGGAGAATTTTCAGAACATCCAGAATAACCCCACTTTATTCATATCGCCAGACGCAATACCAACCCTTTAAAATCCGGAACAAAACACACATTGTTAGAAAAAAAACTCCCTCCCTTTTTATTATAGGGCGCGAGACAAAGATGGCTTTCTGTTCAACAATGATTCTAAACACGTGTATTTTACTACCATCGTCGGCGCCTGCAGTTAGCTTATTGCTATTGGTACACTGGCGGCACGACAAACCGTTCAAAATACCTGTTACATGAATCACTGTTATTGTCTCTGTAAAATTGGCCACTGTTTTACGTACTTGACGTTTAATTTTGGTTGCACCGACGTAACGGGTTTGTTCCAAATGAGAATTGTTCAAATTCTTGAACTGTAATCGAAATTAGAAATACTGCTTCTATCAAGTAATATGTTTGAGTGAATTGTATTACGATATCGTTTTATGCAACTAGTAATTATAGCCTTTTGTAGGAAACAAATATAAATCACTTTATTTTCTTTATTATGCAAACAAATTGTGGTTTATTTACGCTACGCCCATTGAGCTTGTTTATCTGAATCAACCGCATTCGTATCAATAAACTATAAATTGCACTTTCAATGTAATTGAAACCGCAGGATGTATCCTATCACATCCATTGAGGAGCTTTTCTGAACTTGCCACGGAAATATAAACCAGACTCATATTGTACACTTTATGGCCCAGTTATTAAAGCACAAGTTAGAGTAACGGTGACCCAGAGTTGAGTAGCAATGACCTTACAAGTCATTATTATATTGAATGGACAGACTGTAGGGTTAAAAGGCGTTATTAGAGTCGATTATGTTAATATGCATCATAATCCTAGTGATAAATAAATAAACATAACGTTTATGTAATTATCATGTCCTGTATAATGTAGTTCCAACCTAGTTATTATACTGACAAAGCTTCGAGTTTAATATTATATAGGGGTGAATATTTGATTAAATTAAATACAGGCTACGAGCCTCCGAGCGTTCTACAGCTATTACTTGAATATATATTTTATACCTTCTACTAAAATAATTAGAATTTGAAACTGAACTATGTAGGTCCATTTTAATTTGAGTTAGTGCATTGTTCTAAGTAAAGTTGTTTTGCTTACACAATGTGGTACGTTTTAAGTTTCACTTTGGGGCGATTGCATGTCAGAACAATAAACATTCAGTTTGGACGATGCAAACAACGATCACCCATAAAACGCCGTCATACTCTCTTTCTCTATAAAAACGAGAGACCGATGCACTATATTGGTCATGGTGGATTGTCTACGGAGAGAAAACTTTCAATGCTACGTTCATGAACTTTATTGGAACACAGACACCAAAGTTATCAGAACTCAATGCTTTCTAATAAGTTATTGCAGTTCTAATTGAGGATAAAAGATTGTTTGCTTGTACTCTCTTAATCAAACTATTGACCGATAAATAGTTCAAGGATATTCTTACACATCCGACCGCCGATAAGGCGATAAAATAAATGGAAACACAGAAAATAACAAAGCTTTATTATGAAGTTGTGAAAAGGCTAATTAAAATGAGGTTAGATATATCACTTGAAATTCTAAATGTTTTACCATTTTAATGCTTTGCAAGATATATCTTTTAACCACGAACTTTTTCATAACATTTTTCTCACGTTTTGATTAAAAACCAGAGAAAAAACTATTTACTTACAAATTATTTTTGCAGACTGTCTAGAGAGCTAATGAGAAAATGTACTCGAGCGAAATGAACCTTGAGTAGCAACTGATAGTAAAAAAATAGTAACAAATACTCGTTAATTTTTCCTTTTACTTTGACGAGGGGCTCGACGCTCGGGTCAGACACATTCATTTATCTGGTTCACTTAACATTTACATGCTAGACAGGTGACGACCGCCCCCGCGACGCTCCAGCCTCCGATGTATCGATTCATACATTTTAATCGATTCTTTTGTATCAACGTATTGTCGCAGCTGGCAAAATAGCAAATATGTACATACATCATACTCCAAATTGATAGGTCACCGACAAAGTCAATGGTAACATTAATAACAATATTATTGACAAAACGCCATGCAGTGTGCGTCCAAATACATCCGTGGAGTATTTTTTTCGAAGGTTCAAAGAACTTTTTATAGTCGCCATGAATCTGTCAATCAATGCATTTCAGTTTTAACTGCTTTGTGTAACGCACGTTCGCGGGCTCTCTTCAATGTTAAGTTCAGGGCTGGCTATAAAAACAACGCTGAGCCGAGAGACACGACACCAAACTATACAGTTCACTGCTTTTAAACACTTCAAAATATACTCAGAATTTGCAAAATCACTGAATTAAACTGTAATTGAAAGTTAATTAAGTAAATATGCTTCAATCATTAAATATTTTATAAAAAAGAAAACAAAGCGTAATAGAAAAGTAATCCTCTGAAAGAGCTAATATTTAAGTTTCAATATTTAAAAAGTGAAGCTCCGATGAAATTATAAGTTTCGACATGGTATCTTTTACGTGTCACGCCAGCCCTATCTCTTATGCACATAACTTTAAAAGGTATTGAAATGTCGTTATACTTTATGGCAGGATTTATATAGCCAGATTACAGTGGGGTAGCACTCCCATTCCTTTAGGGTTCCGCACTTTATGTGAGACACATTCATCTGCCTCATTTAAATGGGCTTACTCATAGGCATTGCAATTCAACTTATTAGTCTCCAGTTAGATAGGTTCATAGCAGATGTATGAACGTGAATCATTGTGACACAGTTCTTAATTAGACTTATTGTTGATCGTCGAAAAAGGGTCTGATAAAATCAGAAACGGTACATCACATTCTTCAAATTCTGCTTTAAGCTACCGAACAACCACGACGATCGTCAAAAGATAAACTGAAACTTCTACTACTTATAAGTTTTTATTTACAAAAAATTCAACGTTTTTCGGAGAAGAAAGTTCTATGTCGTGATTCTAATCTTGCTATTTATCAATGTCTCCTTTACGGTCCGTAGAAAAGTTTATGGGGCCTCGGTGGCAATACGGGTTATCTGTAGGAGACTTGATCATGATTTTGGGTAGCTTGTGTCTCAAAGTTCATGTTCGAAAGTAATCGGGACGCACGCCCCTGCCTCCGTCGATGGGTACGCACATAGGTGAGCGTATAGAAATAACAATATATTCAGAAGTTTACATGCCATGAGCGTACTGTATATAGACAAAAGTTATTGTTCTGTCCTATCTATGTGTATGTCTACATGTGTTCCTAGAATAATCGAAATAAATCCTTTGTGAGTGCACGTTACTCATATCTTTTGACAGTACGCATCATTTTCCACGACGTATTTTATAGAAGTGCGCATTTGTGAGCTTTAGCGAGGCTTAGCTGCACTTTATGCTTCAGATAAATAAATATAATTAAAGACCATTGACTCACAATAATGCATTTAACTAAAGAGTAAATCGCGTCTGCCGCATTTACTGAAAAAAAAAATGTTTAGTACCTAACATTTACTAAGCACGACAATGAAGTTTCAATTAATTAGGAACAATACCTACATCAAATAACTGCAATTATTTTCCCGTTAATATTACTATCTAACCTAAACAAGTAACTCATTAGTTTATCAACGCTTTAACCTCTGAAATAATTAATACTGAATAATTTAACTCAACTAAGATTCAGAATCATAATTTGATTTTATTTGCTTCTAAACTTTTTGAATCTAAAACTTAGTTTAGAATAATTTAGAAGTTATAAATAATAGAATTATTATTTTTGTCTGGAGAGTAGTTCGTGCAGAATCTGCATGATTAAGATTTAAGATCTTTGTTTTTACAATCATGTCGTTTTCTAAGACAGCTTCGTTGGATGGCGCCTGCCGTCTGTACATCAGCGACATAATGCTTTTACTGTTAGGTATGAATCGATCACAGGATACTGCGCCATATCGTCGTTGAAATAAGGTGTTTATTATCCTGATTGAAGTGTTCAGCGGTGATTAATTGTGCTTAGCGGAGGATGTTCGCCAGACGTTACGTTGGTGCAGTGACGTGGCCGGCAGACGTCCATTGTGCACTGGACCTTAATTATAATAACATTTAACTGGAATAAGTTTTGTGATTAAGAGGAAAAACTTTTTCCTGTTAGACTTCAAGGATGCGCGGTCAGGTAATTGGTATAACCGTTAATTAATTACCCACATAGTAAGCTATTTTAAATGGAGTCTAATAAGCTATAGCTAGATTTGAATGCCTTGTTTAAAGTCCGGCAGCTGTCTTTCGTGACTTGACATAAATAATGTAACTTATCCTCCTGATCTTGACAACTTAGGGAGTAAGGATCATTTGGCATGAAAGCTTTTAATTAAACCTCATTGTTGTAACTAACTGCGTATCAAGTGTAACGTAATCTTAGTGGGAACTAGTTAAATAGTTACTTGTCATCATGACTTTTACTTATTTACTTGCAATGTTGTTAGGACTTCTTCTGCTGAACTGTTAAAATATAATGAAAATTGATATTTCTTCAAAGAATTCATTCACAATTATGTATTTACTTTTTTTAATAAGTAAAGTATTAAAAAAAGTATAGTGTAGTATCTTATCCCACACAAAACATATTGCATTTCGAGTTGTTATTTAATATTTGCATTCAAAAAAATACAGAAATGCAACAAATACGACATAAAATTGCCAAAACAAGAATTATGAGAACAGTAAATAATTCTAAAGTGACCGTTTGCTGGGATTTCGGTGACAGATTTGCTGGCCATGACGGGAACATTAAATTTATCGTAGGAGTCACATACTCGTACCTACCACAATTTAAACTACTGTAATTTTATTGCAATCAACGTTTTTCACAATCGAATACTCGAAGGTATCGATATAATGAGTCAACACTCTACGATATGTGGGAATAATAAACGAGATTCGATATCGATACAATACAATATTACATAACAGTTAGATACGAGAATCGAACGTCAAAAAGACGTCAAACACAAACTATACATGATTGATATTGTGACTCATATTGTGAGGTGTAGCCTAATTCAATACCTAAATACTAAAATGTTCATTCATTAAGTAAGTACTTCAAAAGGAATCATAATTATAATTCATATATTTATAATGAAATCAGTCATTTATTATATACGTGCACCCTTTTGCCGCGTGTGCATTTTCTCAAGAATTGTGACTTATCACAAATCATTGTATAATGTAAGCATCCATAAATATAATTTCCGTAATATTTTTGACCTTTAATCTTTGACGAATCTGAATCATATTACTTGTGAGTCGTAATTAAAATTACCTATGATTTAAAATGGAGTACAAATATTGAAATAATGTTGTAGCCGAGAGCATCACGGTATTCCAAGAAATCATTGCATGGGAGGAAAACACACGTCAAAACCTTAGTAATGTCAACCTAAGTGCATTTTGTATGTACTTAGTACCAATTTGAAATTAAATTACAATAGGGGAAAAACTCAAAAATAGTTTATGAATTTATTATAATTTTATGTTAACATCGGACAATATAACGGAAAAATAGGTTTTTGTTTAAATATAATTATATAAAAAGGAAAATTAATTAAAAAGGCACAAATATAAACACGTGCTATTAAATTATACATTATTTAAGTATTCGTGCTTTATCCCATGAAGACAATGGATTCTATAACAATATTTATTTTTAATTAAGAGGTAGAATTATACACAAGTACCAACAAGAATATGCCATTTTTGTGTCCTATGTACCGTAGGTAGGTACTTAGGTAACTAGGTATATTAGTATCTACTCATATTTTATTCAAACCTCTAAACCTCCATCACTAAGATTACATGTTACTTTGAATTGTTTTTATTACTTACTAGCTGACCCGGCGAACTCCGTACCGCCTGAGAAACGATTAAAAAAAAAACCTTTTAAACCTTCCCTGGACTTTCCAAAATAATTCAAAACCAAAATCAGCCAAATCGGCCCAGCCGTTCTCGAGTTTTAATCAGACTAACGAACAACAATTCATTTTTATTTATATAGATATTTTCATGCCATAACGCATTAAAAATGATTTGATCTTTATTTTATCGTAAAAAAGCATATATGATGCGTATTTTATTGCAGGTCGTCTGTAAGAATAGAATAAAGCGTACCTTACTGCGTATATGTAGAACTGTAACATGAGACCACACAAGCTTTCAACAAAATTACAAAGACTTAAGTTAATAACCTTTAGGTTAGTAACTTATTAAGTATCACAAGGACAATTAAAAATTAATGATACATCACACTTTCATACAACATGAATTGTATTACGATATCAAAATATTTGACACTTAAACTTATTTGTCTGAAATATTGGCCCATCTATCACAAATTGTTTTAGTTTAAAACCATTACTCTTCAAGATTATGATCACGAATTAAAATATGGCTAGCGCTTAATTTCTGAGCGCAAAATGTAATAAAAATGAATAACATTAATTAGTAAAGTTTGTGTAACATGACATAACTACAGATTAAGGCTTTATCTACATAACGCGACGGTATAAACCGTGGCGCCGCTTTTGTTCGGATTTCGTTAAAATCTGCATAATTAATTCATCAACACGCTACGTAAGTTCACAGTGAATAAATTAATTAAGTCTTATTTGCGAGAAGATTCTGTCGCCCTATTGTATCATATAATAAGTGCTAAGTATTAACATTGTTACCTAAGCTCTTGTCACCGTTATGACGTCACGCGGCGCCGCGACAGATAACGCTGCTGTTCAACGAGTTAATTTAATTCTGATAGTTTATTTTGAAAATTATAATTGGGAGATGTCAGCAGCTAGATTATCAGGATTATGATAACGAGCTTGGCCTCATTATAATTATAATCATGTAAATGAAATATAATCCAAATTAATGGATTTGGCAACTGTTAAGTACGAGTAAGCTGATCTTGAGGAAAACATTATCTGACTTTCCACGTGTACTCTTTATAAAAAAAACATATTTCCCATTTGTTTACCACGTGTACAGTTTCCAAAAACATGATTGAAAAAGCTTTTTTAGTCACAACTCACAACTACTTACATGCATGTCAACTACGACTTTTTTTGCGAATAAAACAGAGACAACTATTCCAAAGTCTTTATTGTGTGAAACGTTACCTTTTGGAAATATAACATGTTGATAAAAGAGTGTGTAACATATAATTTTCTAGGCTGACGAACACAGCTTTTCACATCAAACGAATGAAAATAGATTACTCGGTTCCCTGGGGTAGTCGGGATCGGGTTTGTTGGGAAGATCTGGGATAGCGAAGTCGCAAGGCGCCGGGATGACGACGATAGTGAATCATGCGACCTCGTTAGCTACACTACACGGCAAACTCAACCCTATCGTATCGATAACAATAACATCGATAGCTTGCACCGCACTACTGCAAGTCGGCGACGTCCGACACCGATGCTTATCTCGACAAAGTACGATGCAATAAATTAATGACGTGACGTGACTGCCATGTAAATTGTAAAAAATCTTAATGTTACATTTACAATTCGTATTAACTGTACGCAATAACGTTGTAGAAGGTAATGTTTTATGAAGAATGCATTCATAAAACGTATTTAATCGTAAGATTGTGCTTAAATAAAGTTCTAGATGTTACCTTCGCTCTGCGAGCTAAAAGTTATTAAATTATTTTTAATATACATACATCAAAACGTTACAAAACACAAGTTTATTAACTTTAACATCGCAATATAGGTACAAATTTTATGAATTTTTATCACACGTAGCCCGTAGTATAACCTATGCCTTGAAGAATAAAATGAAGTTGTAAATGATTAACTTTGAAAGTTTGTGAAAGTTTTCCAAGCTTTTAATAGTGAATTTGATTTGAACTACTCGCAACAGAATACACAAGAGACTTTCTTGTATCTCGCAATACACAACATAGAATACATTATCTTTCAACAAAGAAAAGGTTTTCATACTGGGTATCAATTTACCTTGTGAGTACCGTTAGAGGATAGGAACCAACGATACCGCAAGGTAGACAAAACCTTACCGTAAAATGATACCGGAAAATTATGGCCATCTAATCAAACAAACTATTGGTATTTCCAATACTTACACTTGTCTTCAGGGCCGCACCGCCCCTATGTGCGAAGTGTGCGGCGCACACAGGCGCCAGGGTAATAGAGGCGCCGCGCCGGATGGCTAGTGATAATTGTTTAAATTATATATTTATAAACGTAACCCGCTGCGACCCAACGGGGATTCCCCACAATTACAAACATTTTTTCGAAATTGGGTTTATTCTAGTGGAGTCGCGGGTTCGGCGCGTACTGGCAGGAAACTCATAAATTGATTAATAAAAGTAATGAAAATATTTCGGCAAAAAAAAATGAATTTATGAAAGAAATTCGAAAGACGACACGTAAAAGGCTCTTCATAGGTTTTGCACACAGGCGCTTCGTAGGCTTTGCGCACAGGTGCTGCAAGGGGTTGGCGCGGCCCTGCTTGTCTTCAATGTGTTCTCATTCCCCACAGCACATTCTCTTCGACTGTTATCATAATGCCACGCGATAGCAACTGGCAACAAACTGCCTTTCTACAGGGATTCCTAGCGATACCATCGTACTTAAGTACGTATGTTGATACCGATAAAGTCATGTTGGTATCGGTAGTTAAACTGCCATTAAAGGGTTACGAGAAAAAGTGCTTTTTGTAGATAATCTTTTAACGATTCTTTTCGAAAGTTTTCACGACTTTTCCTCTTGTTGAAATGCCATCTTTGTTTCAGCGAATGTTACAATGTTTTATTTTATGTTTCTGTTTAAATGCTGGTTAATACTTATTATGTGTTTTTGTTTATGCGTGGTACTCGTATCACCATCAAATAAGTTCTGCCACCCATGGCAGGGTAGGAGGGACTGTCAGACTTGTACTGACTAAGATCCACGGTGTCCTTCAATAGCCCTTTACGTTCCGTAATACCTATTATGTATGAGTGAGTAAATTACTGCAATACGTTATTTCAACGTGTGTGGCCGCCCAACAGGTTTGACAACTCTGTCGGCGGGCGTCCAGCATATCAAATCTAAACCACATGTGAATACTTTCATGATAACCGTTTGCTATCTCCTTGGAACTAATATCGTAGGCAATAAATGTTATATTTGAATGGCTCGACTGCGTGTGTAATGTGGTGTAATGGTTTGATCGGCGTTTACACGGGTAGTTAATTATGAGATATCACATCGTTACAGACGTTTCTTAAAGGAGCGGGTCAAGTGCCTGTTGCTGTAATGTTGTTCTGATTTATTGTAGGCTTTCCTCTTTGTTAATGCCATAATTTACTACGGACTTAGCAAGTTAACAGCGTTATCTTTTTATCCCCAAAAAAGATCATTACAAAGCTGTGATTAACGCTTTTCGTGATATAAAAGTTCAATCTAAAAGTATGGGTACATAGAGATTATTTTAAATTTAAATACAGATCATTTGTTTTTATTTAACCCTCTGGTAAAATAGAAACCCAAAATTGCGAATGTTTATGTACTTAAACATAACTTTAAGTTATGAACAAATCGGTTTATTTTATCGTAAAACACCATAGAAATGGGATTTTCCAAATTTCCCATGGGGATATAAAAACAAAGATAAAGAAAGCAGTTTTGTACACGAATGGAGTGGAAACAACTCGTGGCTGAAACATAACGCAATAAATAAAATATACAATCTTGACACTTTTTGTACCGAGGTCACATGGACGTGACTTTTAAAGGTTTGGCACATGGAAGTAATATGTTTTACTTACTGGTACCTTAGTTTGGCACTACTACAAACCTCAGTTACCGAAGGTGTATTCAAGGCAAAAATAAGCATTAAATACAATGTTCCGTACACCTACCCACATTAGACGATAACGGTAACGACACAACATCGTTATTTTTAAATATTTTAAGGGAAAATGAGCAAGAGCAGACGACAATGTCAGTGTCGTTCGTCATTCTCATCATTATTTTCCTGCCATCTTTATTAATTGATTCCCAAGTCTCTTATTCACTCTATTTAAGGCCACCGTACCAAAATATTCTTCTTCCGTTCTTCTCAGTCATTATTATCTCAGCAGTCACCTCTTTTCTAGCAACATCATTCTTTACTCAATCCATCCATTCATCTCATTTCACTATATCACAGCCTGCAAATTAAAATCATATGAAGACTTTACTTACTTTTAATTGGGAACTACTGGAAATTACTAGGAAGTTCATCATCGTGATCAAATATTTACAAATCCACTAGCAATTTACTGCACAGCACTTACATTTGAGAAAAGGGTCTCAAAATCAGGTAGCAGTCAGTAGCCTCCATTGCCTATATCGAAACGTTAATAAAACTCAGCTATTAAATGATTATAATAATTATTCGAACTATAAAAACATATCAGCAGTAATTTATTTAATTGGTTACGAGAATTTTACGGCCAGTACGATCATAAGCTGATCATAGACAATTATATCGACGAATATATTGATGCGGCACACGACTATGGTGTTTAGCAAAGTCAGAAGTCAGAGTAAATCATTTTTAACTACCGAATTGAGTACGAGCCTTAAGTATCTTGGTATTTTCAAATTAAAAATAAATAAAACGCTAAGAATCTGTTGGTAAATGAATTCCTGAGGGTTTTCTTACGTCGTTGACGAAACCCTGAATAACAATGTACATTTATTTGTCCACCTTACCTTCATTGTATACAAAGGTGTTGCATTTGTATAAATCACGCCAATTGTTACCTAATACGTGTCATTGCAGTGATGACTGACCCAAACGTCAATATGAATTCGATGCACGGCAGCCATTGGTCGATAACTTTCCACATCAAGTCAGTGAACTACGTTAACCCGAATTGTGTCCGTCTGTGTGAACATAATTAATCACGCTCATTGCCAACCAAGGGACGTTAATATGTCCAAGGACCACTCCAATTTATCACAATACCGTGACAAAGTCCACTGGACAATTAATAGTTAGGACTAAACTGCAGTTTGCCAACTTTGCGGACGTCTCTCTTGACTTGGATAGTTTTAAGCCCTTTATTGATGACAATCTCTTCTTGTAATCGACCGTACTTGATATGGAGTTGCGTGAGAAAGCTTTTTATCACGTTTGTGTCTTCACTTAATTTTAAAAAATAACCTTTGTTTAAAGTTCTTGATACCTGCATTGTTCACGGAAAATTCATTTATTTAATTAAAGATTCTCCCTACCCTACCATAATTAACTTATCTTCTTTAAAATGTGCAGTTCTGATCGTCCGGGAGCAACCCCAGCCAGCGACCAATAAAATTAGTTCCACACAAATTAACTTTCTTTGTTTCCATGCTACGCTTACGAGAATCAATGAAAATGTGACTAAACACAACTAAAAATTCGTCACTGTATTTGTGAACCGCACCTATTTGTAGCGAGTTACGTACGAAAAAATTTGAAGCTTTTACACAAATGTGAATGATTAGCTAAAGTCTAACAACTAACAAATTAATTTTGCTCATAAACACAGTATTTTAGAAAACAAACAAAAAGCTACATAATAACCTTTCTCTGAACCCGCAGCACCGCTAACGCGCTAAAAACGGTCAGGCAAAAAATAAACAAGTTCGAACAAAAAAGTTGCCTGACCAGCCCTAATTGCGAAACGAAAATTGCAAATTCAATAGCCAAGCAATCATTCTGCACTTAGTATTTACAGTACATCATATCTTGGCATTTGTATTTCTGCAACTACACAACATTGTAAGGACGTTGAACACCTGTGCGATGGAGTAAACGTCGCAACTCGCCAGTCGCAACTAATATCTCACCGTCCGAGGTGTTTGCCGGTTTCCCAACGACCTTGCTATTGCCATTTCAGTTTGCCGACCTCGCGCCATATGATACACGAATTTGCAAACGGTCATTGACTCAAAAGTTTGTATAATAAGATCGTGTGTAACAAGACGACGACCTAATTCGTTATTGGCGGACTTTTGATCTCGGCTGGATGCGAGATTGTCGTGATTATGCTCTTGGGACACTGAATGATGTGGGAAACATTATATTACGAGAATTATGTGATATACAGTAGTTATAAACCATGCTGTCTGCAGTTCGGTTTCTTAAATAACAGAAACTAATTTAGACGAAAATTGCGAACTCAATTCTCACGCCAAGTGTCTTGCGGGATAGTAATAGTAGTCCCAAATGATTCATTCAAGAACTTCAAACAGTCCCATTTAAGAAAAAATATAAACACAAAATTTTCAAGAGATGAAAAACTTAGTTATCATTGGCCGTAAATTTTCTTTAAAATACCTGTTTTAAAAACATATTTCTGTGAATTGCTCACACGAACAATGGAATAAAGTTTGGCAACAATCTTAAGGACGTAAATACGTTTGAAAGAACACAATTTCTGTCAATTTGACAGCGTGATGCCCACGAATAAAAACAAAACACTAACGAAACATCTATGCCTCGTATACCACTACAAGAGCATTTGCAATTTTTTTACGAAAATTTAAACAGAGTGAGATCCCGTGGCTTCTAGACACTAGTTTATTTTCTCAGTAGGTAACGAATGGATAATACGTTATGTATTTGTAAAATACTGCGTTCTTGCCGCAGTAGGATAATTGACCTATTCACAAATATCAGACTAACCGTGGCCGGTTGAGCGCTTGAACATGCCGAAGCCGAGCCGCCAATCTAGTCAGGATCAATGCTGCTCAGACCAAGGCGTGAGTTTCTCCGGAAAAAGGAGCCAAATCCACCCGGTTCTATCTTTTTGAGGTGTAACAGTAAAAATTATGGACCATCGTGGCCATGATTACTCGTTAGTCCCGCGATCCCGGCAGGCTTTGGCCCTTTTGGTAATTTATTCAGCAGGTTGGTAGAAATTTTAGTACTCATCTATCTGTTGTTTATGAAGCCTACAGAGGTGTTGATGCAAAGACAGTTAGATTCACACTAAACTTGTGTATTCGACGCCGCCGCGCCGTGAATTAGTATGTAGCGTAGGGTAGCCATATCTACTTATAACTAGATACTGAATCCGTGAATTCTCGGCACAATACCGACACTGATCGGGGAACAGGCACGAATGCGCGTGAACCCCGCGAAAACCATCCACATTATCGTTTGCGCCTGGTTACGGGGGTTTACGGCACTAATGTGAAGCCGCCATCACAGTGTAAAGCCGGGTCCAGACTGTTGTAATGTAACGTGAATCCATCGTGTAATGTAACGCGAATTCTAGGTGTGGACGGCACCACCAGCATTACATGTAACGCTCGCGGCTGAATAACGGCTGACGGTTTTTGCGCGAACACAAAGGCGCACGCAGTATTCGTGTTCTCAATTTGCTTTGAGTTCGTGTGCGGTCCACACTTTTCATGCAGATTACACGTAATCGTAAGATTCGGGCTACACCAGTCTGGATCCGGCTTTAGTAACCATACTCTTCCGAAACGTCTTGACCGATTTCATGCAATTTTATAGGCATATGGAATAGGTCTGAGAATCGGCTACTATTTATTTTTCAAAAACCTCTAAGTGATAATGGTTATCCACACCTAAAATTCTATTTTTATTTTAGGACTTTTTTAACATGATATTGATCCTTATCCAAGTAAATACGTTATTCATTAGAAGCATTTGAGTTTGAACAAAATTGCCCTTGACTTCATTTCATTTGAATGAATATCTTATATTAGGAGATATCACAGTATCAAAATACTACCACATCAAAATAATGTCGGGCTGGGCAGGGCATGTCATGATTGCGGCGGTAAGATCCCTCTTCGAAGAGTGGTTGGAGAGGCGCTACGGCGGGCGTCCTCATCTTTAACCTAGCGCAAGTCGGAGATTCGGCTGATTCAGCGGCAGGCAAGGGAAAGGGGAAGAGTCTGAACGTGTGAGGGAATGGACATCCTCTACCTCTCTCCCAGCCACCGCTGCAGACACCCTGGGCGTTGGCAATCGTAGAGCATATTCCAGTCGCTTGCGGACGGGGAGCAATGGGTAGCTCGCCGTCTGACCATGAGTCATGACGCGTCGTGTTCCAGGCGCTCCTTAAGGGAAATAATTCGGACGGGGCCATAGGGCCCAACGCCTAATTTGATGCGAGTGAAACCGCGGGCAGAAGCTAGTATTTATATAAGATGTCTCTAGAAACATAAATCAAGTCGCATTGGGGCATGGACGAGACCATTTTCAATCTTTTTACTTCTGATAATGTCGGTGCGAACTTATACGGTACATAAATTACGACCACTTTTCGAGTTCAGGTAAACAACCAATGCCTCTAGATTGAAACTTTGAAACTAATTAGAATTTACGATTAATATAATAATATAATATTCCACAACTATCACACAACGCCATCTAGCCCCAAGCTGAGCAGGGTCAATCTTCAATTTTTGAACTTCCGTTTAGGATAATGACGCCCGATACTTTTACTGTTAGTGCAACCATCCATTGACAAAAAAACAAAAATATAAATTATTTTAATTACGTTTAACTAAAATGAAATCAAAATAATCTATATATTTTCGTTTTTAGTCAATGGATGGTTACATCAGCAGTAAAAGTATCGGGCGTCATTATCCTAAACGGAAGTCCAAAAATTGAAGATTGGCCCAGCAGAGCTTGTGTTATGGGTACTAGACAACTTATAAACATACATAAATATATTTCTAAATACATACATAGATAAATTACACCCAGACACAGAACAAATCGATGCCTTAGTTCACAATTGCACTAACTACAAAATTTTCAATTTTCACTTTTTAGTGCCAAATACACTAAATTTCATGCTCTTTCATTTCCGCGTATCGAAATACCGTTATTCCGTCTCTTTCTGCCAAAAACGTGGTTCACAGTTGTATTAATTGAGATCGCATGAATGTTGTACTGTACTAATGACGTTTATTTTTGTAAAAACAATAAAGACACACTTCAACTGACTTTAAGTTTAACAACTGCAGAAAATTTCAAAACACAAACGTATTATATACATTTGCTATAACTGTGCATGTTTTAGCAGTGCTATAAGTGTGCATTATGTGATGGTAGTGCAAAAGGATCGAGAAAATTCATGTACAAGTGTGCTAAGTGCGTACTTAGAACACTTGTGCATGAAATTTCTCCTCCCAGTAGATGTCTAATGGAAGTATTACAAAGGTATTCCATCCACTTCTTCCTCTTCCTTGTTAACAATTATTGTGTCTGACAGGACTATTGTAGCCAGGAAGCCTGACATTATGGTCATAGATCGATCTGAGCGTCGCGCAATGATTGTTGATATAAAGTTCCCGCATGACGAGAACCTCGTGAGGTCAGAGAGGGCTCTCACGTGGCAGCTGGCTCAAACGCTTGAATCAGAAGGTAGTACTACTGTACACGGCGCCTGTCATTAGATGAAGAGTCCATTGTTGAATAAATTTAAGTTAAAAAGTTATTTTCTTGTATTATTGTCTTATTGGAATGATTCAGAAACGTTTAGATGTCACGGTTGGCGCATTGGTAGAGAGATCGACTGCTGCGCAGCGTGTCGCGAGTTCGATCCCCGCACGAAACAAACATTTGTATGACCGACAAATAGTTGTTCCGGGTCTGGGTGTTCGTGTGCGTTAGTTTCTATGTTTGTGAACGCACCCACGACAAAGGAAAATTCTTAGAGTATAGCAAAGCTTTATTTTTAATTAAAAACTAAAACTAATTGGTTTGGACAAAACCTAAAGATTGGATCATATAATTGGGCAGTAACCTTTTTTTTTTGTTTTTACTGTGGGTTTGAAACATAATTAATTAATTTTTGATTGTCCACAATCAAAAATTTAATAATAATAATAATATTCCACAACTATCACACAACGCCATCTAGTCCCAAGCTAAGCAGAGCTTGTGTTATGGGTACTAGACAACTGATAAACATACTTAAATATTTCTAAATACATACATATTATAGATAAATTACACCCAGACACAGAACAAATGATCGTGCTCATCACACAAACATTTGTCCTGGGTGGGAATCGAACCCACGACCTCTGGCATAGCAGTCAGGGTCACTAACCACTAGACCAACAGGCCAGTCTAAAAAATTAATTAAACTGTAACTTTTTTTTTGTTTTTATTGTGGGTTTGAAACATAATTAATTATTTTATGATTGTGGATTAAACTGTATTATATAATAAAAATAAGCATTATGAATATGGATCACTGGTTTATTACTTTATCTATTTGATGCAATACCCATAATTATTATTATCCTTATTCTTGGACCTTGAACCAGCCTGGTAATGCTGTTAAATATTTTTGAGTTTTTCACTTAGTACTGATGAACATAATCAATCTTAGTGCACAAATGTATTAACTGAGGGGTTTTATATTAGCTATTTTGAATAGGTTATGTTTAAACTAATACTTCAATATTGTGATATGATGGAGTTTAAGGACTAGTCTTATGAATAAATGCATATTTGTTTTATTATCTTCCTTGGTTTTTGTACTATTCTTGTCTAAAGTTTAAAAAACTTTAAACCTCTCTCCTCAAAAAAGTGAATTTCGTAGTTAGTGCAATTGTGAACTAAGGCGTCGAAATGATCGTGCTCATCACACAAACATTTGTCCTGGGTGGGAATCGAACCCACGACCTCCGGCATAGCAGTCAGGGTCACGTCACTAACCACTACACCAACAGGCAGGATTGATTGAAACCTCTTAGTAGCAGTGATACACAAATCTCTAAGTGTTTGTGTCCGCGAGAATGCTCATACATTGGCCGAGGCCATGTGAGGCGTGACGGATTGGGAAGCAGTCACCTCCTTCTACGAAACAGCCATGCTAGCGAAGGAGGAGGTGCGACACGTGAGGGAGAGGACAGTCTCCACCTTACGACCCAGCTACCCCTAAAATCGGCAGCATAGACAGGCTTCTTCCTAGGCGGACCGACGACATTGTGAGAATCACTTGCAACCGATGGAAGCAAATTGCGAAATGTCGTTTGGCGTGGTGGTTTAACGCCGAGGCCTTTTATGAGTCTTTATAAAGAAAAAACAAAAAAAAATCCATGAAGTGCTTTTCCAGTATGATATGCGCTCAACGCTTGGGACCATAAAAGATAGAATTTTTTTATGATCGTTTACTCCTGCATGCATTTGGGTACTGGTATCGATGCAATACCCGTGATATTGCAGGTTTTCTTTATTTTTTGGTTGCTTTTTGCATTGTATGGTGGAAACTGTTCTCCTCCTCCCTTACGCGTCACGCCTCCTCCTTCGCTAGCATCATTGCTACGCAAAAGGGGGCGACCGCTTTCCATACCGTCTCGCCCCGCAGCATGACTTCGACCAATGCTGGACGCGAGAGGTTGCCGCGTATCGCCGCCGTGAGGACACGGTGGTGCTCTACCCAAGCGGGGCAGACCTGGACCGTATTCTCCAGGCATTTCTTCCTTCCTTATCAACACACACAGGTACGTCCCGAAACTTCGGTGTCCGGTGACGACCTACATCAGGCGGTAGGGCAGGACGCTGTGACGCCTATCCAGTCATTCCTAAATTAGGGGTCTAACCGCCGCGATTGTGGCATGCGTGCCCTATGGAAGTCAACGCCAGGTTCGCTCGACGAAATTATAAAACACTAGCTGACCCGTGCCCACTTCGTTGGGCTGTAAAATATACATGATATCTTTATAATTTATAGCCTATAGCACTCGTGAATAATATAGCTTTTGTCAAGTGAGACAGTTCTTAAAATCGGTTCATTACTTCCGGAGATTATTATTGGTGTAAATACGGAAATAACAATTTTTCCCAGACATGGAACATTTACCTAAATTGATTTTTCGTCCCAATAAATACTTATACTTATTCCAAATTTCAACGTAATCGTCGGAGTCATTTTCGTGAACCGTAAAATATATTTATTTTTATGCGCGTTTAATAATATAGGATAAGATACAGTTATGTCCGTATTCAACACATTGATACATTTACATTAGAATCTGATCAGAATTAAAATAATTCAAAATATTAATTTGTATCAAGAAAGGTTGGTTACGCTGTACTCTTTGCGATTAGAAAAATTCCTGGCCACCATTCATGACCTACGAAAATTCGAGTTACTACATTTTTCAAATGCAATTTGATGTTATGACGATGAAACTAGCGCCGCGTCTAAAGGTCATGAATGGTGGCGAGTATTTTAAATTTTAATGATTACGTGACTAATGTCAAAATGGTTGCGAGCGATACGTCCTCCCTCAATAGGCGCCCCGCGCCGTCTAAATCAAAGAATAAAATGGTCTTGGTTTTATATTGAATTTTGTCATTTCTTATAATAATTGTTTACACTATTATTTTACTTTTAAATGAACTCATTATTTTTTTGATGCAAGGTAACATAGTAACCTTAGTTATTCAGTACTTTTTAATTAAATACCCATTAAATATTGATAGATAAAAAATATAATTTCTGACGAAAATTTGTCAATATCTTCCTGTTTTGCGGAATTATTTTTGGTGTATTTCTGAATGAAAAATAAAGAAATTTTGTCTATGTCTTAAAATAGACTATATTTGCCTACTTTCAGTAGTATTAGGAATATTAAAATATGTTATTTGTAGAACAAAAAATGCTCCTAAACACAACACGATATGGTAAACATGTCAACGGCAGATCGTTTTTAAAGTATTTAAAACTATCATTTTCAAGAAAAGCGTGTCTATCCTGGGTAGATAAAGAACCAATCTGTTTATATTCGTTATTAGTTTTATTCGATTTGATTCAGTTTAGTAAGAACCGGTACCGAAAAAAGGCATAATTTTGTGTCAATTGTAAACGCGTCCTTAATGACACACAAATAACGTGAAAGACGTTGTATAGTGAAGTGAACGTACGTTGCAGTTTACCGCACAATCAGTAAAACAAATGTTTTAAGAAAGCTGTAGTTGAGTGTTTGTTTTGATTCGCGGATGATTCACTCACGCTTATTGCTCTCAGTGTACCGAGAGCAGCGTATGCGCACTGCAGACTCCAGTCTTTAGTTCAATGACTGACGCGACGAGCGATCATTAAATAGACACAATATAGGCTGCCAAGAATGTTGTTATAATAACAACGATACTATACGTAAACTTACACTTATCTAAGCAATCGTAAATAGTTCACAAACTGACAAACATTTTAACGACATCTTCTGATGAGTGACACTAATAACTATTTTTTTAAGTTCCATGAGGGCTTAACGTTTTTGTTAGTTTCAGAGCAATTTGAAAATATTTCGTTAAATGAGAGTTTACGATGCACTTTATCGTGGTGGTTAGAAGCCTGCATATCGTGTGTAATTGTCTACGTGAAGTAAAGCATGCACTTAAACGTCGCAGCCTTAGGGTTGACTCACTGGAAGTTTTTTTTTTAAATTTTGCCTCACACTAGGATTTTTTCCTGTATCGTGGGTGGTTTTTGTTTTGATGTTAGCTAGAAGCCGTAAAAGTTCTGGCGAGTCCTCATACTAATAGGTACTTTCAATCAACAAAGGGTTTCGGCTAAATATGAGCCAACTTGGAATAAAACAAAGCCTGGGATAACTTAGATTTTCTCAAAACACACAGCTCTAAAAGTTTCTCTTGAGGAAGCTATTCAACAGTAACTTTTTTTCAACATTACTGTACATAAAAAACTAAAAAGTAATCACGACTCATTTCTTCACCGCGACTATTCTGGAGCCGTCAGCCCTACCAGTCGTGTTTAGTTCCCGCGGCTGCCGGCGCCCTATTTGGAGTCTCCCGATAAAGTGAACCACCGGTGTGACGTGTTCCACTACCAATCTTGTCGTAACGCGTGACTAGCTACACTCTCCACTCTCCTACTCTTGGAATTTTTCCACTTCCCCAATAAGGTATCCCTTCCCTATCCACAGCTTATAGAATTGTTTGTTTACACATCTTTCTTAGGCGCTTTTGTGTTTCAATCAAGTGTCTTTTAAAAAGCTGTTAGCGTAAAGCATCTCTTTAATAGCTGTAAGTATCGCTTGTTTGTTTATCGTAGTGTAAGTTCAGTGGATAGATTGCCTGTTGAAATATGTTATTGGCTGTGCGGAGCTGCCTGCCGTTGAAGAGTTAACGGTCACTCGATCAGATCTCGAACTACGGTAATAAGAGACCTGATTAAAGAGCTATAGGAAGCTATGACTAATGTCACACAACAACAGCTTTTCATTACAACTTTTTTGCAAAAATTCATTGACATTTCGTTTTAAAACCAAAGTTTGTAACATCAACAAAGTCGTTTGGGAACTTTTGCAGCTTTAAGCTTATTTCGAAATTAATGTTAATTAAGAGGCCCTTAAGTTTCGCCATATTTTGTTAAATATTTTAGCGCCCACTTACATGGGAGGCTACTCCGCATGTACATAACTTCTGTTTTAGTATTCATTAGTTTAAATTTAGCTTACATTTGCACTTCAGACTGTTTCGTAACTTTAACGTCATGTTTAAATCTACCTTTCTCGGAATCAATTTCAATCTAACTGAACTTGTTTTAATTTTACACAACGCAATTTCGAGCTGCGTGAAGCTTGCAAATATCTGGCAAAATAATGTTCTTTTATAAATCGTAAATAATGTTTAAATATTTATAAGTTGAGGCCAGACATAGGCATGAGCTAATGAGGTTTTAATAATCTCTTTGTGTAAGTTGTCCAGTAAGTTACCATAAGAGTAAAAGCGAGCTTGCATTATACGCAGCTGTCCGTTGAATCACCGCTTCAGTACTCGTTAGTAGCGGATTAAATCATAATAATTATGTATTGCTGTTAATGTTTCCTACTTACAGTCTAAATACTCATGAAGTGTAAAAGTTAATTCATGTAATAAGTGAGACTATGCGTACTAAAATACCTAAGTTTTATTCAAATCAATAATCTTCCGAGTCGTTTAAAGAATTGATTTTTATTTTGAAAAATAAAACTGTTTCTAAAAAAGAGGGATTATCCTAAAATGTGTCCCTATGGCATTGTGTCGTTCTATTACACTACTATAGCGCTGATGAAGGCAAAACTATTCTTTACTTCATTGAAATAAGGGTTACTTTAGCTGATAGTGTTGGATTCCACCATACCCGTATAGAGGTCTTGATTAATAATGTCATAAAATAACTTTTTCACACCACCTGCTCGAAAATGTCTAATTATATGTCAAGCAACCTTAACCTAAAGTGAGTCATTAGTGGCCGAGGGCACAGCCGGTCAATAATGTTGTACTGGATTTCATTATTACCCGCTGGTCAATAATGTGATTTGAATTTGGAATATGTTTATAAACAACAAACACCCTTTGGTGCCAGAAAGATTTTCTTTTTTTAATTTTCTTTTCCCTTTTGGGAAGACAAAGGGATCTATCTAGCCCATGCAGCCTAGTTTTTTTTTTTTGGTTCTTTTCGTCCCTCTTTGGGGCAGGCAAAGGGAGCTGAGCCCATACAGCCAAGTCTGATTTAGTGTGCCAGAAAGAGGAAAGCTATTCTCGAAGCCCTTACTACGCGTGGATGATATTCTCCATTTCCTAAAAAATCATAACGATTGCTTCTTCATATCGTTGCCATGTTTTCGAAGACATAATATTGTAAGAATAATTAGATAACTACCTACGAACCATTTTTTAAAAGGAATGAAATAACATTAAAACTGGAATTAATAATAACAAATACCGTACCGCGCCGTAATACCGTAGGTATTTTAAATAAACTGCCACACTAAGATTGCTGTGGATTTTGTAAATAAATAAATAAATAATAAAACCTATCTATAATTTAGGTATAGTCGATTTATCACATTTTATCAAAAATACTCTATTTTCACGAGCGTCTCCAATGACGTTCTAAATTCAAAATGCATACAGCCAATCATCCAAAACCATTCTACCAGCCCTGTATAAAACTTAGTTTACACAAACGCCACATCCATGAGAGTGATATCATTAGGACAAACACGACAAAACCATAGAAGATACTTTGTTTTTCGTACTATGCATCAAGAGCGCTATTATTTTCTCACAGTAGGTGTAAAAAGTAGAGTATCCTCCTCTGGGCTAAAGGTGTCTTTGCCTTGGGCTAGCTTGAATCCCTCGCTGCATTCAGGATTCTTGTATTAACTCCCTCGCTTCGCTCGTGAGTTAAACTCTTAACTCCCTCGCTGCGCTCGGGAGTTAAATCCCGAATCCTTCATTGCGCTCGAGATTCAATATGACGCCCGTGACATAAGACACAACTTTAGCCCCTCGGTGCATAATCTACTATTTTTATAACCTCCCGAACCTATAAACAAGTACATATTCACCGGCACGTTCATAGAGATAATATGATATCAATTTCATAAATGTAACATAAGTGTTGTAGTAAAACTCGGAAGGTTTCTTCAGGAACCCGTAAAGGCAGTAAAAAGTGTCCATATAATGTTGGGCAATATCGCAAGTTTATAGCGCGGCCAGCCGATATTAGTATTTACTTTGTGGCAATAACTGAAACTTGGTGGAGTTCAGCCGCCGGCTATTTGGCCGCTCTCAGCTTAGCCAAGGATTTTCACCTTGATATTAGATACTGAGAAACTTTCAACCTCTGTTTACAAAACAAACCACATTTACATAACTAATCTTGATACTCAACGCGCTTGAAAAGCTCTCTTGCGAATGTTTGGATAATATACACATTCGCAAACATGTATTGTGATTTTGAGTAAGATGGTTGTTTTTACAGTTTTGAATTTAATGAAATAACAACAAAAATGTTTAAGAAGTCACTATTGCGATGTGACTTTACATAAAGATTTCATTCGAAAGTTATTCAAAAGCTCTTGGCCTGTAACTGCGATATTTAAAGCAGATGGGTCAGTATGTGCGTTTGCGTCAGAGGTCAGACTCCTTTACGGTGCCTTACCAACTAGTGAGTAATGGCGCACGATAGCATCACTAGCAGCACTCACCAGTCACACGTCACGCCATTTCTGGTTGTTCTCACGCACCTAACAAACTGCATGCGCAAGAGCATGCGCGGCTCAACGGGTTTATTCAAACGGCGTATCGGCGACGTCTCCACAGTAGTCACGAGTGCATTAAACACTGTGCCGTCGCATGTCGCCCCCATTTACGACTGAACCTATAAGCTTATGAACTTTGTTAATTAAAAATTGCGTTTTGATTCAATTTTATTATTTTTCTCATTCATCAAGGTAGTAGGAGTTTAATTCAATTAGCTTTTTTAATCTAAATGAAAACATTTAATAATGAAACGTAGATTAGTTTCATTAATTCATCTAAGTACAAAAGTTCGATGGTTGGTACGGTTTCAGAGGAAAGTTTTCACAGAGGAAGACATAAGTAACGATGCCAGTTAGCTTTCAGTTGGAGCGCTTTAGTGAATAACTGAACAAGGCCTCTCTAGAAAGTTTACTTACGATAGCTCACTACTAGCGAATTAGTTTCATTTGAGGGTCGTGATTTGTTACAAATACATTTTGTAAGGCGCCATCTCCACGAGCGAAAAAATCGCGGCGATATAATATCGCCGCGATTTTTATTTGACGCGTCGTGGCACGTATTTCCATACACTCTCTATGAACGCGTCTCCACACGGAGATATTATCGCGACGATGCGACGAGTGGCAATGTGCAACGCCGCGCTCTCGTAGCGAGCGCGGCGATTCCGTTACGAGGTTTCGCGCGCTGGCGGCGGCGGCGTTTCCGTTGCGAGTTGTGACGATACGCTGGCGGAATAATCGCTCGTCATGTAGATTCTCCGACGATAGAAGGACGGACTCGCCGCGATTCTCTCGCTAAAAAGAAAAACTTACGGTTTTCTTATAAGAAAAATTAGGCACATGTTTTGAATAAAAAATGAAATCAATAATTCACTATTAGGATTTAAGAATCAGTATTCAGATTGTATTTTGTATTAATAATACTGAAAATAATTAGGTCACGTTTACAGTTTCCATATTAGTTTTATTAGTTTTGTTTCACCACGTACTTACTAAATATCATTTTATTATGTTTCATTTAGTTGTTCATGAAATTCATTCGTCAGGTTATCAACACCTACTGGAACTGAATATTAATAAATCTGAAATAATAATATGGATCTGAAAATGGATTGCTGCGCTGCGTATCGCGGGTTCAATTCCCGCACGGAGAAAATATTTGTATAATCAAAAAGTACTTGTTTCGGGTCTGGGTGTTTGTATATTATGTGAGTTTATATGTAAAAAAGGAGAAATTAAAAAAAGAAAACAAAGTAAAAAAGAATTATATATGTACTTTTATAACACGACTGCTCAAAATAAAAATTCTGTTTACAAAACAATTTGATCAGATCACAAAAGTATCATTTTAACAAAGTGCATTGATTTGTTCTTAAAAACCGAAGTAACTGAATAGGGTTAATTCTTAGTAATAAGTGTCAGGTTACTTAAGAATGCCTGTCAGTCACAGTTCGATGGAAACGCGATAGTAATCTGATTCCAATTGAGACCCTCTTTGCGAATTAACATTACTGGTACCCCGTACAGCGCGCTTTTTCTTGACCGTACTTTTCACAAGAGATGATAATACCAATACGATTCACAGTGTTTCGTCTAGTACAAGCTAGCGAGACAAAATTATTTTTTTACTTATTTTAATTGTTTACGTACAAATAAGGTGTCTTACGTCGTTCTGTGTTCTCTAAGTGTTTCTTAAGTCCAAAGGTGTGCATGCAAGATGGTCACCAAATTTCTTACTTTTGTTTACTAATATCACGAACGTGAACGATTCCTAGTACAACAAAAAAAGAATTTTGAAAATCGGTCTACAATTGACGGAGTAATCGCGTAACAAACACGCAAAAAGTAAAGATATCCAAGTAGCCGACATTAATAAAAATGCTCACAAAATAAAAAGTACTGAACCAAATTGGATGAAATTTTTACGAGACCAAATGGCAAGTATACTGCATCGAACAAAAAAGAATCACACTAATCGGACTAGAAACCTGGGTGTAATCGATGTACATACATACATTTATCATAGCTATGGCTCGTTCTGAAAGAAAGTAAATTACTTTATCTGCGGGCGGTTTCGGGTGCCAAGAACTAAAGCAACCTACGCCTGAACGTTTCAATTATAACATACAGAAAAATCTAGCCGGATACATTGGGATACAAAAAGTTGCAACCCTTTAAAGTTTGAAGTTAAAAAAAAATATGTGGGATTATTTCAACATACTTATAAACTCTAATTTGGGCAAAAAAGTACATGTATTTTTTTCAAATCAAGTCAAAATAGTAAGTACATACCCTCAATAGTACAATCCATAACAAGAAAATCGTTTCACTTTCATATCAAATATTTGAGATGGTGTCACAAGTGTGCTAAAAATGCAACTTATTTACAAATGAAAATTGCACTTCCTTTATAATGAACATTAACCCCTCCACAAAATTACTTGTTGAAGTAACAAACAAATTTTTTTTTTGAATTCCTTACCTGGGAAGGGTTGGCTACAAGTTCTTATCACGAATTCCTGGAAATGACGTCATGAGTTTTGTCCCGCTAGCTTGTACTAGACGAAACACTGTGCGATTCAAATAAATATACTCTATCTAGTTTTTGCTTGCGGCTAAGTCTGCGTGTAGTTCGAAAATTAACCCACAAAATCAAAAATGGTTATTTATCAACCTATGTCATGAACAAATGTCATCAAGTTCTGTTCATCGCCACAATGACGTGATTAAGTAACAAAATACCCATCCATCCAAAATTTTACATGTATATTATCGTGTAGGTAGGTAGTTAGAACTAGTACCTAGGCATAAGATTTTTACTTGTTTTTTTTTTTTTTAATTTTGCCCCACACTAAGAGGTTTCCTGTATTGTGGGTGCGTTTACAACCATAGAAATTAACATACAAAACACCCTGACCCGGAAAAACTACACACTTCTTTTATCGTGGTAAAATCCATCAAATGTGCCCTCCCACCCAGGGAAGGGCGGAAGGGACTGTCAGACTCGTACTGACTAAAATCCACGGTGTCCTTCAATATCCCTTTACGTTCCAGGGTCACGGTAATTGGGTAAGTCCCGCGACCAACGACTACACACTTACAAAACATAAGTACAATACAATGCGGGTTAAAAATTGCATATCCGTTCCATATGAAGTCGGTTAAAAGTGTTGACGTCTCTTGTAATAAATCATATTTTTATTATCACTTGTCGTAAAAGATTTCCGTAACTTCATGATAATGAAGACCTCTTAAAAGTCAGTCTGCTGGCAAGAAGCCAAAGATCAGGTGTGAACAAAGGAATTCTCAAAACACATCCCAGAAATGTCCTGAGAACACACCACAGAGGAAAATTAAAAGAAAATAATTATAATTATGACTTATATAAAAATGCATGGCGGCTCTTTTAATGTACAATTAAAATGGAACTTTGTAAAGCATTTTAACTGGAAATGTGGTAAAGTGTCCCTAAGTGATATGACATTGATCTGGTTTACTTGCCAAGTAAAGTTCATTGGCAGTCAGTCCCAAGGTAAGAGTAAAAATAAAGTATTAAAATGCGAAATATATTTAATACCCAAAAAGTATCACTTACCACGAAACCATTGCCACACACTGTAAACCACAGTGTGTTAAATTTTTTATATATTTTCTGAATTAAGGTTGAAAATCTGAATTTTCTAAAGGTCAGGACTCGTATCTAAAAGTGATATATAAGTTATTTATAAAAGCTGAGCTCTAAAAGTTTGGGTGAATCGTCGTCGAAGTTAGGAGCACCCTTTATATGTAATATGAGGTTAAATCGGATACACTCGTATTTTTTTATAAATATATTTTTTTTCTTAAAATTCTTTTACCACAAAGACATTAACTATAGACGAGCAATAGACGGGACATCACGAAGAAAGTTGTGATCCAAAACTTTTTACCAATAGGTAAAAAGTCGCTCAGTCTAGTAGTCGCGTTGCTATGCAACGCTAGATAGGGCTGCTGACGCACGGCATCAACAATTTTGTATGAAAATTTTCCCAATGCCGCTCTATGGGTTCTTTTATATCTCTTTGTTTTATCAGAACTTGTTATTGTTGAAAAAGAAAGTAAAACTAGTAAAACTTTCTATAAAATAATGTATACTTCTGGAGATTGAATTAATAACAATATTATTGTTTTCAGTTATATCGCTTTAAGCATCTCTATTATTTACCTTGAGGATTCCAAGTATGATATTAATGTACACGCCTACGGCCTCCTCTTCATCTGCGCAAAATAATAAATGGCACTAAAGCAATAACAATATCTTGTTCGAGTACATTGTCAGTGATTAAATTGATTACAAATAATAAAACAGGTTATTCTTTCAATGAAAAGTACTCCTATATCTAATATCTTTGATCCTTTATCCCAAGATATAGACATTTTAAAAACTGAGCCATGCTCGGTCAACCAGATATTAATTATTAATTAATCCAGACTAGACATTGAATTGTTTTATGAAAACGTAAGTGATATTTCTTCATTATATTCTGAAAAAAAGTACAAAAAAAAATTCCTTCATGGTACATAATTATTATGAGTTGCACGGTCCTACCCGCCAGACGGTCTTCGCCGAGTTGACTATACCATGTTTTCAGAGTGGTACATTGTACTAAGAGGAGCAATTTAAAGATAACAATGGTAGTGCGGAACTCCGCAATTATAGATTGTTAAATCGCCTACGGATACTAGGATTTATCCCATAACTATTCCGTATACACACGCTTTGTATAGCTTGACATGTTCAAGCTAAACTAAACCAGTTTATCATCGTCTCGCTTTGTATAATCCTTTCACATATTCACTGGTCAGCTCATAATGGTTTTGTATAGCAATGGTGTGTAGTCGGGAAGATACCAGATTATGCATCTATATATCTGGTTGCGATATTTCTCTTCCATAACAATACTTTTGTTGATAAATATCTATTATCATTATCGTTCTGAAAATAGAAGTTGAAATAATCCAGATATTTTCTAAAAATAATTTCGAAAAGAATTGGTTATAATTCCGGGAAAAACATTGATAATTTCACCTTAAATGATTTGCGTAACTTCTGAGGGTCAGAAAGATCCTATAATCATATTATGAATTGCGATAAAATTATTATTAAAGACTCTTTCTATGATCTAACCTGTTGCTTTTAGAAATAGAATACAATATTCCATTTTCTCCGGAATTATTTATTAACAAGTAATGTTTCCTTTTTAGACCCCAAGGTATGCCTCGCCTAAAAGTTCGATTAAAAAGTTTCCACTAGCTATACAAAGGTAACCACACCAGCATACAATGAGTAGATACAATAGTAAAATAGTCATAAAACTAACACGTATACCGTCTGTCGTACAAATTAAAGAGAGAGTGATGTATACAGTTTTACTGAATAATTGATAAGCAATAAAAGTTACACAGTTAACTGTGACGTGCTAAGTACGTAAATATCACGTCTTCATTGTTTTCTGAATATATAAAGGTGAACTTTAAAAGGACGAGTGACTGACTGACCGTGGTGTGTCATTGTCCTTAACACCTGTTTTATGAAACCGCGAGCTTTTATGAATTATAATAATTATGAAGTTGTTGACAACTTGACATCATTAATTTATCAAATGATATGAAATAGTCATATTACTATATCATGTGTAATTTGATGGGAAATCCAATTGCATGATTATGTATCGTACTATAATATTTAAAAAATTCGTGTGAGAATGTATGAATGGATGGAAAACAGAAACTACTCAACAGATTTGGGTAAAATTTGGTAAACAGATAGTTTTCTCACTTGGATTAACTCATAGGATACTATGTGTTTATCCAGGTTATTTAAGTGCTTTTTATCTCGGTACCAATACCAATGATGTTCCCGTGTTATAATTTTTGAGTTACCTACGCAAGCGAAACCGCTGCATACAACTAATATTACGTTATTTATCCTTACTTATGGTAAACAGGAAAATATATTTCAGGAATACATCAAACATATTCAGAAACATTAATCATATTTTAAATATGTGGTTTTCAAACGTCAAACGATAACATAATCGTTTACTGCAACAGGAAAATGTATAACTTTTATTTTAATAATTTTTTGTTGTTGAAGTTTTGATGTCGTCACAAAAGCCGGAACAAACATTAAAGAATCAACTCACCGCCATTGTTTCACACATAATTCCATTCAATTTCATGTGTCACTGACGCCATTTGAATTTCAAATTCATCCCTCATTGTCCCCTAAACTCGAATTAGTGTTTTGATTCGAGTTTACCCCGCGCCACGTCATGAGACCAGTACATTATGTGACGCCAATGAATACGAGGAACGACGGCTTCAATGTGACTGGATGCATTCAATTTACAGGTTATTACATCCGTTCATTCGTCGCGACTAAAAAACTTTTTCAATTACAAATCATTCAAAGAAATTGTTACTCAAGACCACGTGCTTTCAAATAAATGAACATTTTATGGTTCTTTGAAATCGCTTTCGAAATTGAAAGGGTTTTCATTCCAAACCTCATTTTTTTTTTGCTTTCGTGTCGGTTGCATCGAATATTAACATTTTACGGATTTCACTCCTATTACCTAGTTGTGCAGTTTACTGTACATTCACTTAGTAAACAAATTGTCGCTTAAAACTATTTTGAATCATTCAATCATTTTCGACTTCTAATCTAATCGCTAAGTTTCCTAACTCAGCGATTGGATTAGAAGTCAAAAATATCCAAGAAAGTGTCGCTTGTCTTTTTTTCCACTTTAAATGATCCAAGTTTGCTCTCTTTTCTCTGTTGTCTCCAATAAAACATGATGTTCAAAATAAAACATTAATTGAGTGAATGTTGTCGCAGCTATTATTAGCAGTCCATAATGCACAAACATTTCCCCGCAGCGCTGAGGGCAGGCTGCAATAAAATACAGTTTAATTTTACTCCGCACTCCCTTCTGGGAACACCATGTTTTACGTTAGCAGGAAACGACCATCGATGCCAACAAAATAAGTTACTTATTTAATTCGGCAGTTAATAATGCAATATTATCAGTACATTAAGCTTTTCGCAAATGAATCGTTTGTAATGAACAGTGTCTGCTTGGAGCTTTTTATTATCTTTCGCTTGTAGTCGCAGAATAATTAATGAGTATACTGTTTCGATGTATGAATACCTCACCTAGTTACGCAGTACCTCCATCATAGCTCTCTTGATACAAGCCAAGATTCACCAGATTTCCGACACTACAAGCTAACAACACGGTAATTTTATACTGTGCTAACAATTTATAGCGCAAAAGGTGAAAACACCCATTAGTTAGTTATACAATATACTCGTACATATCTAGTTTATTACAACATGCATGTATATCTATGTGTCTATAGCGCTATAAAGACGCGTGCATCGCTCTATTGTTGGAACTAGGAAGCGCTTTTATCTAAAATAACACATGAAGAACTCCCACGCCTGCGACAAATTGTTATCATTATTATCTAGTGAGCAGATGTTCTGTACGACAAACGTGGCGGTATGGTAGGACATACGGAGTACGTTCGAAGTCAACAAGAACGATCGTCCATTCAAGAATGTGAGTACATTTGCATTCATTCATCTCTGGACAAATTCCTACGCACGGCGTAAATCACAATCCACGCTATGAATATTTATGTTGTAGCACCTTAGTGCGCTCTGCACCGTGTGAGGTATTATCATTGTGACTGAAGTACTCGTATTCTAATGTGAAGTATATTCCGTTCTCTGCATAATGTCTACCTTTAAGACTCTAACGGCATTTTCGCATTTAAAAAATTGCAAATCAATATTCGTCCCCATAAAACTTTAATTTACGAGCTGACAGACTCTGCATAAATTAAAACTAAACTAGAAAACGGTGGCGGTGTGAGTAATTTATAATCATATCCAGTGGGGGACGAGTCCAGAGTGACAGCGGGTGTCAATCAATGGGGTGCACCCCGTGCAAGGCGCAGTCACCCTCGCACCGCGCTTGATTAGCTTCCGATGACAACCACACACGATGCATTCTATAATCTATGGCCACTATGGCGCTGCGCCTGTTGTCTATGGTGGGCGATGACGGCCGCATGGTAATCACTATGGTAATTATCCCGTATAATTTAATGGATATTGATGAAGTTTGAATTTATATTTTAATGAAGCTCATATTTTGCGGTGGCGACATGGTATTATCCGCGTATGGTTATTAGGTGTGTCATTTTATAATGAAACTGTGCGTGCATGGTGCATTGCCCTACATTATTCATCAATTTGCACCCTCATTTTTTAAGGAAAATTACGTAGTTTTTTTTTTTGCAATTTCATTAAACCTCGTTTAAGGTGGATAACAACGGCTCGGTTCAAAAGTTGGCCCAACATAACGACACACATTATTCTAATCGACCTAAATAAAGATTTTTGACTTGTTTCCGCAACACTGAAGAAACTGGCACAGATTTGTTAATTAATTAGGGGACAAAGTAGGCGTCGACACGCGACGCACTTAGTGGTTCAGGGTACCTCAACTTACCTTCCGTGTCCCACATTCAGGAATCTTCGACCCCTAGTTGCGGGTACAGAGTAGGTACCTCGAACACAGATTCATCACCCTTGTTTAGGTACGCATCATCATATCAGCCGTAAGACTCGCCCACTGCTGAACATAGGCCTCCCCTTTAGACTTCCAGTAGGACCGGTTGTAGACATGCATACAACATACGAAATATCCAAGAATATAATTTAATATCAAAGAATCCTGTCTTTATCATTGCTATTGAATAAGGCCATTTTACATGCCAGTAATTAAGTATCAATTAAACAATTTTACTAATAATGTGTAAATAGAGGTTCACTAAATGTGTTACAATTGTTTGATTATACCTAATAATTACAAAGGTATTGAGCTGCAGCGACTGAAAATATTTTACTTCAAAATAATTGTGTGCGCTTTCACGTGGACACATTACAGCTTTAATAAAATTAATGTCTTATAATTTTGACCACAGGAAATAACAAAATAAAGGAATGCTCACTTTAGGTGCTGCAAAAAAATCCTTCGCACTAAAGGTCGCAGTTTGTAGAGACTTGCAGTTCCCAGAATATTTTTGTCTTTACGTCTGCAATATATTTTAGACTTAGACATAATCTATGTATTTAACCTCTCAGCAGATCCTGAGAAACAACATTTAAGAATGCAATAAAAATATTGAACCTAAACTTAGTTCCAGTATTCGGTTTCATGGTTTTCCTCTAATAAATCATTAAAACTGAAATATAGCCCAAAATTGATAAAACATAACGTGAAGGGCGTTGTCAATGAATAAACTGGGTTATTTTCCTATTCACTAAACCTCTAATCGTTACAGGAAAACAACATTATGTTGATTTCAATTTTCGATAACAACAGGACAAAAATGTACCTATACCAATAAAAATAATAATTTAAAATCCATTGGCTTTTGTTCAAATGAATGGCAATCCAGTTCCGATAGTTCCAGAAAGCAAGAAAATTAACCTGATTGTAGAAATATTTGCATTTTTTATGGGTGTCTTATGGCTCTCGATATCGACGTCATCGGGAACAGGGGAGTACCCTGCTGACCTGACACAGATACTCTGTAAATTATTATGGCTGTCCATCTAATTTACGTGTTGCACTCCAGAAATTAAGGAAGAAAGAACCGTTATCGCGATATTATGATCGTAACTAATCGAAATTAATGTTACAAATGCGAAAATTTGAATGGATGGACGTTTGTTACTCAACTACGTTTGAACGGCAGAACGGATCTTTATATTTGGCTCAGAATTAGGTTGTAGGTAGTCTAGAATAGTACAAGATACCGTTAGGTATAAATATAAATAATACGTAAGTAATAATTAGTTCCTGTGGAATAATTTTCATTTACACGCCAACAAATTATAAAGGAACAAAGTCAACCTGTCTCTTAATAATAAAAAGTGATTGAAAGAAATCCGACACTGACTTTATTATACCCAGATTATATTTTTAAAATCCTCATACCTTCCCGTGGATTTACTTTGGCACAAGCAGTAAACATAGTAGATAATACAGCCATTCTATCTCCGAACATAAAAGGAATGATTGCCTTAAATTAAGTCGAATTGTTCAACTTGAAAGCCAGTTACTTTAGATCCTTTTCAAACACAGGTATATGTAAATAAACAGAGTCCCACAGAAGCGTTTAGGAGCTAACTTAGATAAGTTAAGGGAGTGAATAATAGACGGCAGATTGCTTTACAAAGTCTTTATTGTTTGTTTGCGCGCACCGCAAGCTGCGGACAAAAAGCCACGGCTCCACTACTTATGCACAATATTAGTTTTCTGATATGTATTCAGAATATTCTATTCAGAAACTAAGTTACACAGTCAAATAATCCTTGCCAAGTGTGTTTCTCATGGACAAAATCAAAAGATCTTTATCAACCATCAAATTGAAGGAAGGAAGAAGAAGTGCGTGTCCAACACACCTGATCATGAAAATTACATATATGAGCTCGACACGATAACGGCTCAAGCCATTTCAGAGATAATCAAGCGTGGCAGACGAACAACGAAACGACGAAAACGACGTTATCTCCGAGCTCACTACAAAACTTTGCATACCAAACCTTGTATCCCTAAAAAAATATACAAAGACGCAGTCAAAAGGGAAGTCTCCGAAAAAACACAAAGGGATTCGTTTAACCACCATTGTCAAGCCACAAGTGTGGTTTTAATTAAAAGTAAAAAAGAGGATGTTTGATGAAGAAAATAAAGTTGGTTTAGGATTAATGAGGGTGCTTAAAAATGTAGATCACAAACAAACTTTATATTCTGGGCCCGTTTGCGGAGTATTATTAGCTGAGTGCTCCGTTACTAATTGCCAAAGTAAACCGGCTATGTTTCATTACATGATGAATGACATTGAAAAGTCGACATAACTTAAATAAAATATATTTTTCTGCTTCATTAATTTAGTAGTAGATGCAACCCACCAAGCAGTTTACTTCATCAACAATCGTAGCAGCTGTCAATGGTTGGTACAACGCCATTATTTCCTGCCGAGGGATTGTTTTGTAGACCTTCGGCGTGGTGCACGTGATTAAGAGTTAAATATTCACCGCGCTTGCCAGACTGATTGAGGAATCGAACGGAGTCTGGTCAATTCTGAATCAAATATCCGTGGCGTATTTATCGTAGGGCCTCAAACCTAGAAGCAGCTAGTCGTGATATGTTATTCCGGTAATGCTTCTGTATCACGTAAACGCCAGAAGTTTGGAGGACTTTTCACCAAATCCTCTTCTCATAATCCCTAACCCCCATCACATCACATCCCTTTTACGCTGTTTACGGGAAAAGGGTGATGTATTCTTACGGCAAATAATTACAATTACATGTCCAGTTTGTAGGACAACTTTTAAGAGATAAATGTAGGGATGTCCATCCGGCAGGGGGCGCTAATGGAGGCTTAATATCAGCTGTACTTTGGGGTTTCGCAATTGGGAAAGTAAAAGGAATCCCTAATGCGCTAAGTACGCTGCAAATCCGTTTAGCCGTCTCGTATTCACGTGTCGCAGTGAATATTACATAGTTATGTAACCTACTTGCGATGACCTTTCATTTAATTCTGAAAGACTGTTAAATATCTTATTTTACACTTCTTTTTTTTTAGCGTAGTAAAATCAACGAATGAGTCCTCCCACCAAGTTCACGGCACGGAGGGGGACGCTGTCAGACTTGTGCTGACTAATATCCAGGTGTCCTTCAATAGCCCTTTACGTTCCGGGGTCACGGTATTCGTTAATCCCGCCACCGTGTTTTACCTTATTATTGGCTTAAAAACGGGACGTTATTCCATTTCACCTTTTAAATCATCATATTTATTAAAAGTACTAATGGTTAATCATTATTTATTTCCAGAGGAATTACCTGGAAACATTTGGGTACCTGAAGAAGGGCGTTCCGGAGGTGGGCAACCTGGTGATGGGCAACGCGAAGGAATACGAGGATGACTTGAGGATCGCCATTAGGACGTTACAAGTAAGAATATTATTGTTATTTAATAATTTTCCTTACAACATTACTTCCCAGAATTTGATCCTATGACACTATCAAGTGGTATGATGTTTTTTTTTATTAAGTACCTGTGAGTCGTGGGTTCGATTCCCGTATGGTTAAAATGTACGCCCAACAGGTGTATGGCTGTATCTATGTATGAATTTAAATATTTGTAAACCATTAAAAATACGAGTACAATTGAATTTCCTAATGTAATTCCTTGTCACACAGTCAGAAGTTTCTATTCAGTTAAGAATCATTATAAATAAGTACCCATGATAAATAACACAACTGCTACAAACTTTTGACAAGATCATTCGTTAATGTAGTTAACATATTTTATTAACAATACATCACAAGAAATGTAAAAATAAAGAGAAAATTCGTTAGTTTCATTGTACTTTCTTCAATCTCTATTTCGTTCGAGACGACTCGATGAAAGTTACTAAAAATATACTCCACCTCTAACTTGTCATATTATTCCAGGAATTTGGCGGTATACCGGTAACGGGGAAGATCGACAGTGCGACAAAGAACCTGATGAAGCAGAAGCGATGCGGCAGGCCCGACCGGGAGGAGGGAGAGGATGAGCACAGGAGGACGAAGAGGTTCGCAGTGCAGGGGGAGAAGTGGAAGTACACCAACTTGACATGGAGGTAAGACTTGAACGATAATCTCAAAAAACAAAAATACGTAGGGTTACCCATGCACACACCGGTGATACAGAGTTCTAAGGCTTTCCCTACTGTTTTGAGTCAGCTTCCAGTCTTATTGCATGCAACTGAATACCGGTATTTTACATGAAATAAAACAATTGCATCTCTAACCTCCGCAACCCGTATACTGCAATGTTTTCCCACCACGAAGGAAACTCGCTTTACCTCGGCAAGTGCAACATAATCTGTTCAAGAAGTACCTAAAGCCTAAAAAATTAGAAAGAATAAAAATTAAATAGAATTTTCTTCCCAACAAAGGAAAAAATATACTTACGCACGTGTGTGCAGCGAATGCAGTTCCTATATTTGAAAAGTTGTATCACTGAGAAGTCAGAAGTCGATTTAAAAAAAAAAAATATGTTGTTATATTAATAAACAAAAACAATTACATGAATTACATCAATGTGTTATCAGCGCCATCTATACGTAATGTGCGAAACTGATTTAGTCAATAACGCCATCTATTATCGAATAGCATAACTAAATTGATAAGAGCCATCTCTTATTTGTATCTCACACTAGTTAGACAGTCAGTAAATTAGTCGTCGTTCAGTTTGCACTACTCAACGCTAGATGTCGCTATTATAAAATAATCTGCACGGTTGAACCACTGCACTGCGTGTAGCGGGTTCGATTCCCGCAAGAAACAATATTTGAATGATCTACAATAATTCGTTGTTCCGGATTTCGGTGTTTGTGTCAAGTGAGTTTAAATGTTTGTAAACGCATCCACGATACAAGATAAATCCTAGTGCGGGGCAAAGTTTTTTAAAAATACAGTTACATAAATTACCATTCGATACATTAAAATACAAAAACGATGCGTAGTTAATTGAATTGTGCGCTAACACTACAACTAATATTAGTTATTTTAAAATGATATTGGTTTTAAAATAATCTAAAAAGTAAAAACTAATAAAATAAGTAAAGATGTAATATTTCGTGAGCCTACTTCCAGATATTGTTCTATTTTATGATAATGCTTACAAAACCCTGTTATATTTTTCCGAAACTTTCTTACAATGATTCAATAACATAATAAGCGTGCAAATTACGAGCAATAACGATATTAGAAAAAGAATAAGGTGGGACCATAATGTCCCGTTTTATGTCGAACAGTTCCGAATCTACTATTTGCTTTAAGACCACATAAAATTGATGACAAATAATAGTTAAATCACGGACCTCGTAAAAGTTACGACGCTTTCCGCGTGGCTTAATTAAAAGAATATGTCCTTTTGACGCCTGACGACGGATATTTGGAGCTTCAAATAAACAGTGAAAGCTCTTAACTTCATCCTTACATCACTCTGATTACGACATTCCTTATCGATAATGTAACAACCTACATAACTCCCTGAGAAGTGTTATTCACACACGATAACAGTTAATGTTGAATATTTATAATATTTTTTTACGGATAGGACCGTATTGTTTAGTTTTCACAGTAACTTTTCTGCATAATTATGGTTTTACGTTCTGGAACATATTGACAAGGTGTTGCATAGCTACTCCTGTGTTGATACTACTCAAAGTACACGTATTATCATACGTAATCAAGAAAGTAAAGTAAATTGATGTAGGTTTGTACCCTGCATTAGTAATAGCAGTAATTAGTCTGTTTCCTATCTGTCAAACACACGTTCTTGTACTTATGTACAGACGCCAGCAGGTCAACCTACCCGAATCTGTCAGATTTTACCAATCAAACATTAATCTTCTACCCGTGTGATAAGGTTGAAATTCTATTAAAGAAATCTGACACATTGTGGTAGCTTGATGTGCTGGCGTCTGTACCTCAACTTAGGTATATTTTCGTGCAAATAGTGTTCATCTTTCTAGTCAATTGATCACTGCTAGGAATCCTTTTACCATTTCAGTGTTCTCATAAGAACCAGGTAGGTCCTTTCAAAATTCACAACTTTGTTTTAAATGGGTGTAAACTTAAATATTGGTCTACTCTACAAATCTATTACAAATAGCGTATTTTATTACAATTTAGTTGAATGTTTTTTGCTCCAACACTAGACATTTCATATTGATCTAAGTCGCAAGTGCCGATATCCTTACCCTGCTCCATTGAGCGCTTCTGCCAACTGTGTTTCAAGAGCTCACCTGATCCTTTTGCTGGCTGTACGTTTCCCATATGGTCGATTCCGTCGATTCGGACCAAGACGTTGGCTCTATGCCCATGTTTTGCAACGTATCTAGACTCGTTACATGTGCAAAGACAAGGGTTAATAAACATAGCTATGTGTCTACTCAACATAGTTATGTTGAACCCACCTTATGTACTTCAGTTACCTGTACAAGTTAATAGCACAGTACCTATGTACTTAACGCCTCACTGTGGGTAGAGTGACATGTTCGAGAAAAATCGATACCGGGACATTTATATAAACGTATCGTGTTTGTGCCGCTGAACGTTGCCCACTAGGCTGTAACTTGCAGAGTTTATTCAACTTACTATCCCTGGAGTGAAAAGCCCGACTTGCTCGTTCGCTGTTTGAAGTGGAAACAACCGCGGAACACGCGGATAATTTGAAAAGTTCACAATCACCTGCACAGAGCGCGGCTTCAGCACAATTTCCTGTCGAATTAATGGTCTGTCAATATTGTAGTCCTCCATTACAGCTTGTTGTGCAAACAGCAATAAAACTAGCAGCGCCATCTCGCGGTGGGTTTACGAGAGCGCGGCGCCGGCGGGTCAGCACAGACAGTGCCTGCCAACTCCCAGACCCACGTCGCATCGCCGGATTATTTGTCTAAAAATATTGTTCAGCCTTAGGAGGTATTTCTGGATGCGAAAAATATTGAGTGTGAGATACCTATAATAAGAAAACACCTCCACCTGTAGACGATTTGACGTGGGTTTGACTTGATTTTTCTAGGAAACATTTTATCTAATTCTAGATACTAAATGTTTAGATACATAACAATAAGATTATTTATTATTAGATTGGATAAGGCGAAAGTTCTTTATAGCCGAAGTGTGAATATTTTAAAAGTCAAGACGTTCGGGCACGCCGCAATCGATCTCCGACCACCATGGCGATGGGCGTGGGCATGCGGGCGGCGAGTTATGGGCGACTCGCCGTCCGATCATGGGCCATGCCCGGGTCGACAGTGCGTTGTGTTCCACGCGCGCCTCAAAGAGCTGTCAGCAATCTGACGGGGCTTCCTAAGAGGGCCATAGCCTGCCGGGGTCGCGGGACTGTCTCACCTGGTAACCGTGGCCCTGGTACTTAAAGGGCTATTGAAGGATCACCGTGGATCGTCTGGGCGGGCCATTCATTTGATGGTTTTACCACGATAAAAAAAAAACTGTAAGATGTTTTATTTAAAGTTCCCGAATATTCTTAGTATAGATAGGTTTTATTACTGATTCAAAATTCTGTAAGTCTTAGATCAAATTAATAAAAATAGATAAAACAGACCTGCAGCACCTATCTAGACTTGACGTTCAACGCAGTGTAAAGTAATTACTTCAACACAAGTGGAGTTAGTTAATGCAATGGATACAATGAAACGTAAACAAACGTCGTTATGTTTTAGACGTCCGATAACGATAGAGTTATTACATGGAAATAACGGTATTGTTTTCGCAATGTCGCTGACAGGGAAGTGACAGGCGCATTTCGCCTCCCGCCGCATGGGGCGCTGTCATCGCCACTCAGCTCAACACTACGAATAATATTATATTTTATGAAATCCATACTACCTATGTAATGTAAACTTGTAAGGCTTATTGTTTAAACGTTTGGAAAAGTTATTTGACATTCTAGTATTGTGAATTTTATTCTGGATGCAAAACCTGGAACAAATAAAACATGCATAATAATGGGGTTGCATAAAGTAGAGAAACTTGTCGTCGTCGTGTTTTTAATTGACGTGGCGACGTCGGGGACGGACAACATTTTTATATTCACTATTATTTCCTACTGTTTTTATTTTTCAAATAAATAGGTACCTATTTAACATTTGTCATTCTTATGAGATGAGTGATAGTTCAAGCAGTTTTTTTTCAGTTTCTATATATGTATTTGATTAAAATACTTGGAAAATAAGTACATTTAGTTTTAAACTTTTGCTTGTAACGTATTATATACATGTACAAAATGTTTAAATAGATACATAACATTCAAACAAAATATGCACAATAATAATGCAAGTCCCAGCAATCAATTCATTGTAACTGCGGGTACTGGGGCCCAAAAATAGTTCCGGACGTTACCAGAGTGGGTGTCATACGGGAAAGTTGAAAATCGTCGATATTTTCTTAAAATTCCAGATTCATAAAGAACCAATAAATATTTTTTTATAAATACTTACTATAACCGCATGCGACGCAAATTTCAAAGAATTCTATGGAATGAAAAATTCGAACCTGCGACCTCCAGATTCAGTAGATCACACGTCACCGTAATATGTTAGAAATGAATTTGACTGTTGAAGGTAGGAACCTCGATGTCTCGATTGGAAAGAATCAATGAGTTACAATATTTTTTTAGGTACCTACCTATTGAAGTAAAGACGCAAAGGTGAAAAGCAAAGCCCTAACCAAAGACTGGAGGTGCCTTTTGCAGAAAGCTGCGCATTTACCATAACGTTTATGGAAAACTGTTATTTTTTCACCGATAAAATAGATGAGGACTATGACGAGTCATTATTAATTGTGGTGACGTAGCCACTGCCCCCCCCTGGTCCCCGGCCCCCGACCGCCGACCGCGCCCCTCAGACACCCCGTGGCCACGCGAAGTAGGTCGACATTTCAATATTGAAGGCATTTCACAATTTCTATTGCTCTTTATTGCGACTGTACGGCGTAGTAAAAAGCTTATTATGCGTATATTGAATGGTAGTAAACCGACGTGGAATCTGTGAATCATTTTATTAAAATTATGTTTACAATTTAACTTCGACATCAAACATTCGAACATCACGACGTACTTTCCTTACAAATCATTTGTAGTAATGTGCAAGAACTGTTGGCAACGATGATACCACTATCCAATATTATGTTAACGCTTGCAGAACACGAGTGCCTTAAAAGTATCAAGTAACATTTTCTAAACTCCGACTGGACAGGAACAACCTCGTAAAATTTAATAAGGCGTGAATTTTCAGCCACCTGTATTATGTGTATAAACGTATATGTTTGCGCGTACACGCCATCTAGCGGTTTATTTCCGAATTAAACCTTTACTATAATCTCCACAAAAACAAATTATTATTTATTTGGCCACGAATGCCAAAATTAAAAAAAGGAAATGCAAAAAGGGTTGTGTACCCCTGGTGGGACTCGAACCCACAATCCCCGGCTTAGGAGGCCGATGCCTTATCCATTAGGCCACAGGGGCTTGCCATGAGTTGACGAAAATATACGTTATTTCACAATCATTATATTTATCTTCTTCACGCTTTTTTTCCATGAAGTAAACCAAAATCTAGGCTATTGGTGACTTTAGCTATTTATTTACATTTAGTTTTGGAGTAATAATAAATGAAGATAAAATAATTATAATTATTGAAATTTTGTAAAAAAAACACTTGGAAATAAAAATAGATTTTAATTTTTATTAGGTAAGTTAATTTAGTAAATAAAAAAATATTGAAATGGCAGTGTAAATATAAAATTAATAACTGAATAAAGTATGAAAATTTCAACGACTTTGTAAATAACATAAAATTATTGTGCTATCCCAACTTTTATTTTAATAAAATAATAATAATTTTGACGGCACGGTTTGCGGAGAGACAGCGACCGACTGCTGCTGTGCTGCTGTTGCTCGTATGATTCCCGCTTGGATAAAATATTTGCATTTTATACAAAACAAAGAAAAAAAAAAATAACACAATCGGGGCCGCGGGCAAAAACATGATAATAATGAAATGGAAACAGAAATTCCAAAATTATTCTGAAATGCATCGGTAAAATTTGCGTAAACTTTTCAAATAAAACGAAATAAAAATCGAATAAATAAAAAAAAAAAAAAAGGTTGCACTCCAGGAGTGCCGGTAGAAGTGAAAACTTTTTTGTTACTATGTTTTATTAAAAGTTGAATGACGTCTTACTCACTTTTCGATCAGGGTCACGTGACCCTGACGCGAGTTTTAAATTTTTTACCCATTACAAAAAATTTATTACATTTTAATAGTGAGCGATTCTCATTCATGGTCTTCTTGGAAGATATGGAATTTGGTAAAAGATTGTTACAACCGTATGGATTTTAGAATATTTACATAGCGATGAACACGTTATCACCATTCATCAAACATTCTTGGAATTGTGAGTTTGTTTTGAGTTTTTTTTTTTAACTCAGGTATCCAGTTATATGAGGTATTTACCGATTTCCTTTTAAACATTTAGCCTTACCCATGATTTACCTAATCGTTCATCATTGAATATGAGTCCTCCCACCAAGGGTGGGATGGGAGTAGGGTTGCCAGATCGATTCTTCCTGTTATCGGGATCAATAATCGATTTTGTCACCAAAAAATACAGAATTTAAGAGTAGTAAGAGGTAGTAGTAGTAGATAAAAGTAACTACAAAGCCAGCTAACGCGATGACCAAACGATCGTCCATTTTTCTTACTACTGCGTAGAAAACCTTTGTAATTTATACTATGTAAAGCTTTTACATATAACGTTCCACGCGCCAGTCCAAACTCTTGAAATCACATTTACACGCACAGTTCGGAACGTTTGTCTAGATATGAAAGGTTCGACGGCAGTCCAAACCGTGAATGCATTTTTAATCGTATTTAGCACAACAGTTTGATCCTCAGCCCAAACTGTACCAGACTGATCTAACCGTGGTTTGGAATTCAGTCCAAGATGCGCGGTCCGGCCGTCTCGACTCGACTCAGGCGGAGTGCATTGCAATGTTTTTTCGCTCTGCGCCAAGCGCCCAAGTAGTTCTGAATTAATTGTATCGCGTAAAGGCGCTCCCTCACCAGCATTCGCGTGTAATGTAGCATTATAATATATATTCGACTTTGAGAATTACATTACAATACTACCTCCCTGACTCATAGTCATAGTCATGGTCATTTATTTCATAACAAAATACATTGTGTAGAAAAAAATCAATTACAATATTATAATAAATAAAATACGAAGTTCATTACAATTACAATTAGGCGACAGCATAAATACTGACGAGCATTCGCGTAAATTAAGTATAGATTTTATACAAGGTGCGCATTGTAATGCTCGATTGTCTTCACAATGCGCACCTTACCACCTTACCATACGGTAAACAATCTGCGGTCGCGAGCCGTGTCGCGGTCTCGCGCGCGATAGGCACCTTAACGTTACATCACAGGGGAATGCTCACGGTGAAGGAGCGTGTTAACAGCCTAGCAACTTACAAAAAAAAGAACTGAAATCCCACCAAAAACATTTCATGAAAAATGTTGCCAAGACGACCAAATAAGGTTTGCTCTGTGAAAAAGATATCAGATCTCATGTAAAGCCAAGCTTCTGAATCTACACGGCCTAACTCTACCGACCCTAACTTCACAAATTCTACACATCAGTAAAAATGTATGGCTTGGCTGTTTCGTTACTTATTTCAGAAACTAAATATTAGCATGACCTCCACGGCAGTAGTATATTATTATTACCATTATATATTACCTTGTACTGAATTAAATCTAGGGTGTCCATAAACAGCCCTTTTCGTTCCGGAGCCACGGTTACCTCGCAACCCCGGCAGGAACATGCGTGAATCCTAACTTCAAATAAATATTGATAATTGCGAAAGTATGTTTTTTTGTTCGTTGTTTCTGAAATTACGAGTATGCATATGTATAGGTATGTACAGTCACGAGCAATAGTATGTATACACTAAGCAGTATTCAAAAGCGATGTTCTGCTACTATATTGATTAAAATTTTACTTTTCGTTAGACTTCTGCTTTTCGAAGCCACACTACTAGGAAATAGGTCTTATTTCAAAGTGGAAACCAGTATTTTACAAGTAATTTGGGTTTGAATTTTGTTAAGTGTATACATGTTATTGCTCGTGACTGTAGGTACCTACGTTTCAGATTTACAGACTATTTATTTTATCCAAAAAAGAAGTACAATTTTCGAGAAAAACAACAATAACATTCATTTGAAAATAGATGGCGCCACTTGTATTGGCTAAACTGTACAATTCTAAATTCACACTAACTAGTACTAAACATGTTGATAAGCAAAACGTTATAATATGGGATTTTACTCATAACTATTGCCTTATTCTGGGAAATTCCCAAATAGTAAAAGTCTGATTCACACCGAATCACACCACACGAGCTTGGAAGCCCGGAGATGAGGCGATTGTGAATCATCTACATAAATAAGAGCCGCCAACTATCGTCAAGTATAAAGTTTCTAGACTGACATCGTCACTATTACAAATATTAGGGTTTAAGGGGGATGCTCCAACCAGCCCGCGAAATTCAAATTTTCTTACGTTTTTTGCAATTCGCAGGTATCATTTTAAATATAAAAATTATCAAAAAATTCACTCCATCACCTCTCATATAGAAAAGGGTGCATCGTAGTTAGATTTCGGAGATTTTAACATGATGCACCTTTTCTGTGCGAGAGCTGATGGAGCGAATTGTTTGATATTTAAAATGATACTTGTTATTACCGCAATTCATATTTTGATAAAGTTACAACATGTCACTGGCCTGCAAATTGCAAAAAACGTAAAAAAAAATGAATTTCGCGGGCTACATCGACGCAATCACCTTAAACGGGAATCTCTAAAACAAATAATAAACATGGTAAATATCCCGTCTTAAACCTAATATCATCTAGGGTTTTAAATACTTAGTTAAATAAATAGTTTAGGTACATAACCACACAAACACTACCTACATCTGTAGTGCGGATATAGTAAAGGACCACATTTTCACATGTAACATTTTTTTGTTTTATTTTTCGAAAAAGAAACTTTTTCGGAACTACAAAATCATTTTCGTTTAGCATAACATATTAAAACATGAATACATTAATTATAATTATGTATAGGTAAGGTATACGCATCCACGAGTTGGTACCTTAGCCAACCTACCTAGCTGTATACCTACGTAACAGAAAGTGCATAGTATCTGAAAATTACTGTAAGTTGGTACAATCGACCAAGCGGAATTATGACCCACCATAAGCTTATTTTCCCAGAGATATTCAAATGCAATTAGGTCCACATTCGCGTAAACATACATATCCATGGTAACAACTTTGATCTTTGTCAATTTGACAGATTCAAACGATTTATTGTCAAAATGTGTCATGATTCCACTTTGTCGACTGTACATAGATATCTATTGTACATTATATACAAAGGTACAGAGCTACCCATGTATTCCCAATTCATATCCAACAGGTCCACTGGTATTCATATGACATCGTAATGCGATTAAATTAACATGATCGATGTCACGATACGTAAGCTCGTGGCTAAATAATTACAGACGCACAGGCCGATCTTACGGGTTAAGCTGCACTTGCCAAGGTTGGTCTGTGGATGGGTGACCATCTGTCATAGCGAGTTTCTTCCGTGCCACGGAAAGCACGTAAAGCTTAAGATCTCTTTGACGTTACTGTTGGTCAGAAACTCAGAAGCTCTAAAGTCTGAGAACCGCAGTCTTACCATGGGGTATCGTTTTGCCCAGTTACTGGGTTGTGGAGGTCCGTTTCCTACATTTGCTTTTCCCATGATTTCGACTGCGATGTGCTTAGTTATTAATCCATTGGAACTATTTTCTACCAGAATAAAAAAATCACCAACGGTATGATCTTCCAGTTCGACCTAGACAGGCCTTCGTAAACCTGGTCAATTTACATTTATCTATAATAGATATTAAACAAGTGGGATCTCCGTCATTCATTTTTCCATTTTCACCAGCCAATTATGTTCCAAATAAAATAATTGTGTTTTAATGTAAAGCGATCCAACAAGGCCAGGAAAACGTATTTCAGAAACTTAGGAGAGTTGCACTTGCCTGTCTTATACGTTGGTTTCTTCACCTTTTTCAAATCATATAAAGTTGTAGCTGAAATTAAGAAATTAACAAACCCGACTTCGCATCGGTCCTGCGACTATATCGTCGGATTTTCCAAAAATAAAAGTTACGTATACTAACTACTTTACCAACACAAGTCCGTGGCAGTATTGTTTATTCTGAATTTGGAGATATGGAAAATATCTGAATCATAATAGAAAAATCTGGAGCTCCACAACCCGAAATTGTAATGTTGCGAAACTACAACCTTTCTTCTAAAGAAAAACTTTCAAAGACACATATTTATTGTAATCTAATATTTTTGCGAACCCTTCCTCTTTCTCCGAGGCTACGTTCTCAACAATATCTCGTATCACAATTTTCATTATTAAAGTTAATGATTCTAGAAAGGCGGAGTTAATTTTGCCCACTGAGATAGCGTCTAGTTCTCTGAATAGGGGAATAAAGTGCTAGCCGTTATACTATGTGCGAAGTAACGCTGTCATACATATGTAGCTATGTATGTTACTGTATATATGTAGGTACGGTTTGGTCACTGTTGCTGGGGTCTCTTCGAACAAAATTGAATTGTATAGATCAACTCCTTGATATAAAGTTGCTAGAAATTATCTGCCATATGTTGTGATAACAACAAGCTAAAGCATTTTGTCCTTCTTTCTCAGTCCTTATTCAGTGTCCAATGTATGGTTTTTAAAAACCTCTCCTTCATCAAAAAACATCGACATTATGTATTAAAAGGACTTTTTTTTTTTTTTTTTTTTTTAGGTGGTAAAATCATCAAATGAGTCCTCCCGCCCTGGGTGGGGCGGAAGGGACTGTCAGACTCTTACTGACTAAAATCCACCCGTGTTCCTTTCTATGCCCTTTACGTTCCGGGGCCACGGTAACCTGGGTTAAGAAAAAACCCGCGACCCCAGCAGGCATTTGGCGCGAAACACGACGCGCCACCGACCCGGGCTTGGTCCTTGGTCGGACGGCGAGCTACCCATCACTCACCGTCCGCAAGCCCGCTCCGCCGCTGTGCCCTCTGCTGATCAGAGGGACACGCGTTGGAGCATCCACACGACAGGCTATTCGCATACGGGCAAAGAGATCACTTAGGCACACAGTGCCTAAGGAAGAGTTTTTGCCCGCATCCCAGGGTGCACCGGCCCGGAAAACTGGTCTTCCCCCTGGACGTATCCAAGAGGGAACTCCAGTCCACGGGCGCACGTGGAGGTTTCCTGTCATAGCACCCCATGTATTAAAAGGACTTACTACATTTCGTCACTCCTATTCCTTTCCTAACTTGGAATGAGGAATAATCATAACCACACCGAATCAAATATAAGTATCACGATACAAATCAATCGTAGTCATTCAATCTTTCTCCAAGATGAGAGCTTATAAATTCCAAACGCCGGCTGATGAACTACACAAAAACCCAAAAAGGTACAAAAGAATTACCCTGAAATACCGGAGACATGTAACACTTACAAACAGACAGCGGTAGCCTGATATTCCTGCACTCCCGCAAGTATTGTCCTGCGCTAGTCGTCCCGGTATATTTGCCGTGCTGACGTCACTGCGGCCGCAATCAGCTTTTCTTCGAACCTGAAGGGTTCAAGTTACTACTAGCAGTAACGAAGTGATTAACTCCGTTACTGCCCACACAGATCCATTTGCTTTTTTCTATTACTTGTCGTGGTTCTTACAACGGTGTCTGGTTTTTGTATTAGGTACTGAAATGGTTTGTTATGTCACTTTCATGTTGTTGGACTTTTGCAAAGTTTCTGAAGTTTAAGGGATGATGTAGCCTGGTTTATGATTCTGAAACGTCTTTCTATATAATAGTTAGCGCGAGCTAAGTACATTAAGGACTTAGCTTGGCTTAAACTTATACTGATTCGAAAGTTAATCACTTTAAGAATTAAGAAGGTTTTTATATCACCTTTGAACTTTAAAGATTCCGTTTTCATTAAACTTCAGTGATGCAATACATTCTTACTCGGAGCACAAATTGAGACATTGTTAGACATGAGGTTGTTTAACAGGACGATATAAATCAGGTTCAATCTCGTCCGAGCTCGTTCAAACGCCACGTTTGGAGACCTCCGTACGAGTGGCTCGTAAATCCTGGACTGGAAAACAATCCGTGCCTCGGCCAAGTATCCGGTGGGTCTGAAATTCCAATTAAGGGGAAGCTCTAGACGAGTTCGCAGGTCGGCTGCACGCGGGCGATCACTCACTTGCACTTTTAATTAATTTATTTATCGAGTTCGCGAATCGACGGCGCAACTCGCGCCGACGCCCCGCCCCGCCGCCGCCTATATAACCCGACGAAGAGCGGCGACGTCCGTCAGTTTTCTCAGGGACGCCATGGGCGCCGGTCGCCCTCACCCGGGAAAATGTGCCGGAAGGACGAGGGATTCTTTAAATTTTTAAAGTGGGTAGTCGAAATGTAAGGAGGGTGGCGCGGCGGGGTCGCGAGTAGGGCTCGAGCGGCCGGGGGCGACGGTCGGCGCTGCGACCTTGAGGTGAGTGATGCACGCGCGGGCGAGCGAGTCGATAGGCTCAGCGCGCCGCCCGCCCGCCCACGCGCCTGCACTACAGCTGTTTCGCTTGATAACGTGGCGTTTTGTCACTTTTTCTTGTATTTCGACGTAGCTTTCACCACTCCGAGGCACTTTGATCACCAGACGTCGTCAGAAAGTTCGCCGCAGTTCCAGGCTCCAGGAAACACTCCAGAATGTTAATAAACTTTTCAGTTAGAATTATTCCAAAGTTGTTAAGTTGTCTTCGCAGGAATTACTATAGACAGCGTCTGTAGCACTTACACTTGTTTATATGATACGTTGCATAAGTTTTATCTGTTATAATCGATGTTTGAATTAATAAATAACTTGAATCGATCGACCGCATCCCTCGGTAAAAGGAATAACAAGTATTTAATGCTAAACGGAAAACTCCCATCGTTGCAGTTCATTGGTTCAGTCGGATAATCTCTTTATTAATGGCATAATCTCATTAAAGATCCTGAAACCTAAGCCGCAGTCGAGACAGAAATTGTTGGGCTCCAGTGCAGCTCGCGAACGATAACATTCATAATCCATAGCGAGCCCATGGGGTTTGAACCAATCGAGTTACGTTCGAAAATCGGGAAAATCGAGCCGTTCATAAATCGCGCAGGATGTAGCATAAGTAGGTAGGGTACTTGGTCGGTGGCCAAGTACAGACGCGCAGTAATTACTGTCTCAGGAGCGAGCTCTTAATTTGCTTAATTTACCCGAACCCGCTCTTCGGAGCTAAATCGCACGATTTAATGGGATATTTGAATGATGCGCATTGTTTTAAAACGTCTCGCGTCTGCTCCAAACGATCTTATTTCCGCTAAAACACTTATTCGTTAAACTGCGCCATTAATGAATTAGCAGCTCCTGTCTTCTGATTAGGCTTATCGCTCTGTTTCGGAAAAGTTTTCAACTCATTTTACGCGTCACTTCTCGGCTGTCGTATCGTATTAAAGGGGTTAAAATAAGTTATTATATTTAAATCACGTTTGAAATTGACTTACGTTGATCTGACTCATAAAAATAGTTGGAGAAGATACACGAAAGTATACAGAAACAAAAAAGGAAAAGAAAAATATTGGTACTAATATTGGTGCTTTAAAGTGCAGGGCCAATACTTGGCATTTCATATTTTGGCGCACATACTTTTAAAAGGAACTTTGTTAAAAAACTGAAAATAGGAAGTACACACCGTGTTCAAGATTGCTTTCGTGTGGTTGGCAATAAAAAGACCAGCAAGTGTGTACTGAACCGCGCGCCTCTGTATTTAGAGCATGAATTTTAGATACGTGTAACCAGGGACAATATAGGTGTACATAAAAGTACTGTATATCATGTGCCGAGTGGGCTCATACTCCGCTATTATTCATAATCCGACTGAGCCTCGTTTTGTACCTTGTTGGGCCCAAAAATATAGCGGCGCGGACTCCGGGAAATGTTCACAATTATTTTCACAACTAAGTATTTTATTGTGACGGGTTTGTAAAGTTACTAGCTACTAATGTAGATAACATTATGAATGGGACGAAACTTTCGTGCTCTGAATTAACAATCCCGTGTTTACCGTAATTACTACCAGACCAGTACCTAGCGGAAAACGTATTGTTTTCCGAGAAGGTTTCACATAGAACGTAAAATGTTAGGGTTTACCTACTGTTAAAAAAACCCTATAAAAATTCAAAGCTCGAAATATTATTTGGGTAGCGTTGTAAATGTTGGGATATACGAGGACAGTACGCTACACATACGTGATGTATCCGCCACATTTTAAAATGTGCGGAAAGCTCAACTTTTCCGCTGAGAACGAAGGAGGCCGCATTTGAATTATAGAGGAAACGTTGGCAAGCCGTCAGTACCCTTGCAGCGTCTTACACTCGTTACGAATATTATGATTTATGCGGCACCCGCCCGGACCGCCAGTGCCGCCCGGCTCCGGTAAACAACGATGATTTGACACCATTTACCGACAATGTTTTTTGTACAATAAGTAATTTCGGCTTACAGCGACACAGCTTGAGACGCGCACAAATAATTTAATAGGCGTGCTCGCACTGCTCCTGCGTATTGTCATTGTAATAAAATTGCGATAAGGAAAGAAAGCAGCCGCCGTAATTAAAGGTGGAGGTTCCGTTTCACTTTTAATGTTCTATTTAATTGCCGCTTTGATACTGAATTTTGTTGGCGTGCGAATTATCTTAAACAGGTTGTAAGTCGTTCGAATGAACATAAAGTTTTTAGCAAATTGAATACAACGTCATTTGTGGGGCATCCATTTTAATTGAACGCCAACTAGTGTTTCATTCAGTTTGTCTGTCAATTTGTTGTAACGACCGCGGCTAACGATTTAATAGCAACTATTAAAGCCGTACAAAATCACGGACCGCTATTTCTAAATAACTAATGGAAACGGTTTTCCTTTCAATTATGAAAATTACCTCAGTATTGTTATATACTTGTGTGATTTTGTTGTTGCTGGGAATTGTCTATTAACATTATGTGTAATTGTGTATTCAAAGCTAATGCAATGCAGATGTACTTAATTTTACAATAATATCATTTGAAAACAATACTGTATTATGTTTCTACGTTTATCATACAGTTTGTAATTTGATACATATCTTATAATTAAACTCATTTCAATTCTTATTCTCATAATAATGAGCAGTAGAGTAAAGAGTAGAGTAGTACATAAATATTCTTAACATAATTAAAGTTCTGTTATTTTAAAACAGCAGCCCAAGAAAATATTTTGCTGATGTTAATAGTCAAAAACACGCAAATTGAAGTGAAACATCGTACCATAGCTTTTTGACGGATTATTATGTTAAATCCTACTCATTATTTATTTAAATGGAACATAAATGATCAAACTAAACGTACCATCAGGTACCGGCTTCCAAGAAAATCACTTTAAGCCTTCTACGTAGGTTTAATATAATTGTTTTATACCGATGAATAATCTCATCAATTCCTTAAACAATTTCTTTTCCTCTGAGAAAACGCAATAGTAAGTCAGTAGTCCAAGAAGACACACACGCTCCTTGTATTATAGGGTGGATCTCATAGGCCTCTCAAAAAATAATCAATTCAACTTTATTTTTCGTACGAAAGGTAAATGCAAATGCGGAGGAATTCTTTCGACGATTCCGAAGAAATTGTTGCTGGTACCGGCTCAATCAAAAATGTTTACCTGCGGACTGTGTAGGAGCACTGAGCTCGATCACTGAGCTGGTTCAATATGCCAGCCCCTAGTAACACATTCACGTCGGCGAGTGAGTGCACCTCACTTTAGCGCAATTGAGTTTAACGTTAAAGCAAACGTGACGTTTTATAGGGATAAGTGGTTTGGTAATAGAATTCACGTGTCTCGCGACCTTTCTCTAACGACCTAAATTAGTGTTCAATGCAAGACGTGGGTTACACAGCTATTTGTTCCCTTTGACAACCTTTTACCTTCCCCTAAAAGTAATCTCTTGAGAAAACGTAGGTATTTTATGTAACGGATCCGCTCCTAAACGACTCTTTAGTCTTAAGATACGTTACCTACGGATTTAGAATCACGATTAGTTTCATTGAATACAAAGTCCTCACTGGCAATACCTAGCTTTTTCTGAAGTTCAACAAATAAACTCCAAAAATGAAGTCCACCTGTAAATTTACTGTTTTCGGAGTAAAAAAATAGTTAAAGGAGTATTTGACGAGAGTATTATCTCGCAACCTCTAGTCAGGTAGACGCTGTTGATTCACAAAAAGACGAGCACGTTACATACACAGCGGGACCGACGGAATTTTTTGCTGACCGCACGGGAATTGAAACTGATGAAAGTTTTAGCATGACGATTCAGGTATATATTTTAGTGTCAAAGCAAACATACTCCTTAGGTCTTTGGCGATTATCTGATCAAATAATAAATGCTAGAAAGAATGTATTTAAAAAAAATTACAAAAGAAAACACCCGTAACAAACCAACAACAGGCATTTCCACGCGTTTCCTAATGGCTATTATAACAGCACAATAAATGTTGTTTGAAAAGCAGCGTTAATTAAGACGGGTCGTATATCAATAAATCCAGACGACTGATTCCTTGTTAATTGCCAGGTTGCAATGAAGTGCGGAATCAGATGCAACCGGACGCGACTCGGTGCAAAATGCAAATTCACTGCCGCCGCCCTAACAACAGCGAACAGGCGGACGTAAAAATGTTTACGTAGAACGCTTGACCGCTTTTAATTGTTCTATTTAAATACAGCTGACATAAAGGCTAAAACGCTCCGTTTGCAGATCAAATTACATTCATTTTCATCCGCTCTGTGATAATTAAAAACACATTTATATCGGAGCTTTACATGCAATTTGTTTCATGAAACATCATCGTCTTTTATCGCGTCTCTCTGAAAGGTCACAGTAGACTATTATTTTAATTTAGGTTTTATGTTTCCCGGTTAGATGTGCTGTTTTAGTGGGTTCTTATTACATTTGCATGCATTTAATGACGGAACTTATTTCGAATTATTATTTTGTTGACGTAAAAGTTGTCCTGTAAAACATTCACCCCCTGAAATGTTACGTTACATAGGAACCAAATTGTGTTTGTCTGCTGACGGTATGTAGTTCCTGCACTTACAAATAGATACATATTCCGCAACATACAAGTTATGCTTTCCCGTGATTCGGGGTCGTGATTGAGGCTACGCAGATACTCTGAATATTTCTACCGCATTCCGCGCGCAGGTACTACGGTGCATATTGAAAGTCAAGCATGTAGTATAATTAAACGCTTCCTGTACTATTTGGGTGGTTCGAATTCGTAAATGTACGCTGTTTACAAGTGACATCGGATTGGGCTGGCAGACGATCTGTATTCGTGAGCGCTCGCAGCCGGGGGCTACGCCGTGCGGACGGGCGCGAATGCAATCCGGATTTACTTCAATCAATGCATCCACTCGTCATGTTTACGTAAAATTGAGCAGAATCAATTTTCGTAGGCTCACTTAAAATTGGAACACATTCGTTGATATCCGGCGGCACAGGGAACATTTCCTGCTGTCTAGTCAGTCGGCTGCACCGCCGCGCCCCCGCGACAGCAGCCGCTCGGCCACGTCACGGGGACATTTTGCCTGCCATTTTTATTTCATCATAATTCCGTTTTCAATTTCTAGCGGGAACGTCGGTGGCGAGATTGGTGCGTAAAACTCGCGTAAACATTCGAGCGGTTGCGGAACGGTTACTCCCGACTGTAACCGGTTTATGCCAGTGTAGAATGTAAAGAGATAAGGTTCTTTATGTGTGTAATCATTTTGTGTTACGACGGACTTCGTCATCCGTGAGTGTTATTAAGGCGCGCCTGTCCTTCCGCCGCTGAGCTTTATGCTCCGCGATTTGAAGAGTTCAAAAACATGTCATATCATTGCCATCTTTTTGTACGTCGTCTTCTTCCGTGCTTTTTCACGGGAATTTCTCTAGGTGTATACCCCGGGTCGACGGCGCGTTGTGTTCCATGCGCGCCTCAAAGAGCTTCAGCAAGATGACGGGGCCCCCTTTAGAGGGCCAAGCCTGCCGCATCTCCTTACTGAGACTCCGGAACAAAAGGGCTATTGAAGGACTACGTGGATTTTAGTCAGTACAAGTCTGACAGTCCCTGTCCCAGTCTATTGCCCGGGGTGGAAGGACTCATTTAGTGATTTTAAAACGCTTAAAAAAAGGCGTATCATACAACCTTCATATGACCCAGATCAAAACTCCTTTTCTTTCTTTTTGGAAGAAGTTCACACTTCGCCTTCGATTCAGAACCTAAAAGCTATAGCGTACCTACATGTTTGCCCATCGCTTTTCTCAAGCGCCTTACTGAAAACTGAAATCACGAATTTCAGTCTCTGTATCCGACCGATAATCCCTTCAGAAATAATATTGTCCCATCAAAACGTTGGAACATAATGGATACCAATTTTATTCTGAAGTAACGATCCGCAGTATGGCACATCGTTTTCTTCTCACTTTACTCAATTTTATCAACGCCTGTATTTACTTTTTACTAGCAGCGCTTACTTTTCCTATTTTCATCACAGTTATATGCCGAGCAACAGCCATGAATTGGCGCAGTGTGATTACAAATTTAAGCCGTCGCAGCTAATATGAATGACAACGGGTCGCCCTACTCGACATTCATTTCCCTCGGCGCACCTCTCTTATAATAACTTACACGGCAACTTCGCCTTAAGGTATCGATGTGTGCCGACACATGAGACGTGCCACGGAACAGCACCACGCCCTTCTGGTCTCTTCAATGATGTCTAATACCTACACGACAGCATATTATCATTTTTTCAAAAAGATCAAATAAGATCATGGACGTTTCAATCACGTCAGCGCATTACTTCGAGCACTCACAACAAACCTTATGATAAGGTAGTTTAATCTCGCACAGCCGTTTTATTTTACACATTGAATGGAACAAAATTACAGACAGTCTACAATTTTCGGCGCCTCAATTGCCGATCTGCAAACAAATTTATACATATCTGATGAAGGTGCAGACTTTGGCGCCCTATAATCCGGATTCGACCCTTGAATGCGAGCGAACGAGCGGGTGGTCGAGGTTTTAGAGTGGCCCTTCAATCAGCCCTTCTTGCGGGCGTGCGCGGGGCGCCGCGTGCTGGTGCCGGGGCGGGGGGCGGAGGCGCAGGGCACGAGGACCTTTGAGCTACAGGCTCTTTGACACGAGCCACTGGCGCACTCTTCAAGTAATGATTCATTCTGCTGATGACTGACGCGGCTAATGCGCCAGTTTCCCCTCCGCGATGTTTGGTTAAGGATTAAGGATTCACTCGCTGTAAATTAGATTTTACCTCGTCGTCTCTTTTTAAATTACTTTGTTCACATTAAATTTACATCGTATAAAATGCAAACATTAAAGCATTTTTGATTTTATTGAGTTCCATTCCAGCGATCCGCTAAGAGTCGGGTTTGAATCAACATTGTAATTAAGATCGCTCTCCAGTAATCCATGTTCTACAAACAGTGTCCCGTACTTCCTGTAGATATACGCTAAAAAAACCGCTGAGGTGAGCAACTGTCATCATCTTATCAAAAATACATCTAAAATGAGATTTATAAAAGCCTAAACAATGCGTTGCATTAAAAAAAACATTTGCACAGCGTTGAAAATAGGTTTGACAGTGACGTAACGCGTTCAACAAAATGTACGGTGAGTGAATGGTAGCGATGTACGCACCGGTGCGCCACGACAAAGTGTTCATTGTTGGCAGACTTCACCAATTCTAAAAGACAAAAGGGAGCCTCCAGCGACAGCATTGCGCACATAGTTTAAATCCCTTTAATCGATATTCAGATATAATTTAATCCGTCGCTCAAAAGCTCATTGATATCGATAATCGACTGAAAAATAGGGAATGAAAAGTCTCATCTTGTGCTCAAATTATTGAGTTAGCTGCAAGAGTTTAATTATCTCGAACTTTGTCGTCTCTGATCGGTATGTAAACAATTTATAAAAATGAATATTGCTTTACCTAAGTACAAAAGAGAAATGTATCTTAATCAACATATTTTCCTTAACGTTACTTTTTGACAAACTCCTCAGTAATAATTGTTTTAATCTACAAAAAATTCCAATTAAAAGTTTTTTATCTCTCGCAAAGCTTAGGCTCGGTTTGCAGCCAACGGCCGAGTTGACTCGGATTACATTTTGTTTTTATTTTATTTTCACATTTTATTTACTGACCTCTAACGCTCTATTGTTGATCTTTTTGTCGTTGTAATGAACATTTTCGCAATCCTGGTACGAGTGAATATTTGACGAAATCAATGGCAGCTTTATATTTTCAATATTTCCTGGTTGCCTGAACAGCGGCAGTGAGGGCGCACGTCAATACAATATAATGTATTCGGTTGATATGAGCCGGGAAGGCGGGTCGTTATCATGTCAAAGAAACTATCGCATTACCGGACTCAAAAGACTGCGGTTTGTTTGATGTCAGTCATGCACGATAGATCCTACTCAATAAACAGTAATTCTATCATATTTGCCTAAAATATTACAAACAGCTGTTCTTCTAATATTATTTTCCTTTTATCATTTTAAGCTTAATATTCTAATATTTTAATGTTAAACTTCTGGTATAAGTACTTCAGGAAAGATAACATTTCAAAAACTTTTCCCGAATTCCTGCGCAGATATTCGGACGCTACATTGATTCTCGGTGTGCTATCATTTCTCGCTTTATTAATTAATACTAATTTGATAAGTTTTCTCATAAAATACGAAACCTTTTTAAAATATAAATGAGATATTTTTCTCTACGAAACATAAAGCAGCTTCACACGTAATATTACACACAAAACAGGAATAATGGTATATTCCACGCTATTCTACTTTATTCAGTACACACGACTCCGTTGCATCGCCGCCGCATATCAAAGCATAAAATGTCATTCTCCTTAATACATCTCGAATGACGTCGGAGTTTATGTAAATTGTAATACACGCCTGGAATATTTCGGTTCGTGTGAAACTCCGCGGTAATGCAAAAGGCAACTTTTTACGCATTCACATCGTGTACCTATTAACGGGCAGTCTCCTTTAAAGATATTCCGAGACGGAAAATAATATCAACTGTGAGCGAGTCGATGAACAGATTTCAGGATAGAGAGAGCTTTCACTTGTTGTTATTCTGTTACCGCGTAGCTTACGGAATGTCTTTTTTCTTACCAAGTTCTTTAATGACGGAACGGAAAGGTCTTCGTATTTCGATTTAAATCTTGCCACGTTCATAATAAATTAAATCCGTAATGTTATTTAAATGTGTCTATGTTGAAATGTGATCAGATAAAATCTGGGCGCTCGACGTGTTTCCCTATATTTCATTAAGGGCACATTCGGCTTCCCGTGAAAAGTATCGTGTTCGCGTGTCAATGAACACTGGATTTCATATTTCTAGCTATATAAATGTAATTAAAACATCAGCGTTACAAATTCACCAGTAAATATAAAGCTCTTAATTAACACAGCGGTCAAAGTATTAATTTCACCATTAATTTTGAGTAATTGCGCTCCGTTATAATTTAGACAGATATTACGCAGCTTAAATTATATTTATGTTGTTTTTTTATACTTTTCTAACCACATGTATCTTCGTCTGCCTTAATTGGTATAAACGCGAGTAATATTATGATGTATGGATATGAAAATGAATAGGGTAGCGCAATTTATAATTATTATTTTGATATATTAATGCGGAATTCGTTTCTCTATGGAAATCCGGCTTAATTAAAAATTAGTGTAAATTGTGCCTCTTAATGTAGAAAATTTGTGTTTAATATCGGGATACGTTTTTAACAAAGCTTTCTTAATTTCAGGTACGTACTTGTTTCCGCTTCCGGTTTTTGCCGTCTGCTGGTCTGGTAAGAAAAATATTTCATCAAAGAATCATTTTTAAAATTTCTCCATCTAATAAAACCTTTTATAAAACACGACTAATAACAGAGTTAAATAAAAAGCTGTTAGGAAAGATCAACATGAAAGTTTAATGAAAACGTAAAAAAAGTTGGGATCGTATTTCATTGTTTATTACGACATGATAAAAAGCGATCAGTGTAAGGATGTAATTAATCCTTTGAGCGGCTGTTCAGCTCCACAGTAACACTGTGTGACAATGGCGGCCGATATCCAGAGGACGAGGATCAAACTTTGTTAACCATTGACATACGCTCCATTGATACGGAGGGATCTACACGGACAATTTGTCCTTATTATTTTGTTCGTTCTGAACAATTACATTTGAGAAATATATGGTTATAACATTTTACAAATAAATACAAGAGTCTGTAAAATAATTGAAAATACAATATAGCTTATTGCGATAACAAAAAAAAAGACATGCTCATCACAGAAAAGGTGCTTATTTGAACTTGTTACTGAGAAAATCTATGAGATAAAAAAGAAACATCTATCTCAATAGCACTTAGTCCTGAGCTAAACTGCGGACAGACGGACGGACGGACGGACGGACGGACGGACGGACATGGCGAAACTTAAACTAAAAAGAAAATCACTATTAGCTCTAATCTACAGTTAGATATAACTGGTAAAAAGAAATATAGGAGCAGTTGTCACCATCGGGTCGGACGGAAACAGTGCATCCGGCCCTCAGGGACGCCCGGATTTTCTTACAACTCCAACATGCCCGCAGGACACTACCGAAAATACTTTATAAAGGTCCCTCTCACACTTGATATATTGTTACCGGATGTTTTATATCGATTTGTGCTCCATGAATGGGTATAAAATGTAAGAGGAAATATAAAAAGGTAATATTTTAAAGTAAATAAAACGATACTGATCCTACATTCCGACTGAGGTACTCTGAATTTATATGCGTTTGATACAACTAAAATATTATATTTACGATACACATCGTAAATCGGGTACTTAGTGTTGTTATAACATTTGAGAGCCATCAAATACATTATAAAACAAACTTATAATCGTAAAAGTGTTTCCCGACAATGTTCACGTAACTCTGGGAGGTTCTTACAAAGTTGTTGAGTACTAAGAGCACTAAAAGGCGGCAATGCGTTAATCCGACTGGCGATATCGGAAACGCGTTCTCCCGCCTCCAAATATAATATAAATAAGAATCACGTATGTAATAAGGCGGGGCGGGGGCGCATTCCTCACACGTCCGGGGGCTTCCCGGGGCTTAGCCGAACTTGGGCCATTACCCACGACCACCGGCGGAGATTTCGTATACGACCTGACGCTCGTCCCGACGTCTACAACATTTTTAAGTTTTCAAACCAACATATAAAAATATGTTTTATTAAAAAAGTAAACTCATAAATTATTGAAAAGTTTTGTCGTCGCGAAAATAAAGTTCTTTCTGTTTTCTAAAGTTATATTTCCAAACAAAGTAATTTAATTTCAGGACATAGTTAATTTTTGAAAGTTATACGAATAGATAACTACGTCGCCAACTTGGTAGAGCACGTTGTGTTGCTTTCGCTGAGTGTTTTATAGGGAAGTACTCGTATAGGTACGATTGACCTAATTACATTATTTAATTAGATCTCGCGCCGAACAAAACCTTAGCTGTGTCTACCTGCCGCGACGAGAAAGTGTTGTACTTGATAATGAAAAATACAGTCCTACCTACCTAGTACATGTGAACAAACAAAATGCATTAACTGCACAAAGAATCCTCTAACTCGACGAACAAATTCATGATCACATTATGTTAAAAGCGCATCAAACTACATGATTAAAAGCTACCTATAAACAATATTGGATTACTTCACAGCTGAATGCAGAATTTACGTGAACGTGCGTTTTGTGCCCTCTCGTGTGTGACATTTTCGAGGAGGTTTCACGAAATCCCATTGACGTGAGTTCGGGAGTCTTGCCTTATTAATGACGAGATATTCAACATAAAAATAGGCGAAAACACCCGACAAAAGCGTAGCCAACTTTTATTATAAAACCGAACTTATAAAATCTCTAGATTGCATCAACAGCGGTGTAAATGTCGATCCTGAAACCGATTGCAAGTTTTCCTCTAAAACAACTCAAGTCGCCCCATAAAATCGCTTACTTTACAATGGAAGACAAAGCCATCAAATAGTGTAAAACATATCCGTTCAATTGGCGTTCAAATAAAAGTTTTATCGGTTGCGAGTACACGGCAATCAGTGCAGTTTTAGTGGCACGTGCTCCCGGGAACACAGTTTATGTAAATCGTGTGCGGTGGAACAATCTCAATTGAAGGTATTATGCGATAATATTGGAACACTGCCCCCACAGCGACTATAAGCTGATAGACAATAATGTGTACGTATATTGCATCTTACGCGTGAACATTAACGCAAATACCCTACCTATATTATTAGCATGCAATTGACAATAAATAAGTCAAAATATTCGTTTTATCACAGATTTAAAAACCTTTCTTACTGCACTGGCTTTTATTTCATGATAACTAGTTGCCAACAAATATTAATCAAACACTTTGTTTATGTAACTTGCAATCTAAAAGGTTGCAGTTGGAACTCAGTTGGTTTCAATCGTATAAATCATAATTGAATTTTAAATACATTGCCTAATTTTCCAATGTGAATAATGAACGATATTTAAAAACAGGTATAGAAAATAATAAATTAAAAATTTGATAATTTACACTCTAAGATACTTTACGTTTCTTTGCCATTTTATTTCCTTTTCGTAGCGTCGTAACGAGCAGACAAACATTTTAATTTTAGCATAGCCGGCGAATACTGAGACGAAGTAGACAGCTTCTCCAAAAAGCAACCCTACGAAGGCTTTCAACATGAAAACATTTTCACAGAGATAACATTTAAAAAATAAAACATGTCCCAATTTTACTCCGCTTACAGAAAATACTATTCCGTAGATGGTCTACGCAGCGAACCGTGACAATCGCAGTACAAACTTGCTTCTTGCTCGACAAAATATATCGCTCCGTGTAATATTTTACAATAATATTTATTATATACCATACATATTTCATTAATAATTCCACATGACAGTCTTTATTTTATCCTATTGCTCATGTGTGCTACGGCGTAGCAGTTTGCTACGCGCGTTCTTGTTTGCGTAGACCTTTAGTTTATTTGAATAAAACAGGGGTAAATAAAAATGTAGTGACCATAGGTAGTGACTATTAAGCCAGAGTATTAATGTAAGTAGTTTAAAAAGTGCTGGTTTGTTTTAATGTAGTCGTGTTTCATAGTTTTAACGTGGGGCAAGTTTGAGTGCAATAATTCGGAGTTTATTTGCGATCTGGCCATTAGCGAGTTAATTATTCAGTGGCGGACAAACTTCGTACACTGCGGGTGCGCGTATGTGCGATGCTGATATTGCGTTCTTATTCACATTTTCATAAATTCTCGGAACATATCGCCGGCGTCAGCTTACGAGTACACTCTTAAATTATTACGCTATTAGGGAACTTGTCCAAATTTTTGTAGTAGTTTATGTTGATTCGATTTTTGAGATGATTATAGTTAGTATACATGGTTATCAAATACAGAAATTAATTGATTTATTTCATCCTTTCCACTAGTATTCGCTATAATAAACTGAAAACAAACCATGTCTAATTGCAATCCGCTGGTAATAAGCCACAACCAGTTAGACCGCAAAACTTTGATTGGCAGGTAACGGATAATTTGCACCTAATACTAGTAAAATTAGATGGTATTCGCTACGTTGATCAGTCACACATATAGGCTTCCTATGCAGTAATTCCTTGCCTGAGTCTAAGCCCGTATGAAGTGTCCTACAGACAATATGGGGGCCTGCTCTCAAACAGATAAGATAACGCAGTTTGAATTGGCTATTATGAAATCGGGTATAGTAAATAAGGCTGTTGGCACACCAACATATTCTCTGTGTTGTAATCGGCGTTAAACATATTCCTACTAGAGGCATGTACGTGTTACATAATCTCTTTCTTCAAGGATAAATTCAGAAAGGGTTAGCAAATACTTAAACGGACTCTAGAGAATTTCTTTTAACGTCTACCATAAGTTTAGATGGAAGAAATGTGTTTTAATAGTTTAGTTTTGACTGGGGGAATTCTCGAGACTACGAGTATTTGTTAAACAAATCTTCCATGGAGAACAACGTCTTCCGCAGAATTGTTAACAAGTAAAGTCTAACAGAGAATTGCCTCTGCTAACCAAAGCCAACGTTTGCACGGATACGATATTGTGCTAAATACGTACATATCTAAAGTAAACACAATTCTGAGCCATTCCGTGCATCGAGTGTACAGCGTTCCCGAGGTTTCACACCAGCTCTGCCGACTGCAAGATAATAATTTATTCACATGTAAACTCGTCCTCTCACACAACTTAGATTGGACTTAAACGAGTATGTTGTGCGCTCGTATTATGCTTAATGAAGTTAAACATGTCCCAACCAGGCAACTTGACGACTAGTCTCGAGTAAATTACAATACCACACTAAAATTATTGTTGAGCCCTCCGACCGACAACGTTAACATTAATAATTGATAGCTTTAAGTTATGATGCCGTCGCATGCGCCTAGTGGGACAAACCACCTCACTCAAATATACACGAATCTAAAATATTCTCAATGAATTCCTGACGTAGTTTTCATAAATTGTTCATGAATTACTCAAAAGCTTTTTATCGTATATTAAATAGTCTCTCGTACGAAGTTCTCTTTTGACTTGTATTAAAGTAAGCTTTTTGTCCAATGTTTCGTACAAACACATATCTTAATAAAAGATCCTTTGCAAAGACAAAAAACCTTGCGCCGCGCGCCGCCTGCTTCGAATCTTTGCACACATCTTTTGCGTCCTCCACTTCTTTTTATTAGTATAAAGTTTTTATTTTTCATCTTAACTTTTCCCAGACTAATACCAGACTTTGCTTTACTTAAAATATATGCTAGCCCTTAAAATATATGCTAGCCCTAAAATGTAGGTACATTATAAGTCCCTTCATCTACAAAAATTGGAAGTGGAGTGAATCGAAGGTGTAGTCCGGATTCCGGAACACCTGTAGACACCGGAATTTATAAGTATTTTATTACAGTATTAGTCAATAGTCAGATATCCGGAGACTACTCAGTTTTGTCGATTTAACAAACTTTAAAAACGTTATGATAAGTGCAATATTTTGACAGGCCTATTGGACTAGTGGTTAGTGACCCTGACTGCTATCGTGGGTTCGATTCCCACCCAGGACAAATGTTTGTGTGATGAGCACCGATCATTTGTTCTGTGTCTGGGTGTAATTTATCTATAATATTTATGTATTTAGAAATATATAAGTATGTTTATCAGTTGTCTCTAAATCCTCTACAACTTAAACCTCTGTTCATGTTTCAACTGTTTTCCAAATACTCGTACCAATAGCAACATGTGACACACAAATTGAAGGTTTTAGTGGCTACTTTAATAGCAATACTTGGTAACCACATCTATGTAACTACATTTGAAGTTAGACGGGCAGCTAAAAGGCCATTACTAGACGGGTCGTATGAATTATTTGTAGTGGTAGCGGGCACGCGACGCGGGTAATCGAGTAAATTATTGTGGTAGCGATACGCTCCCTGCCGGCCCTCGCCGGCTGCCCCCGCCTGCCCAGTGCCCAGCGCCCAGCCCCGGACAAACTGACATTACGACCACATTTCTGCTACAACTTGAACTTCGACATTAGCAGGGTACACTGTTGGGCGTATTCAATTAATACTTCCTGCATATCGTATCGAGCCTTGTTTTACCTTTACATTACTGAATATTCGCTACTAATTTATATGCATATAAAAAACTTGAGTTTTCAGAATCGATATTTGTAAACAATGAATACGAGGAATTCAAATGTTATGCGACTCCATTTTTGAAACGAGTACTGGTTATTGTAAATACTTTACTGATAAAGAATTTGATAAGAGGGTTAACTAAAATACATCACTACGCCTTCAGACATACATATAAAATCTTCTTCAATAAAAGTTTACCCCATTTGTTTCTTAAAGCGATACAACTTTACAAGCAAATGTTTTTCAACTATCGTCATCGGGGAATAGTTCCGGTCATATACGTGTAGTAATTAAAGATTTAAAGCGCAAGGCGCCGCCAGCGTGGCTGGTGCTAGCGTGCTTCGCGTTCTATTTAAACAACAAACAATGTATAGGTACTAGGAACACTCGAATGAATGATAATACGCCTCACTTGTCAACGTCGTGTCGGTACCGAGAAGCGCTTACATTTTAAACCACATAATGGTAGAAGCAGACATTTGTTATGTCGTCAAAGAAAAGGATGTGGCAGGAAAATTATTAGTTCAACCTTGTATAAAGTACAAAGAAAAACAATGCCTTGATGAAACCGAGCTGTTTGTAAGCAAATTTCACACATTTCCTTGGTTAGAGAAAAAATGTCGGTACGATTTCCACCTCTATTTACGGTACATCACTATCTGACTGATTTTATCTGGACCGTTGAACAATAGTTAGAGTCATTTGCGCATATCGCGGACAACTACAGGGGTGGATATGACGCTATACATATCAAACTTCAAATGAATAGGTTCTACAATGCTACACTTATTGTTCTGTATTTCCAACCTCAATGGGATTACGAATTCCATTTTTCCTGAGTGTATACGCAGTAGTTGCTAAGGCTTTTCGCCGGCCGGTTTCAATTAATTCACTTAGGGTACATTAAAACCATTATCTGTAGTAAGCGTGGGAGAGCCACGCAAATTACGTTAATTGTGTAGGCATTATTAGTAAGCAATTTTGATTAGATCCAACAAAGTGCTCGCTGAAATCTGTACAACATAAAGTTTGTTATTGGACCGTTAAAGTCGCGTATAACAAAAAGGATTTTTATTTAAATTCGAATTTATTGTGCTGTCGCTGAACATACGTTGTCTCCACATAAACCCGACTGAAAAAACGGCTCAATAAATTTACTGCAGAGGCTGTGTAGTGGAAGTCCACAGTTTGTTATAGGCTTAATACACGCGAAACCTTTCTTGAGGTGACTCGACTGAAGCAAGTTCGTGTCTAGTTGCGGTTGAAACTGTAGCGTCGAGAGTAACTGGGACACTCCCCGCTTTCCTACGTTTTTCCAACGTGCTTCAAACAATGATATTGTGGAGACGAAGCTTTACTCTTTACTTACGTTGAGAACTTGACAGTATGCTCTCAAGTTAAACTTTATATTGCGCTGAAGCTATAAATGTTTAAGGCATTCTTTATCAAAGTTCCATCAGTATTATTTTTCCTTCCGAAGTTAGCAAACCACTGTTATATGTGTAAGTATTAAAACAAACAATCCACATGTGTATTCATTCTATGTAATAATATCTGGTCTTCGGCATCAATAAGAGGAAAAGAAAACTCTATAATAATAAGCCACATTTATAGGATAATGATCCATAAATAAATGTCTAAATATAAAATTTTACCGAAACCTTCGTAACATTCCAGAATACACATTCTTTAAGCGTTACTGAAGTGTGAAGTTTTATGATTATGTCAAAGAGTTTAAAAGCATTTAATTGAGAGGAAATCAAGCGTTGTAAATTTTGTCCCGTAAGAACCGTTTTGTTTACACACATGAAAAGTATTTGAACCGAAAGGTGGCTGCGACGCCCAGCCAAGTGTGAGCATCCCGCACTCCGGCGCTGCCGTACCCCGCTCCTCGCGACCCGCTTGCTCCCGGCCTAAAACGACCTAACAACACTTTCATTTACGTTACACAACTCTCGGCTATTTGCTTAATAAACGCTCGTTAAATTAACATACCCACCGAATAGAGGTTCTTTGAGACCCACTTAGGCTCGTTGAGCTTTGACTTTTTATAACACTCTATGCTTGCGAGCTGCTTTTATTATTCACTGAGCAAGGATTAAAATTGTTTCAACCAATTTTCTCTACTTAAACACACGTAAAAATGTACTCAAACGCAGATGTGCTTATTACACACCACATCTCCCCATCTGTATAGCGAGCACAAAATACTTAACCCTAAAAATTGGCTGTGTCGTGGCAAGTGTCCATACAAAGAAACAAGATGAGTTGGAAACAGCCGGTAGAGGCGGGAGACGTAACGCATCCGGTACACAAGCACCGGCAAGCGGAAGCCGACTCACCGCGACAATCACGCCAACACGCCATCTTGCCGTATTCACCACAAACCTTAGGCATTTAATGGACTTTGGGGACAACGTTAAAAAGTATTTACCGAGTACTATTTTAATACGGATAAAAGCCTCAAATCGCCATTACAACAGCGACCCCAGATAAAACAGTCCGCGCCTATCTAAATCGGACTAACAAGAAAAAATTGCTCTTTTTTTACAAAGCACCAATCCCCAGAATATTGGATACGAAAACTGCGTAACACAATGTTCTAAGCCAATTAGTTGGTCATTTTTGCAGTGGCACGGCTGTGTTTACGCGGAACCGGCCTAAGCTGGAATAAGCCGGTTATGCCCGGTTCGAATCTAATTAAAGGGCACCGTTTCGTCCAAAATGCTGACAGTTGCCATTTGACGTGATTTTTATTTTATATAGCCGTACCAATCAGAAGGTTAATTGGTTTGTTTTGGTGGGTTGTTCTGTGGGTGATACTCTTTTAGCGTACAACAAAAATAACGTAAGAAGCGAAGTGAAAAGAAAAAGTAGGAATGAATAATTTGATCAAGTAATGCAGCAACCGCAGTCGTTCAAAATGAATACAATTGTTTTGTTTTCCCTCGGTAAATTTATTCGTTGTTTAGAATAATGAAACGGGCGTATTTGCTCAAGGAAATCCATTCTCTTACAATTTAAGACGGAGCCGCCTAATGTGTTGCAATTTTTCGTCTATAATAACAGTATGCAAATTGTGTACGAACTTCGCGGTTTTGAAGAAAACGCGGTTCCTATATACCATTAGCTGTTGCTTTATTGTCTTGTAAATATCATCTACATTTCATAAACTGATTAATTTTTACTAGAAAAATACTTAAGAAGATATAAACAGCACTCTGTTTCCACTGTAATCAGTTTGATGAATATAGAGTAAAACACTATAATTATTTCTGAATATTGAAGGTATTCTAGTAGAGACATACCCTGGTATCGCTATCGCTCGTGGCATGATATACACACGGGCACGCTCCAGTCAACGTACGACATTAAGTAAAAGAGTTCCGTGAGCTGTAATTTAGTAGAAAGCATTGAAATATTCGTGTATAATCTGAATAACATGCCGATATGAACAACGGGGGAATACGGAGGAACGTTAGGGTGTATTTTATCCAATATTAAACGTTCAGGGAACTGCGAGTGGAATATTTTACGAATTACGCGAGGGCTTTTACAATATTCAATAAGATAATAGATGGAAAGAGTCTTCATCAAAATATATGTTTATGATTAAGTAATAAAGCGGCTACACGTGGCCTCTTGAATGTTTTATTATTTCCTACAACAGATTTGTGTTTGATTTATTGAATTCAATCTAACAATACTTCATTACTTATGCATTTCCGTTTACAGTTAGATTTCGATGAATAGTCACAGCTCTTCAAGGTTAGTTTTAGGTTTGAAAATTATAAGCATGGACCATAACGCCATATACCGAAAGCACTCACTGTATACGCTCAAAATACGGATGCATCTTAAATATACGTCCACTTTATCACAATTTGTAGTAGGGACGTCGAAATGAAAGTCGTACGAGCGACTTTATTCATGTAATAACTCCATCTGGCCGCACCGAGCGACATCTCATGTGTACTACCTACCTACTAGGTATATGTTCGTCTGATAAGAGAGCCTCAATATCTCCTAGACCTTCGTAATGTAATTTTTCGCCTCTCCATTTTCTCATGCCCAAAACTTGGAGGTTTATTGAAATATTGGATATCAAGTACGGTAGAGTTGTTTTTATTATTCAAAAGTTTGCCGAATTCTTGGTCCGTCCGACCAAACTATGTATAAAAGACACATTGAGTTTATTTTGATTTTTACCCTGAACGAAATTGGTTCAACATAAAAGAAAAAGATAGGGTAATATTGACTGTGTCACGGAGAACGGAAAACACGGTCACGCCTCGCGACGTGTGATATGAAATGCTTTTTTATTTCCCATTGCTTTAGTTCACAAGTCAACTTTTACCTGTGTCATGGATAAACTACGTTTTTTTTTAAATAAAATGTGTATCCTCTTTTCCGTTTATCAATAACGATATTTAAAAAAAAAAAACCGACCGAATACGGTCGGTTTTTTCGCTACTGTCAATAATATGTCCCATTTAACTGTAATTACTTAACGAGATGAATTAATGACAATCCTGAAACAATCCATTTTAATTACAACAGACTAAAACTACTAACACAATGAATCATCAACAAGCCTTCCTAATCCAGTTGTCTCAATATATTTCCATACTTTACGAAGTAGGCAGTGAACAGACCAGAGTAGAAATCCAATTCAATTAATAATGAAATAACAAAGCAGGTACTTGGAAAAATTAACCATAGAAGGATCCATTAATCGTCCTGTGCGAACCACTCCTTAGAGTCGCGTGAGTGAAAAGCATGAAACATTTGCAAACATATAGTAAGTAGTGATGCCAAGCACCCTTTGCTTAAACCTACCATTTCTTACATTATGCATTGTAAATCCGGGATCACGGAACTGTCTTATCAGCGAACCCGGAACGTAAAAGGCTATTGAAGGACACTATAGATTTTAGTCAGTACAAGTCTGACAGTCCATCCCGCCCTGCCCTGGGTAGGAGGACTCAATTGATGATTTTACCGCTGTAAAATAAAATAAAATGCATTGTAATTAATAACTAAGACATTATTAACCTATTACCTTTATCAACATTGACTCACTGTCATTCATTGATAAACTTGATTAATTGATTTATAACGTCATCGACTATCAACTTTTGTTCTATACACAATCATGTGTAAGTAGTTAATGTAAACTTCGATTCTATCTCTAATACCCAAGACATCTAGCTTAAAACTACTACATGTATGAGCAGCAACAAATTCCCGTGTGTGTTGATTTGTAACAGTAATATGCACTGGGAATGCATAACTTGCGGCTAACATGCAACCGCGCGAAACTCGACGCCGGCGCGCGTATCGATATCCTTTCCCATCGCTAATGCAGCTAGACTTGATTTAGTAATCTATACTAATAAAATAAAATTAAGTGTCTGTCTGTACGCTTCAGATTTAACTGCGTAGAAGGTTGGTCTCTTGCTTATGTTGAAAAAACGTTGCGCAAGATGAATCTATTTTCGAATTTTAATTGGAACTAAATAACAACTGAAAAACTTGAAGGACTTCAAATTGCGTGGAACCGCCGTTGAAAAGAGTTGCGTAGAAGCCGCACAAACGTAATTGTTTTAAAATGAACTATTGCGTAAAGCAAAATGCTACAGAAGTCACAAAAATACTCAAATAAAAAAATAATTAAAAGTTAAACAATAAGTCGTTTGCCCTAACGAACATTGCGTAGTCTAAAGCTTTTAAACAAGCCAGATTTCGTCAGTAGGACGTAGGAAACGCACGGGTAAAGAAGATTATATATAACTAAAATACAACATTAAATATTTTGCACAAACGCAGATAAACAACGTAGCAAGTTGTTAAGTAACCGAGTCTCCAAATTAGAAGACAAAACATAAACAACAAGTAAGTGGGTAGCAGACGAGACAAATTTCACCGCATGCCTCGGAGTAAACCACTCAACTAGTGAAAAATTTTCTTGCTTTTATTTCTAGACGGGTGACACTCGATCGCTTACGGCGCGCGGTGTCACTTCGCCGCCCGCTTGATTTATGCGACCAATATGGCCGCCGCTGTCACTCGCCGACCGATATCGAACCGCTCGTATCATCTAACGCAATATACTTGACCAGATTTTGATATAAAAAGAAAATTACAAAAGTAAATTGTCTTGCTGAGCTCTCAATTTACCAACCCAATAGATGTGGGTGTTTTATTTACACAAGGAGGGAAATATTCAAGCAGAGGCAATCCTGCTTAATCTTGGCATTAGGAGCTATCCCGTAATTCACTCGACTGAATTTTTCAATTCGTTTTCGTTGAAGCCTTATTTTCTTACGTTTAATATTATACCCTCCGTATACATGTAGAGCTCGCTCGCTGGTGTGTATAAGACGTAACATTTTATAACTTGTATTGTGACTTACGTTTATTAGGCACTTTCTTTTACCGCATTCTTTATCCTGACATTGTAGATGAGAAAATGTTATAATAATGGAATAAAATAACACAAAGCGTCATCACTTTTCAATTGCCGTTGAAGAACTTTAGAGCGGCTATCAGGATTTTTATAATTCGTGGCGCTCACAAAAGGATCACAAAAATACTCGTAGATCTCAACAGGGAGTCGTCCATAAGCACGACAATATCAAGTAGTCGGCTCCGGGCGACACCTCGGCTCGTCTCGTCTGTTGCCGCTAAGTAGGTCGAATAATGTGACGGGCTCGCCAGGAGTGCACTCCGGACCCTTCGGCCGCCTCAAGTACCCTCCTCCGCGGTCCTCCATACTAAAATCGCTTGATTTGACATGATTTTAAATACCGATACCAAAGTACAGGTATGAAACCCTCGTGTTTACAAAAAAATCACCGAAGACATAATGCAGATAGGAGCTAGATCAATATTACTGAATAGTATTTCAGTAGCAACGTTTGTTCCGTGACTGTGGTTATTCTATGATGACAGAGGTTGAGAAGCGACTTGATCGCGTGCTATTATTTTCGTAAATTCTTGACAGCTCATGTCGAAACATGAGCACGGAACTACTGCATTGAAAAATAAACTTCAAAACTAATCTTACTAAGAAGGTAGGGTTGCCTTCATAGTGAGATTAGTTTTTGAAGTAATAATTTTATATAGGTGGGTACCTAAAATCTATATACATACATTATAACTCACTTGTAGGAAAGAAATTCGAATAAAATATCTAGCTAGAGTGAAATATCGAATTCGTACAAAACGTCTAAATCAATATTGTAATAGTAACTCAGTTAAGTCAAAACTAATTGACAAATATTTAATAGGATGTGTTGGAGAAGACAGAGTTTTTAAAATCATCATCAAACTTACTTATCATACTTACACACCCGCGAGTATGATGAATGTTTATAATATAATTTCCATGCTGCGCCGCCGCTCTTTAACTCTGCATCTCAGGAATCAGTTTTGTTGCCTACCATCCTTCACACATTCACATTGATCTTCCTCTATTTTAAAGCCAAAAAATTAATAAACAAAATAGGGAAGTTGATTTTAACATATTATGCGAACCGCGGTGTAATCACGTACAAAACATTTGAAACAAAAAGACAATGTAACCGACAGAAATTACTTACACGACAGTCGGTGTCGGGAGCCGCGTGTATTAGCCACAAGGGGGCGCCTGTCACGCTAGTGCGATGTGCGCATCGCTCACGCGCTCCGACGGACCGACTCAATTGAGAAATTGAAACGCGGATCTAATCACAAAAACCTCGCCGACATCAATGTTGATCGTTTCAAATGTTCGTCTTTCGCAGTAAATCATAAAGCTAGGAACGTATGCTGGTGCTGTAGTAGACTTCAGAATCAAATCAGGATTCCACCTTAATAACATTTTAAAGGAACACGTACCCACTTAGAGCTCACACCCTCTGAATTTAATTGTCGCTCGCTTCTACAACGACATGCGGTAAGAATGTTAAAATAATTTTAGCCATTTTCGATGTTCCTCTCAATTTCACAGCCATGACTCGCCTAAGACGAATATTTAGAAAGCTTGATAAATTGGACCCGAAATCGATTTATTGCAAAGTCGCCTTTAAACGAAAATGAAAAATTCGCAAAATCTGGTGGAATCTCATAATAGCCTTTTCATCAATCAATACAATGAATTCGAAACTGACAGGGAGCGGCCTCTATTATTTTCAAATCATGGGATATTTTCTACGCGATAAATACTTTTTCCTTCGAGTCATCGCAGAAGCTTTGCAGAAATATGTCGGAGGCTTTCGTCTTTTTCATTGTTCAGCAAATAAGCCTAGTGGGTGGACAAAGGCGGCGTGTCGTGCCGACGAGCACGTAAGGGCCCGCTTCCGCCGCGCCAGCACTCTCAGGCCGCGGGCTCGAGCCACCTCGAGCCTTGAGCCCGCGACTCGAGCCGCCTCGAGTGCCTCGAGAGCCGAGCGCTGACGAAGCCCACCGAATAGCTGAGATTATTACGCTATGCAGCCGTTACAAAATAGGATGCAGCGGATTATGCAGTCGTATTGCCGAAATAGCTGCAACTGTACGTGCGTTGAACTCATTAATATTATGGACTGACATTATACGATACGTCCAATGATATTACATACATCCAATATAGTTACGTAGAACTATACGTTCGATTGCAAGAGTTACTGACATTTTATTCTGTGTACTCCATTTGATATTCTGTTCGGAACATGTATGCAGAAACCTCGCTTGTAAAATTAGAGGGTGCAGTAAAAACAATCAAAATAACTGTGATGCTAACGAATTTAAAAATTCCTCGTATTGCAATGGAAATTTAATATTCAATTTGAAGTGAATATAACTCGGTGGCGCGACAATCTGGCCGAACAAAAAGTTCCATTCAACATTTGTAATTAGACGCCACACAGTCGGCAACAGAACCTCGTGGATCTTATGTGTACTCTACGAATTTACAGAGCGCTCTCATTTTTAGACGATTTAAGAGTTATGTTTTGAAATCACAAGGCTTTTTTTGTTCTTTCTTTCACTAAAAATGCAATTCACTGTTTAAAAAGTGTGAGTACATTTCATATTCCTACAGAAATTTAAGAAACTCATTTTGTCCTTATAATAATATCAAAAATTCTGTGTGAGCCATAACAACCAACAAAAAGCTTTTAAGGACCCGACCCAATATGATGCGATTAAAATTCAAAATGAGTTCTATTCCAAACTTTATTCCTCGCAGTAAAGTTCTTAATCTAGCAGACACTGGCACGTTGTGAATGGAATTCTTAGAGCATGAAAATCCATCTTATGCATTTTTGCATTAAGTCACCGTTCGCTTCCTAGGCTATATGCCATTGAAACCTTGCCTTGATACCAATTCTTCTCCTTCAGTTATTTTTACTAAAGCTTCAAAATAATATCATAGGATTTATATCTAGGTAACAAGCTTAGAATGGTGATACTTTAACGTATTAGGTTTGTCAAAATTATTAGAAAAATAATTGTAAAACCTACTTTCATCAGTTACTGTCAATCAAGTTGACAGTAACGAACAAAGCAACTAAATTGATGATTTAATTACCTGTTAATTAATTTAATTAGTTGTTTCTTTAAAAATATTTAATTATGACTTTTTATTCAGTATTAGATCGTTGCAGGTAATAGAATACACATGCACACGTCGCTGGAGAAAATAACTCAATTAAGTTTTACATCCAAGAGTTCCGGACGCGAATAAATGCGGTTATCACAATTATCCCATGTCCGTGGAAACTAACGAGTTTCACCGACACCCGGCTACCGGCCCTTTTTTGTAATTTTACGATGACTGTTATTAGATTTTCCAAATTTAGTCAACAGCCAGCCTCGTATTTACATATTGTCTGCTGGTTTGTTCATGATAGATTTATTAGAAACCTGACAAGATGAGAGCATTCGCTCAGAACTAATTATGTTTTAACCGCCATAACGCATGCGTCGCGCATCATAATGATGCCCAGTTGGTAAGGCGTCTGGAGTACTTATCCAAAAGACGCGGGTTCGAATCCCACTTGCAAAAGAATTTTTCTTTCCTCAAAAATCACCTTTATTCGCTCAGTCAGAATATTACATATTTAGCTTTTCTTTTTAAGAAATATGAAATAATGCGATCTTGGGAAGCTGATTATATTAATTCGCGATGACTGTCTTTGAAAAAGAGAGTGGTTGAAGTCGTGGGTAGTGCGCGGCGCCACGCTGGGCGTCGCAGGGTTCCGCAGCCAACACGATCACTAATGGAGGGGCCCGGCAGCGCGCCGGGGGGCTATTACACACGCCTCTTATCGAACATCGACTTTCTTAATAACGAAGAATTAAGCCTTCTCTCTAACATACGCCTGGATACAATTTTAGAAAAGATTCTCGGACTTTTTGCTGCAGAAGGGACTTATAACTGTTGATAGAAGTCTTAATCCCAGCTTTAGTAGATTAAAGTTAAGACCGCCTGATAGAACTGGGTAATATCTGTGTTAGTATTGAACTTAAACCTTTAACGTAAGTAATTTCCAATATAAGAAGTAGAGTTGAGAGTGCCGCATTGCAATACTTTTTAAGAAGGTATTGCGACTATACTTAGTTGTTTACTGTCTATCTCTTTTCTACGGCACCAACACAACTATCCAAGTGGTAACGGGTCAAAAGTTCGAATTAAATCAAAACTTATAGCAACAGTATGTACATCTCTCTTTTCTACAGAGAAAGGGCGTCCTTATTCTATTAAAGTTTAACCCGATCCACGACAAGTACAAACATCTACATTCCGTCAAGTGAAATATTCTCGATTCACCACAACCTGACGGCAAAACTTCCGAGATCGACGTGTCGACTAACAACTGTTCACGAACGAACTACACACAATTATACACCCTACGTTAGAACTTTAAAGCATCAAATCGTTTAAAGCGAGTAGTTATTTAATTCTTTGACAACGATGTTTCACAGCCACTTAAAACTTTTGAGTGAATAACAAATCTCCTCCAAAAAGTCTATTCTACGAAGTTATACTGTTAAATTGTTTGTCGGTAGACAGTGAAGGTCTTTTAAAAAGTTAAAGGTTGAGAGAGCATATAAAGGGATCAGGTGGGGCGCCGACTGCCGAATGCTGCCGGGTGTCGGCCGCTGCATTATCACGTTTTATTTGTGTAAATGATTAAAAAGCCACTACAAAGTTAATCGGTTTTAGTATCGTTAGTCGTCTTATTTTATAAACCCTCCGCAGTGGATATTATAGTTTGAAACTGAAACATTAAAACTGAGAAGCATAAGTGTCTTTCTTTATATACAAGAATATATAAGAAAAATAGTTTACTAAGCCCGAGCTTATTATTTTTAAATCTAGCCTGCTTTATCCCAATACTGTGCACAGACCTACCGCCACACGCACATCCTCTCTCTGGTTTGAAAGCGACCCATTCATTATGTTAACTTGAAAATATTTTATTTATTAACATCTAAAAGTGCAATAAACTTAAATATAAAAACTGATATATTTTCTTAACAAATATATCAGTTCAACCCTTAATATCAAAAGCTCGAACTACGCCAACTTGAATTAACCATAACATTGGGGAAACGTGTCGAAGTGGCAACTTGACAAAAAGGTTTCAGTGATTGATGTCCTTCCCCCTTCTCCCCTCACTAACCAACTATAATATACGCCGCACAAATATACGTGGGCACGAAATGTCGAAAAGATTTTTGTAATGTAGATAGTTTGATACCTATATATGTAACATTTTAATCGTATATCAAAATCGAGTGAAATCCATCAAACGTGATTCGGTGACGACAGAGCAATAGAAATTAAGCTTTTTCTACATGCGGTTTTCCTTCTCCTTATTGAAAATTTTTAGGGAAAGGTTAATTAATCTCCAATTTTCCTCGAACTTATTAATATCACACTTAATACAATAAACGTGATTACTTTGGTTTATAGAAATTTATTTGGTTGATGTGGCATATATGGCGTAACGGTTCAGGTGTGGTTCTGTATTACTATAAGAATTTCTTAGTAATTTAAAATGCAATCTTCTTATCTTAAACTGTAAGCAAGCTTGTGTATGATATCTTGTTTAAGTGTAGTAATTTATTCATATTTTTCAAATTCAGAGCATTAATTGGCATAAAGTACTTCCGTTCTATGCCAACTAATGTACTGAAGTAGCATTAAAATCTCCTAGCATATACCTAACTCTCGACAAAAGCCATGCGACCGCTCGCTTTGATAGAACTTGTCAGCATGTAAAGTAACCGTACGAGAAAAGAAACAAATAGTGTATTTATTTAATTACTAGCGCAGCGGTTGACAAATCCATTTACCACGAGACTCGGCATTATCTTTTGTTGTCTGCGTCTGAGACCAATCAATTACTCTGCAGTCGCCAGTGGGGAGTTGATTACTGCTTCACTACTGATGTAGACTTAACGATATTGTCCAAACGCATCAGTGTACGAGTATCATTGCGATTACGTCTTTAGTATTCATCGAGCGGCTGTTTCGCATACGAGTGAAGATTATCAATGCTACTCCGTTCAGTAGTAGAGCACGTATTTATCTGATGTTATTTGTAGCACAAAATGTAACCGATAAGGAAATGATACAAATGCCTTTTTATTGATTTAGGGTTAACTTTGTTAGCGAAAATAAAATAACTGAGTATTTCGCTTAAATATTTAAGGTTTTTTTTTATTTAAGTCAAAGTCAAATCATTTTTTATAAATTTCAAATAGGCCATCTAAGAGGCACTTTTAAACGTCGAATATCAAAGATAAAGGAAATGGAATGGGGTTGATTATATATCTCACTAATATTCGTAGAAGTCATTCTCATAATTTTATACATTGTAGATAAAAATACCGCGTGTTCGCGCGTCCTATTTCAATATTTTTCAATTAATATGTAGAGCATGCACCAAAATATGAATAATGTAACACTTAGCTACATGTTTAGATTTATCTCCTTGTCACAGTTCATAAAATAAACTTCCATTGAAAAGGCGCCAAAAGATCCCTTATCTCGGTTACAGCCGCTTTGAATAACGATCCAAAGTGTAACCCCATCGCGGCGGTTCTTTGATGTCCTTTAATTATAAAAGTTTTTCTCGTAAAGGAAAGCTTTTACAAGTCGCGCAGAAACACTGCACACAACCCGAAGAGAAACCACCGACTTATGATTTCAGTACACTCGACACAATGCCATTCTAGGTTTTGTTTCTTTTTTACTTTTTAAATATGGTGTCGTAACTTTCTTGATCTTACATAAGTGAAAGGTACAATATTACTGAGAAGAAAATGACTGAAAACTGGATTTAAAATAAATAAACAACGACTTCATGTATGTCTGCTACTTTTCATGAACTCAATTTTCCAAAGCGTAGCTTTCATACCTTTTGCCACGTTCATGTCTGTTTTCTACTCAGTTAAAGAAAACAGTACAACGAGAATTTATGTTGTTGAATCTATTTTACATTCACATTGTCTTTGGCATCACGTCCCGTCGAACTGCGTAAAGTTCATTTGTCAGGGTCTTACATTTTACCATAAATTCTCGAACGACACTTTCTAGACTGGTTGTCGCAAGTATGCCAAAAATGCGAGCGATTCCTACCTACTTTCCAGTTTCCAAAGCGGAGGGTCCATAGTACCTACTTAATAATGTCCGCGCCAAGCTTTGGTACTATTCTTTGTAATTAGCTGTTGAGCTCAGCATTACAGCGCTGACTTCTGTCACTTTGTTTTTTGGCGTATAAAATTGTGGTCGTTTTCCTTTTTTCTACTTACCGTTGTGTTTATTCTTTCTTTTAAAATCAAGACGAATCCCTACGTTAAAGTCCTAATAGAACGAGTAGAAAGGAAGAATTATACATACATCAACATTTCTTCGACGCTCAATTTCTTTTACTCCTATTTTCAGAATGTACATTGGAATTTTATCGGGCGATTCCTATTCCTTTTGCAAACGTTGAATTATTTATTGGACATTATATCTAGCATTACTATTTGTTTCAACTACACAAAAAACATGAGGTACGTAATAGCTATGGTTTGTTCATAATACATTCATCGTTGTATTCAAATAAAGGGCAAAAGAAAATAGAGTTGTGGGCAGCAGCAAAGTAGGGCGCGGTGGGCCGGGCGTATCGATCAGCCGCTAAAACAAGCTCGACGCCGACGTCTGTCTAGCCATTGCCTAGCACACCCCATACAAAACCTACATCACCTGCGACTCTCTGTGTTCCTGGTACAATGACCCAGTAAAACGATTCCGGGACATGTTGATTGAAACTTGAAATAGCACTGTGTTTTATGGAATTGGATTGGAAAGGGCAGAGTTACGAGTGGACTCGGTTGAGTAGTTACGTTCGGATCCAATAGTTATTCACTATTGTTTAAATGAAAGCTTGTGGGAATTAAATCACTCGAGTGTTTGATTTAGAGAATATTGGTTAGGGTTTCATTAGCATTTTCATTTCAACGTAAAAAAGGGTATTTTAGGTATTTGACAGTAAGAATAGAATAGGATTGCCGTTTGCCGTTTCGAAAATTGTTCTTACTTAACGAAACAAGGGGGTAGGTGATAGATCTGTTAACTATTAAGAATATTATAGTCTAAGATTAGTAACTTTTTAGAACATATCAATTTGAACGATCAACGGTAAATAATAATACATTTTAAAAACGTGAAAAACTGAACAAAATACAACTCGTAGGTAATGAATAAATTCATTTTACAATGAAAACCACTTTATGGAAACATGATCGTGCTTCATAACTATTAGATTCTCATTTGCCGTCGGCAAATGGAAAAATGAAATAAACCCCAAAAGTCTCGAATTACTAATCGATGACGTGGATTTGTTTTACTTCCGAACTGAATCTCCCTCATTATTGTCCAATGTGATGAATCACTCTAGATAAACGTTTCAACACAAAGTAAATCAAATGTCGAGTCGAGAGCAACGCGTCGAAAGCTTTTATTGAACATACTATTTATTTAGCGTTTTATTTCCATTCATAATGTACATGTTAAGCGGACGTTAATCATTCATTTTGTTTTCAAAAACACGACTCACCTAATTTAATGTAACTTTTAACGATATCTAATGTAGTGTGTAAACGCGAATGAACCTATATAACAATTCAGTAACCAGTAATATAAACCACCGACATTTGTGTAGTAATTTATCGAAATACTTTTAGATTCTGGTTCCAGTATCTTGTTTCCCGTGTTCCAACAAAAGTGACAATACTATCAATGAGAAGAGTCGTCGCGGGCCATGCCGGCCATCATTGTGAGCGCTACAAACGTTCCGACAACTGCGGTCACATTTATTTCTCTTTAATGAACCGTTAGGTAAATAACCATTCGAATTGCAAGCGTTTTCTTACAGCTTTACCGCTGTCATGAATGTCCCTATGCACTTAGGTCGTCCATTAAGGCCAATGCAACGTTCACTGACGGAACGCGATCATAAAACCTTTATAACATCCTTCCAGCACTTGTAAAGCGTTTGAGAGTCGTCGTTTTATGCGACCTCGCATTACGGCACTATCTCCAGTTTTTTGGTGTCTCAGTGTGATCATACAGTCGTCGCTAAGTAGACAAGTTTGTACATAAAGACGTCTGTACTGGATATCGCGGGAGCTCGCTATAAATGAAAGTATTTTAAAGTTACGCCTCGTTAGTCTACCCGCTTAGAAGGAGATCTTATCTTTGACTCTCGCCGAGCACTTGTTACTTTATATTTGTTTGTTGAACTTACAATCTTTTCCTATACTTGTGAGTCTCAAACAGTACGAATGCAAATGTGTTAATGCAAGTTGATTTCCAAATAGCATGCTAATGGATCAAATAATAAAACTATACAATGCCGTGGTTGGGTACAAACCGCACAATTTATAGAGCATCCTAAAGCATTTAGTGTTGCTATTTGTACGATGCACAAGTAGACGTATTAGAACAACAAACCAATGTCGGGGTGCCGGCGGGCGCCGCGCCAAGAAGCCATAGCTCTACACTTGACATATTCCGCCGGAATCCTCGGTTTATAGCGATTTAAGAGTATATGCAACTACTAAAAAGTACAGGATTTTGTGAATGAGCGCTTATTAGAGGTCGTGATTTGCCAGCCCCAGAGATAAGTTTAATCAGAGTGCCATTAAGTTTTACTGCTTCGCCGGGTGCATACGGTTTATGGCGGGTTGGGGCGACATTGTCAACAGATCTTGCGACGCTCTTTACGGCTGCTGAAACGTTGCTTTAACGGTTTTATAGTTTTCGTCGTTTCGTCTCGCTGGCGGTCACAGCGCCCTTAATAGCCGAAGCTAAGTGCCCGCTCGGGGCTCCGTGGCCCTCAAGAATGTCTGTTTTTCTTTCATACACGCTGAGATTTCCATCTTGTGTATCGTAAAGAATTTATTTTTTTGTTTATGCTTACAGCGTTCTTGCTGCATCGCTGTTCTCGATATTGACTTTTAAATGGGTATATCGTGAAAAGAAAGTTTCAGTCATTCCACTTGCAATATATAAATTCAGACATCAAAGCTTACCCTCGTAACTATTAACTTAAATAGGTACCGTTAGTTGCTGATTGAAATCGCATATAAAACTCGTTAAACAAGTAATTATTGACGCCCACGTACTGAACGTATCGCTATCAAACGGTACATTTCTGAGGATTCACTCTCCGGCGACGCCTTCAGCGCCTCGCTATTAGTTACATGTGCAGCCGAACTGTAAGTCTTCTTTAATTAAACGGCGTTGCAGTGACGCAAAGCGCAATCACGGCACGCGGTGACGCATGTCGGCGCGACGGCCTGCAGCCTCACGTCAACTGCAAGCCTCGCAATATTAATTTGTAGCAACTAATTAATGAATAACATGTGAACATTTCGCCATTAATCAGAACGGTCACGTTTGTCGCAAGTCGCACCGACACACGGCGCTCTTCCAAGAAACTGATTGGAGCTTTGACGACGTAAATTGATTTTATTTACTTGACTTGTAGTTCATTTACTTGCTTCTTCACATAGGAGCATCGAAAGGCTTCACGTCTCCACTTGCCTTATTGAATTTAAAAAGCTTTGAGCTTTTTCTCTATACGCGGGTGGGTTTCAACATGACTATTAAATTAGCATGTCATTCAAAAGACTTTAACAATGACTACGAGAAAACATAATTAAAATAGCGAACGTTAACACTTTGTAATTACTTTGGGAATCTGTCTTAGTTCACATAAAGCAAGTGGTCGGTTGTTTAGCTATTAATTTATACCGCAATCCTTTTTAAGCAGTTTGTTGGTGAAATTCAATGTTAAACACAGTCATGAACATGAATCAGTAAGACATCCGCGCACTGCCATGCAGTTACTCGAGGCATCTCAAATTCCATTTGTACGATTGTTCTTAAACTTAGTTGTGAAGTTTAACTTTCAAAGCGAGCACGATGCTTCTACTATCTTATTCTATTTCACATTTCAAAAACGTTATTCAGAACCGTATAATATTAAATTTAGTTTTTTTTCAAGTGTTAATACGGATAACTCTTCCTTGACATCAAAAACCGTAAGTTAAAAACAACTTATCATTTGTAACTGCGTGAATGTCAACATAACGTCACGATTTATTGGTGTTCCAACACAAAGGGAACCCCGTATCTGTTGTGTAGATAGCGGTTGATAAGTCGGACGCAAATAAAACAAACTATCGCATAATATCCTCACGTAAGGGTAGTTATGACGTTTCACAGCGCAACAAGTAGAGGCGCCAGCCAGCCGCCGACGTGGGGCTACGAAAGGAATTTCAATCTGGTCGTGATGAGCTGAGCAAAGGCGCAAATTACACACGAGCGACCGTCTTTTATTACCCTTAACGTGCTTTCTCGAATATTCGAGAAGTTCGTTTGCGGGTGGACGCCGCAAATATACTGCACCACACTTAGTTAAGAAGTAAGTATCTTTCGGGTAACATGTCATCATTTAAACTCTTGTACTCGTATATAACTAGAGATTAGTCCCCAATAAAATAAAATAAAATAGATGTGTAGTTGTGAGTTAAGAAATCACGTAATGTGTTGATAAAATACACCGTGACTTATTATTCGTCTTACAAAAGCAGTCCAGTGCATATATCCAGTGACTAGAACACGATTATGATTATAAAAATAGGTATTAACGAGATTTGAAAACTGTAAAAATAAAATTTACATTCGTTATTATGACGCAAGTCGTAGTTAAAAACACCCTTGTCACATAGAAAAAGGAGATGGAATGATCTGCCTGACTATTGCGCTGGTATACTCTACAGCTTGATTCGTAAACATTTTACAGGGTGTTTCATATTTCTAATGTACCTATTTATTAAAAATAAAAATTATTATTAACGATTAAAAAAAAAACTCGCCTAGAGGTATTTTAGGTCGGATACATTAACTGGACCCCTTTTGTAAGACGACTAAAAATCACGGTGTAAATTTCACTTGAAAAAAAAACGAAACAACATTTGATTTTACAACCTTATAAAAACTGCCAGCCTTTTCAATAAATAAGAACAACAATTCTAAAATAATAAAAGTGGAACGTGTTTGGCGACATTATATCTAATATGTAGATAGAGACATAACAATTGAGTGTGCTTAGTGAAAGAGTCGATATTGTTTGGTTGGAACGTAAATACTGAGCGGCGTGGTGCGCAACAAGTAGGGCGACGCGTCGGCGCCATCACATATTGGAATTAGTGAACCAACCTTCATGGACGCTGAAGGAAATTCAAATAACGTAGGAAACTCTTTGGATGGAAATAGACTTCGATATGCGGCTTTGTAGCCACAGTTAACAAATAGCAATAATCATTCATCGTTTATGCCGCACTTTTTAAATATTATAAAGTAAATTCATTATCATTGAGAATATTGAGATTCTATATAAGATAAAATATTCTCGATCATAAATATAAAGTTACTATTATCTAAAACGATTTTAAATTGCGTGAAATTTGCTAATTGCTACGAGTGCTACGATGCTACGACGGTGCTACGAGCGTGCTACGAAGGTGCTACGAAAGTTATTTCTTGAAAGTAAACACAAAATTAAATGACACGAACTGAAATTATTGATCTAAAAGGAAACTGTGAGCAAATATATATATCGGATGGAATATCCTAAATCTTAATCATTCATACGAAAACAACGAAAGGTTACAAGAAATATAGACAGACCCGATTTATTTATTTTATCGTCCTTATTATCCCATAATATCAACAAAATATAGGCAGTTTTCCCCGAAAAGCTGACAAAATCTCCTTAATACGTTATTCCATCGCTTAAGTTAAAAAATAATATTAAGCCGGATTTATAACGCTAAAAGTGTTCAGTTATTACGTTCAGTATATCGTAGAAAGAAGACCCACGAGCTCGCGTCTTCCCGGCGCTATCGATACTGGTAACGAGACAAATTCCGTGAATTTATAATAACAGGTACATCATACAATAACAGGAATTTCTAACTTCGGAACTACATGTAAAATAAAATTTTCCTTTCTTAGAACCTGTTAATCAAGCTGAATTAGTGTAACTACCAATAAATTTCAATAACATCCAATAACTGTAATCTAACCATTCGTTTAATAGCCCAACACAGCGTGACTCTCTGTCTCTTATCATCAAACAATACGTAGCTATTGTATTTAATCCGTTATCTACCATATATTACAAATTATATAAAGTACAAACTGGACAATAACGTTTCCGCTGACAATATTTATCTTAACGCCGATATCTGGCACGTGTCCTCTACGGCGCAACTAAATAAATATGAATTACCATTACTGGCATAACAAGGCCGCAGTACGATATACTCCGTACACCTTCGACTACGTACAGGACTGCGAAGTCTCAGGGGCGCGCCCTAATAGCAGTCCACTTCCGCTTTATTAAATTTCTTCGCAAATACACTTTTATTGTCGACGGCCAGCGATCTCTGTAAAGGACATCGTTGTCTTCACTCGTTTGTATCGTATGCAAATAGTGGAACAAATGGGGCCGCCCTTACTACGTTTTATGATTTTTATGGACGAGACGAAGTATTCGCATAAAATACAATGCAAAGAATGCTCTCAAGCAAAAATATTCATGTCGACACAGTCAGTCCGCAAATGCAGTCAAATGTTTTTTGTTTCATAAATGAATAATAATGAGGCGACATTAAACGTTAATGGTAATTTTGCGCTCAATTTTATAACATGTAATGAGATGTGAAACTGTAACAATATTGTCATAATTAATTATAAATACAATTCATTATCTGCAAGCGCATAAAGTGACACATTATGTATTATCATTTGTACCATGCGTTGTGTAGTGACATAAACCGGGTACACAAAAATTATCTGAAAATCTGTTTGTAATGCAGTGAAGTAGGCAAAATAATTAGTTTGATCGTGTACGTAACTTAGTACAGTCAACAATTTACTATGTACATAAGTCTATCGTGCGATGCCTCTTCACGCCAACTTATGGCTTCCTAATGAAGTTGTCGTTCCTTCGTGTGTGTGAATGACGTCAACACTACGTATTTGTGTGTGTGTTCACCAATATTCACCATAATATGAACGGTGCCGTTGTGAGTGCAGGTTTTAAGCAAAAGGTCTTACCGATATATAATTACTTTGCGCGCGATTTCCTTCGATAACGCAAGCGTAAACTGTTTGTAGGGCTGACAGACGCTAATTTTGTCATAATTGGTAGGGATATAATATTTTGTGTTGCCTTCTAAAGATAATGTTTTTCCAGAATGAAAATTAAGTTCTTTTATTGCACAATTCGATGTTAATTATATAACATCTAATTGTGTATAACTAAGTTAAGCTTTTAATGTTCGACAGGATACCGAAAAGAAAGCTTTTAGTAAAATCTTAGCGAAACGGTAGATAAAAATCGGTTTACGAGTGCTCCAATCCCTGTATCGTGACAACACTAAAAGGTTATCATAATAGGCGGCAACCCTGATATTGCCGGCACTCAGCCAGACTGGAGGTTCGTCTCGAACAAATTGCCGTGATGCCCCCGCCATATTAAGTTAACATCCCCCACCCCCACTTTTACTTCATTTCAAGTCAGGAAATTCACTATTTCATTGTCATAATTTGTACTTAGGTAGCAATAAAGGTGATTAGACATGATTATCGTTCAAAGTACAAAAACTTACTGAACGCTTAAATAATTGTTTGTCAGACACATGATTAAAAGCAGCCAACGTTCAATTTTAAATTTTTTAATGTTTTTCTATAAAATTCGTGGATAATGGAAGCACTATTTAGGTAAAAAAACTGTTACATCAAGGTACATTATCACGTGAACATATCGCGCTCTTAGCCTTTTTCTGCTTTGATCTCAACGTAAGTTACTAACACTCAAGTTTTTAATTGTAAAACTCTGCATGAATTTCTTCAGAATTGCTCTGAAATATTTCACTGTAGCAAACACGAGTAAAAACTATAATCAATATCCCGAGCCCTACATTTTTCATTAACGGAGGTAAGGGTGTGGGGAATAAATGCCAGTGCTTCAGTAGGGAAAGTTAGGGTGGCGCGGGCAACTCAAGGGGTGAGGGAGGCGGTGTAGAACAATGGCCACCATGACATTTAGCATGGAAGCGATTGTCACGGCCCGTTAGAGTCGCGAGCCACTGGGCGTACAGCCGTTCTCCGCATAGGTACCCTCAAATACGGATCGTCATAGATTGTTGTCTTCCTTTTTTCAAATTCTGAGTCGTTGAAAAAGTCTTCAATTTCTCCGTAAGCTTAAAATTAGTACGAGTACTTTTACGACAGACGCTCCAAAACAATGAAATGAAATAGGAACATTTTTGTGTGCCGTTTTTGCAAACAAAGTTTTCAGATTATTTACATACCGTTTCGTGATTCTGGTTACGTAACTTAGATGGGCACGAACAGCATTTAGAGTTAGCGAACGGTATCATCGAGTAATACTGAGCTCATAAGCAATAACATAAGGATGTGAACGAAAACATAAACTGTTTAAATATTTTAGGCACATTTTCCGTGCAAAAAGCAAAGCGAAAAAGTTTATTGGAAGAATAAATTGGGACTAAAAAGCAGGGCGCGCTTGCTCGAGTTTCTCTCGAGGGTGGGAAAAAACAAATTGTTGCTAGATGGTAAGTAATGCCGGGGACGTGCCGCAACGACTCGAATTACTTCATTTTACTTGGACCTGCAGGTGTAGCCGAGCCCGCAAGCCGCGCAGCCGCAATCAAATTAAATTTTAATTGTCAAATTAAGTACATTAATGGCGGGTTTTTTTTGGTGGTCTGCAAACAAGTTAATTAAATTCTGGCGCTGCATGGAAACTTGCATACAAAAAGATAAAATTGTATTTGTTAGTCATCTGTCATAGAAAAGAGAAACGTAGAATGTCTGACGTGGTAGAAAATATATTCAGTTAGTCGTTTGGCACGGAGCGCTGAGTCATGGATACCGAGCATTCTTAGTGCTCACCTGCTGCCGGGCACCTGCGGTGCGCCGCTCATGTAACTAGCCCAAACAGGTCGACCCAACAGCACTATCCAAAAGTTTCATTTTTACATTTTCTACTTCTATCGTGAAGCTGCCTTTATATTTAACAATATGACTTATAATTTAACCTCATTTCAGACCACAAATCTAACAGATTGCTTTATTTTATATCTCCTTGAAATATTACCGCGCCATTAGTCTCTGATTCGAAAGGTCTGTAACATTATTGAAAATGAAAAATTATTGTCGTGGAAATTTTCAGTCTGAGCCATCTAACGAGGCAATTAAAGTTGAATGAACTCTATACCTCCATTAGAAACCATCGGAGTATCGTCTAAGTAGTATATCATACTACAATTTATACCGGTTCTAGTTATTCTTTACATTTTCTAATGTTCAATTAATCTGTGATTGTTGAAAACAATTACTAACGGATTTATGTTTTTGTTTGAAAATTTAATGACAGTCCTTTACAATAATATTTCTGTCTTACTCATTTTCCGCCGACTGCTTCTGATGTAAACACGTCGCTGTAAAATTAAATATAATATTTAATGACCAGCATGTTTGTGACACCTTTATTAAGGAAAATACCTTTTTAATCCTCACTATCAGGCCACTAAGTATACAAATGGCCGGGATGACAAACATTTAAGTTTAATATTGACGTGGACAATTAAGTGCGGACGGACGGACGGGACGCCGGGACTCGTTTACATATTACAATAACTCCGAGACCGATGTTGCTGACAACCATTCACTAGATAATCGCCTGCATTGTTTGCTGAACCCCTAATGCTTTTAAACCCGCCTAATCTTGCTTGTAAAGGATCTTTATTTTGGATATTAAAACGTAATTAAGCTGTCTGTTTGGTTAAGATTTTTTCATTTAATCATCTGAAACGAGTAATAAAATAGACTTATGTAAATCACTTGCTTACCTGTAACCACGCTCATAAATTATAGACATGTTATTTTGACCTCCCGCTATATATCCGACGTCACGTTTCCGTTGAAAGCCTTACTGGTTCCGTAAAGGAAAAGCGTAGTACAAACCTAATAAATAGTTGAAGACGCATAGGGTTATTGATCGTTACATATGAAGCGAAAATACTCGTACGTGTACTAATACAGTAAATAAAGTATTAACGAATTTTTATTACAAGTACCATCCACGCGCCCCACATGCCCCCGTAGCCCCCCCCCCTACCCACACGAGTAAGGGGTGGCTGTTATGTAGGTATTTTTATTTTATGCGGTGACACTCTGAACCCCAATAGGGAAATTGGACTGATACTACTTTTAAGGGTTTTTTAGACATCAACTGCGGTTTTATGTTTAAACCAATATTGCGTCTTTATGTATTTTATGCTTTACGACATTGACAGTTATTGTATTTATTACTTATATCGAAAGGAATGTACCCTACTGCTACCGTACAATCAGTGCTAAAAATACAGTCATTACAATCGAACTGAGAGTTTGAGAAACTTTCACATTAGCCAGTATTTTAATGAACCTTAGAATTCAACATTTAGATTAAAACTAAATTGAACAAGCGCTTATGGTGAGTTAGTAACCCCACAGGTAGGTAATAAAAGAACAAGAACGAACTACGTTTATCGCGTTTAGATTGCTACTTGGGAATAAATTGGGTGTGAAATAAAACTAAGTAGCTGAAAGTTTAACATGGCTACGCGCGACGGGCGGCGCGGCGGGTCTACGAGGCTACGCGCGTAGCAGTTGTAGTAGCGCGAAGTTGTAGCACTGGCGGCCCGCGGCTACGACTCACAACTTCTTTCGTGTGCCGGTTTTGTATTTCGTGAACTGATGTTTCCGCCTCAAATTTTTCAATATTTCTCAGTTGTATATCGCTGTTTTAATATTGTTGAGAAAACAAAACTCAAATACGAAAGTTTCCGCAGTTGTTTCTTATCTATACTAATATTATAAAGAGGTAAATTTGTTTGTAAGTTTGTAAGTTTGTATGTAGGGGGTAATCTCCGGAAGTAATGAACCGATTTTAAAAATTGTTTCACTGGTAGAAAGCTACATTATCCGTGAGTGCCATAGGCTATAAATTATAAAGATATCATGCATATTAGCCGAAATATCTCAATTTTTGTCTAGCCGGGCGGAAAAAAATTGCTCTTCAAACACAGTTATTAGCATGCGCTGCCTTAACAGTTGTATATAATTGAAAACAATGTACGGCAAAAATGTCCGCTTTGAATAGTTCTACAATAAAGTCCGCGACACCATATTTTTATCTTTTATATTTTAGCAGATATAGCAGCTTTTATGAGTTAAAAAAAGTTATTTTCGATGTACTTGCTTTTGGACGGTTTTTTACATAACAAAACATTAAAACTTATCGAAAAAAATATTATTATGATCACAATAACATCATAAGGATACGAATTTCCGAAAATAGTATGTCAATTGGTTAAATAGTTTCGAAGATAACATAAAATTACTAAATCGCAAAATGCCGCCGTCCATTCACGAACCGCGTTAGAACACGCTTTGTACGGACGTTTTATCTATTTACCTATAGATAGCGTTGTACAATTACGTATGAACAAAACCCTCCTTTTGGCAGACAGGAAAAAAAAATCGTAGCACTATAAGTACTGGGGTGCTATGTCAGGAAACCTCCACGTGCGCCCATGGACTGGAGTTCCCTCTCGGATACGTCCGAGGAGAAGACCAGTTTTTCGGGCCGGTGCACCCTGGGATGCGGGCAAAAACTCTTCTCTCTGGTCTCTTTGCCCGTATGCGAATAGCCTGTCGTGTGGACGCTCCAACGCGTGTCCCTCTGATTAGCAGAGGGCACAGCGGCAGAGCGGGCTTGCGGACGGTGAGTAGGTAATGGGTCGCTCGCCGTCCGTCCTAGGACCAAGCCCGGCTCGGTGGCGCGTCGTGTTTCGCGCCAAATGCCTGCTGGGGTCACGGGTTTTTTCTAAACCCAGGATACCGTGGCCCCGGAACGTAAAGGACATGGAAAGGAACACGGGTGGATTTTAGTCAGTAAGAGTCTGACAGTCCCTTCCGCCCCACACAGGGTGGGAGGACTCATTTGATGACTTTATCACATAAAAAAGCACTAAATATTAACCGAACCACACTCATAATTTCATCACAAGTTAAAATATTAATGCCCAACGAAGTGGGCACGGGTCAGCTAGTTGTGTAATAAATCTTATAAAACTTATGGAGAATACCAAACTTACAAGATTTGTAATGTCATAATAAGCTCGGAACAATAATAATATAAAGCAAAGATACTGACGGAACCGAAAGTATCCTTACCTTTCCTTTTGTGAAAAAAAAAGGTTGCACTCCAGGAGTGCCGGTAGAAGTGAAAACTTTTTTGTTACTATGTTTTATTTTTAATTTGAATGACGTCTTAAATCAAACCCTGACGCGAGTTTTGGTCACGTGACCCTGACGCGAGTTTTAAATTTTTTACCCATTACAGAAAAAGTGTACAACGCCGCTAAAGAAGTTTTCACTTCAATAAAAGATGTTTGCCACATTAAATTGTTCAGGCCTTCATAAAAAAATCAGGTCGGCAAATTCAGTCTTGGAACCCTTGCGCGGAACAAATTAAAACAATCGTTTGTACGTATAGCTCAAGACTCGTGGACTTCATATTATCTCCTTTGTAATTTGTTGCACGCGGAGGTTTTGGCAGCTGTCACTCCAAAAGTCAATTTGATCAAATGACGACGTTTATACGCGAACTTGTTGGTAGTGCGGGGCCAAACGAGCCTGCGGAAATAAAACAAACAAGTGTGATCAGCGACAACTCCTCCGCCATCACACCGACGCGTCTACTATTGATTATTTCCCGCGGAACTGTGGCTCAGATTGCCAACAAATCCATTTAGATAGTGGACCTCCGTTACCCCCGAGACGTAACTACTCCGCCCAACGAAAAACAAAACAGAAAACGCGCTTTTAATATTTTGGTTTGAATACGCAGAGACTCAATCAAGACTTTTATAAATTGAAAACTCAACGACCAAAAAACTCATTCGTTGTTTTGTATGCTGTGTACAAAAAGCACCGAAAAATAAGAGTGCAATCATAGTGTGCAACGCTTTAACGAGTGAGTGGAATGAAGTTTAAATCTAGGGTTGTGCGATATAAAAGTGAGTAAGAAATGTTGGCTTGATAAATGATGCGCTGCTTCAATGAATCTCCATCAGCGCGTCGTGGCGCTGCAATTTGAAAAAGGAATTACAGATATCTGCTCCCTGCTCTATGGACTTGGTATTACTAAATTCCTCGCAACCAAATGTCGGAATGTCCGTTTGTGAATTCTACCATGTGGAATATGTGTTTATAATATGTGGAAATATGGATTTTATTTACGTAGCTAACTAAAAACTTTGAATAAATTGCTTAAAATATGATTTTATCATCCAACATAAATTATCCTTAACTTATAAAGTATGACATACGACGTTTCTTAGTATTTTCCGGCTGCTCGCTGGTAGGGGCGGCGACGCAAAAAGTGTCACTCACGTAACTAACAAGGTTATTGTATTGGAACTTTGAACCCGGTATGATAAATGCGCTCCGAGGCGGCGCTTGCATGCTGCTTATCAAATAGCATCCAGTTTATGTAAAGTTATTTTAAAAAATTGTTCTTTATTTTAGGTCTTCTTATCAACTACTGTCATGATACAAATCATTTCAAAAGGTTTTTTGTTTAATATTATGAAGCATTCAATTCTATACGTGCACTAAGTATTGTGCCCTAATTAGGATCTAAAGAAAGAAGAAACTAATAAGGTACCTAGGTAATAATGCACAAAGCGGCATTGTAAAGTATGCACAAACATGAATCAGGTGAAATCCACTTCAAAGCGCCGCAGTATAGTACAGCACGCAAATTGAACGCGTTGAACGCGTCACAAGTTCTATTGATACAAAATAGCAACAAGCGTGCCGTTGAGCGCGACACATGAGCGTTCGCACGCGTGTTTGCCGCCGCTGTTGACCGTCCGAGGCACAGACGCAAACATCCCCGCCCTTCGACATCTGTCCCAAACGATATTGCTCACGCACGATGTTCGCGACCCACGTTAGTTCAACAACGGTTTTAATGTTTATACCTATCTCTGAACCATTTCCTGGACTATCAGTGGACCTTCAAACGAACCATGAGTATTCAACGAGTAGTCACCATAACAGAGCCGAAGCAGGAAAACTAGCCAAACGGATTTTTACGCAATATTCCTGCACCAATATCTCGAGCAAACATAACAGTATCGTTTTATATCAGAATGTAACACAACAACATACGAAATGGGTTCCGGGAAAACGCATGAACAACTTTATATGAACGCACTTACAACGTTTGCTGGCGATAAGGGTGAAAAATGTAAAGGCAGCATGAGGATAAAAATACAGAATATGTGAAAGCCACATGTAGATAGATATAAAATCGAATTCTAACTAGAAATCTGAAACCTCATTAGAGAAGATATTCGTTCCAAATGTTGGAATGTGTCGCAACGTTGACATAAAACTTGAATGCTCCTTCGTGCAGTTGGAAATCAAATAAAGAGGAGCAGCTGTCGTCGGTGCAGTCGCGAAGTGCTCCGCTACATGCTCGTCTTCGTCACACAGACGTAATATCATCCAATCCCACGCGACTCCAACAAATGACACTAGAAAAATGTTGTCTCGTTTGCTGCAAGTAAATTCGTGAGCTGTGTACATACTATCTTACACAATTTGTGGAAATTGCTAAATTCTCATAAGCTTCAAAAGCTTCACGTGATTTGATGCCTATTCATTAAAAGGTTATGGCGCGGGGCGATTCCACGCCTATGTTAGCCTGGCCGGGTTGATCCTCACAATAAAGGTTGTATTGCAGCGCAAATATTGAGTCCTGAGAGCGCACACTGACCCCGACTCATTTCATCTATGCTAACCCCTTTTATCACCGTCACATATGGACTCAATTGTCTTGTGGTGGAGCGCAATGGCCGCTTACAATGTCTTTAGCAACTTTTTTGATCGACTGGTTTGTGACAATATTCTGAAATGCAAAATATAAAAGTGCCTATCGGCGCAAGCCTTTTACTAAATAAAAAATGTTGTGTGCAGCTTTTTTTACTATTTTCACTGAGCTTTGAAACGAATATCAAAAGGTTTTTCTAGTAGAAACAATAGAGAGATATTATACGTGAATGCTGGAATAACAGCACAAACGCACAACTGGGAGTCTAATCCAGGGCGGGTCGGGACGAGCACGCGCCGCCACACTTCCTCTGGATAATTTACAATTTGCGTTTATATTTAGACATTCTCTCAATACCACTATTAAAATGATTAAACCTAAAGTGGCATCATTATTCTACAGCAAAAGCTTTGTCGCTATTGCCCATTAACTGAAATTCAGATTTATATACAAATCCATATTATTAACCTTCGATATGACTGGTTATTACTCTGCAGCGTAAGTTCAATGTTCTCGAGTTAAGCGATGGTGTTACAAAGTGTTATTTCGAGCAATCCTTACAGTTAGACCCTTATTTAAACAGCGGCTTTCATGGGTCCCAAGGCAGCCCTCGAGAGGCTCACGTTGCGTATACTCGAGTTGCGGCGCCGATCTGCTTTCAATAAAATCATGTTTATAGATTTTCATATTGAACTTTTTCTATTACACTTGAAATTAGGTGTACAAGATTTCTGTGTAATAAGCATAGCAACGCAACCTGATTTTCTCAACGATTGACGAACAAATGTTTTCAGACCTAACAGTTCTAACATGTCCCGAATGGGGATTACAACATACTTTATAAAAGTGTATTTATGCCTCCCAATGGAATCGATTCCGGACATTGTCGATGAATATCTCAAATCCAACGAATAAATCGTGCGATTGAAATGTAAATAGGTATGAACGAGCTGCGTTGTGGAATTAATATTTTGATTGGATTAATCTATTAACACAATATCGGAGTGCACAATGGCTCCACTCGCGGTGGGCATACGTGCCTACTGGGCTAGTGGCCGCACTACACTCGTATTATGTACTTAGGTATAATGAACATCGGCCGGATGGCGCATAGGAAATGATAGCAATGTGAATCGTTTAATCATATCAGCCACACATGCTGACATGCCTAAACTGTTTTATTATTATGAGCGCGTGCTCTTGTTGATAACTGTCAATAGGTATATTAGTAAGTTTTTAGGTAAAGAAATAATTATATTTGGTAGTGGTATGTTAGCTAGTGGACACATAAATAATATTCCAAAAGATACGAGTATTATATTGACTCGAGTACCGCGCGGGCGCGCGTCTGAATGCACCTGAGAATCCAATGATGGCCGGGTTTGACGGAAATATGCGAGTACCTATTACCCAGTTGATGTACTTTTTGGACGTTATTGCTAGGAAATACACGAGCGGTTAATGTCTTTGAGACGCTTTAAACTGCGGAATGTGCGTGACACGCGATTTTATGTTAATAGTAGGGCAGTAAGCACTGAGGATATCTGGACATCTACCGGCCAGAGTTAATTTCGTTTTTATAACACCACAAACCCGAATGATCTGTTTACTAGCGGGTCAGTAATAAAAAAGGGGCCGTGGTAGCCATTATGGAGCGAGTAGTCGCGCCGCCCGGTGTCGCCCC